>CM040238.1:7679422-7884099 GCA_022545495.1 Chrysanthemum lavandulifolium
ACACAAAAGCAACAAGAGAAGCAAATGAGCAGAGAAATTAAGCTAATAAGCAGTTTAAGCAAGCAAATATTGAAAAATGAAAACTTACACAAGCCTTAGCTAAACAAAGGCTATTAAATGCTCTAGGAGCTACTCAACAAGCTCCAGCTTGTTTAAAACAAGCTGGTAAGACCCTATAAGCTCTTTCAAGGCTAGCTTATCTTCCACTTTAGCTTATTTTGACTTTTTTTTTACTTTTTGAACTTTTGAAATTAAAACAGTAATAAACAATAATAAGCTCACAAAAAGCTATAAGAGCTTATCTAAGCTTAATAGAACATTATATAAGAGCTTTTGAACCATAAGAGAACATAAAACAAACTTTTAAGTAAATTAAGACAAGAATTAAAAGGCAACTGAAATTATATTAATACTTGAAATTGAATTACAATGCTTGAAAATTAAATGACAGGAATTGAAAATAACTTTTAAAATAAGACAATAAGAGCACTCCCAACTATAACATTATAACACCAATAACACCGTCCACGTCAGCACCACATCAGCTTTAACATTTAACATTAACATCCCCAAAAACACCCACAACCATAACACCCCAATAACATCAATAACATTTCATATTTTCAATTTCAACCCCTAAACTAAAACAAACACTTCATTTATTAAACTAAACTTAACATTAAATTTGAAAACATATTACAATACGAAATTAGAAAAATACATCGAAAACATATTACACTTCATATTGACGTGCCGGTTGTTGTAGTATACCCCAACGGCCTTGAAGAACACCAAAAGCACGTTCAATATCCTTTCGGGCACTTTCTTGTCTCCTTTTAAAGTACGTATGTTTTTCATCAGCTGTTGCCGTGAAGGATTTGATGAAAGTTGCCCAATGTGGATAAATTCCATCAGCCAAGTAATACCCTTGTTCATACCTAGTTCCGTTGACCATATAAGGTGCTCTTGGAGCATTATCAGCAAGAAGGTCGTCGAATAACGGAGAGTTATCTAAAAAATTAATATCGTTATTTGCCCCGCCATCCCAAAAATGCATGCGGATCCATAAATCTTGAGAAGCAACAACTTCAAGCATAATTGTTGGGTATTTTTTATCACCCTAGCAAAATGCCCTTGCTAAGCCACTGGACAATTTTTCCATTCCCGTGCATCGGTCAATGCTACCAAGCATTCCGGAAAACCATGTTTTTCTTCATGTTGTTGATAAATTTTTGAATGTCGGCCATGTTGGTTTCTTAAATACTCCGACATAAACAAATCAATAATACATTTGTTAAAATTATCAAGACATACTTTTGAAGTACTCGCACCCATTTGTAAGTGTATTCATCAAATGCATCGGGTGAGGTGTCGTACGCCAATTGGCGTATGGCAGACGTACACTTCATTAGAGCACTTATACTCATTCGGCCACAAGCATCGACTGTTTGCCTAAAGAAAGTAAAATGATCTGGAATATTATCGGAAGTATAAGATTCAGTACCTTCAACTATTTGCAGGAATATTTTCCGGCTCATACGAAATCTCCTACGAAAAATCTGGTTTGAATACTTACAACCTTGTACGAAATAATCGTTGCGCAGACGTTCATCTGCAAGCTCACGTTCACGATATATATGGATACGAGAATGACTAGGATGTTGAGATTCAATACATTCTTCTTGTTCCAACTGAAGGTGATACTCGTACGCGGACGCTATAAATTGGAAGTCCTCTTGGTCTTCAACGTCTGACCAAGACAGAGGAATATCACCAACTTCATTTGGATCCATTGTGAACGAATTTGATTTTTGAATTATGAAAATGTGAGAGGAAGTATATAAAGTGTGAGAGGAAGTGTGAAAAAAATAGAGTTTTAGTTGGGTATTTATAGTGGTAAAAAAATGATGTTTTTTTTTTTTTTTTTTTTTTTTTGTAAAAACTAGCCGTTAGGGACTAGAATTGAAATTTTTGAATTTTTTTTAAATCTAACGGATACTAGCCGTTTGAGGGTCTAGAAGTGAAAATTTTTGATTTCTTTTTATTTTTTGATTTTTATACCCACTAACGGTAGTTGGTGGGTCAACGCCATGTTAACGCCTCACTTACAACCTTCAGCGCCATTAATCGGCGTTATTTCCCTTTAACGCCGTTGGTGCGTTAGGGTTGGGAGTGCTCTACCTTTAAAATAAGCTAATTCTACCCTATTTCTACTACTACCCTACACTACTACTAATGATCTTCAACTGTGAGTGAGAGGAGGTTTTTATAGCCGTGTTCAGATGCTTCTAGTAGCTTAGGATACTCTTTCCCATCTAATCTCAACCCTTCATTGCCCTTTGCATCATCACAATCAATCTTAGCCATTACATCATGTTGTTACGCCTTTTCCAACAATAGGAAGCTCTGGGATCGCCAACATGGCTTTCTCTTTGTATCATATCATCTGACATGTCAGGAGATTCTAGAAAGCTGACTTAAGTGAGGTAAAATGATGGGGTGAGCAGGGTAAAACATTGAAGAAGGTAAACAGTGAAAGGGAAACGTGCGCCCTTTTTAAGTTATAACTGATTAACTTAGGGGTGTTGATCGGTTCGGTTATCGGTTTGTTCGGTTCGGTTAATTCGGTTAAAATTTTTATTAGGTCAACCCGAGAACCGAACTGAACCAAATTCAAATTCGGTTTTCGGTTCGGTTCGGTTGAAATCTAATTCGGTTCGGTTCTTGGGTTGACCCGAATAACCCGAATTTCACTATTTTTTAAGAAAAAAATTAATAATTACACAAATATTTAGCAAAAAAATATATTTCAAGCATAAAAAGTGTTTTATTATATTATGATAACCTTTTAATAGTATTTATTTATATAAAAGTATACATAAAAAAATACATAAAAATATATAAATATATAAAAAATTATATAATTTATAAGAATTCGGTTTTCGGTTCAGTTTTTGGTTCATATTGCCAAACCCATAACCAACCCGAGAACCGAATTAGTAGTTCGTTCGGTTCGGTTTAGCAAATTCGGTTCGGTTATTAGTTCGGTTCGGTTACTTTCGATCGGTTCGGTTTTGGTTTTGGTTTATTCGGTCTTTTCGGTTTTTTTCTCACTCTAGATTAACGATATGGTTTTAAAAGGTAATGGGTTGTCTTTGTTTAGGTTATTGGATTAGGTATTGTGCTAGTGGTTACATGAATGAGTTGTGGGCTTGGGATATATAAAAGGGATCCGGTTTGGTTTTTATAAGTTTAGGATTTAGTTTTAGCATTTGAGGACTAATTTTGCAAATGTATAGGGACTTTGGGTGAAATTGTTTGAGGACTAATAGTGAAATGATTTTGGTTTAGAGACTAATGATGATCCAATATGTAGAAATATATCCCCGAATATGGCTATTCACACTCTTCCAATCTCGTGCTCGGTTTTGTCTGTTTTGTCTTTATTTTCATCCATTTTTTATATCCGGTACCTGCACATGCATGAACACAAAAACAAGTATATATATGGCGTTTTTGATCAATTTTTGGTCATTTGGGTCTGATTTTGATAAATAAAAGGTATGTGATTTAACACATACCAAAATACCCCAGACTAAGGGTCCTCTTGTCGGTTCATAGGATGGTATGATCCGAAAATGTGTGCACATTCAAGAATGATCATACCAGGTCTTTTAAGGGGGAGAAATGAGCTTGAGGCAAGATTACAAGAAGCTCAAGCCGATGTGTGGATGAAATATAGTGATAGATTGGATAAACAAACTTATCTTTAAGTGTACAAGAGGGTTTGGAACCCTAAAATATGGCCCAAGTCAGACCTCAAACAAGCTAGGGTTTGCTCTCCAAAATAATGCACACAAAATACAGAAAATTCAAAGTCTATATATAGATTTTACACTCGCGACGGCGTCGCCTTTTGATGGTGACGTCGTCTGATTGCCGTCATTAGGGTTTCGTTTTCGACAACTTATCGTTAGGACGACGTCAGGTGAGAAACAGTGACGTCGTCTGGCTTGATTATGGACGTCTTCTTGGAAGGGATCTCGGTCGTCTGGTGAAAAAGGAAGAGAGACGCCCTTTAGGATTTAGGCGTGACGCCGTCAGGTGTTACGACCAAAATAAGTTCGAGCGATCGCTTGAGACTTTTAGAAGACCACAGCGACGGGCGTCACCCTTGGGAGTTGGGACGCCGTCAGGCTTGTAAAACAGCCTTGTATTCTTGACTTTGTCGTTTTCTTCATGTTTTCGCTCCTTTTCGTCCAAATATGCTTGATTCTAGCATTTTGCTTCCAAAAGACTTAAAATGTGAAAATGAACAATTTTAAGCAATAACGGATATAAAATGTAACGATTTATGGCTTTAATGACCCCCTAAAAACGTTTGTTTTAAATCCTTATTAGGGATCCTTCCTGAGAAATAATTAAAGGTGTACTGCCAAGTGAAGGAAAACTTGAAGATCTAGACAAGCATGAGACTTTTGGACTAACTGTTCATAAGGATCGGAGGAGGCCACAATCAGCGCCAGTAAGAAGATTCAAAGCGCTAGTAGTAGATGGCGTAAAAAGAAGGGGTAGACCCAAACTTAGGTGGGAGGATAGACTTAAGCTTGACATGAAAGAACTTCTTTTTACCGAGGACATGACTTCAAATAAGAAGGCGTGGAGAGATAGAATTAGGATATCGGGGTAGCCCAGGCTAGGTGTTTTGTGGGTTTAGGTAGTTATTGGGTGTTAGGATTTTTAGGCGTTTATTTGTTGCCTTGCCCTTTGCGTTTCTTTTTCTTTTTTTTTTGGGTGCCCCGTTGTTGCTTTGCCTTAGCTTTAGGCCCCTTGCGTTGCTTTGCTTTGCTCTGTGTTGCTTTTCTTTGTGCTTTGGTTCTTTGTATTGTTTGCGTTTTGCTTGTGTGTTTCTTTGCTTGTGCTTTTGCCCGTGCCCCCTTGCCTTCTTTGGGTCCCTTGTTTTGTTTATGCTCTGTTTCGTGTTTACTTGTTTTGCACCTTTCATTTTCCTGCTTTTACATGTTGCTTATTGTCCTTTTGCTCGCTTTTGTTTTCTCTCACCCACACACCGCACTTAGGAGGTCTCGTTGGATCTGATCTCTACTCCGAGTTTATCACAGGGTAGGGTAGGATCTCTACATTTTACCTCCCTCATACCACCTTGCCCGCGGATTGGGTTTGTTGTTGTTGTTCATAAGGATTGGAGAAGAGATGCTAGCCATGGGTAGTGATTCTTTTAAGAGAGTGAAATGAAAACGCTGGTGGTTGTGTGGTGGTGGTTTTTGAAATCTGGGTTTTTTCCTGATCTTCTTGATAACTGTTGAAAAATAAATGAAAATTAAAGAGATAATTTATATCGGGAACGATGGTATATTAGTCATTTCGCAAGCATTTGACCATCACTAACGGAAAATTTTCACGAGTGTTAGTGAAAGTAGCACGATTTGTTACAAAAAATCCAGATTAAAGATATTGTTAGCATTTTAAGTTTAAGAGTGGCTAGAATGCAAAAAAAAACAAAAACTTCAAAGACGAAATTTGTAGTTTACCCTATTAATTTTGTTTTTACTTATCGACCCCTTTTATTAACCAAGCTATAGGAAAATGATAAAATAAAATGAATACGTGACATCTCAAATTCTGAATTTCTCCCCAAACCCTTAGGGGATGTTTGGTAAAGGGAAAAGAGAATGGATAAATAGAAATGAGTCAAATTCTTTTGTTTGGTAGGTTAGAGAAAAAAATGTGGAGAAATGTGAAGAATTGGTAGAGAATTGATAGTGTAGTTTTGTAAGTTTTATTTTCACTCATTTTAGTTGGAAAATAGGAGAAATGAGATTATCTTGTAACAATTTTTTTCATGATTTGTACTTTAGTTGCAAAAATATTTACGTGAATATTTTATATAATACAAAAATCATGAAATTCATTTTTTATTTAAAAAGTTATTAAGTTAAAAAAAATATTTGTTATTAAAAAAATAAAAAATCAACAAACAGTAATATTGTTATTTTTTAAAAAATTAAAAAACATAAGTTTTTGAAAAAATCAACCAACACTAGAATTGTTATTTTTAAAAAATAAAAAATATTTTTTTTTAAATCAACAAACATTAGAAATTTTTGTTTTTAAAAAAATAAAAATAAAATTGTTAAAAAGATAAAAAAATATTTTTTAAATAAAAATAAAAAATTTAGAATTGTTATTTAATTTTTTTTTTTTTTTTTTTGGGTCAATCTGCATATACTAAACACGTTAGATTGAACAAAATTTCTCTTGATTTCTATTATCCGAATTTACGATACCAACCCATTTCATTTCATGAAATTTTCTCCACTAAACGTGCGATTATATTTTGTCGCTTTTTTATCATGGTCTTTCACATTGCCATATCTTTGTCCTTACTTTCACCTTTTATAATCCTATATTTTAAAGTAAGATGCTTTGTATTACACAGTAAGGCCTCGTTTCTTTTTGTTCTTATAGGAGCTGAATCATCATTTGCATTTATAATATTTTTAATTGGGAAAATAATGAAAAAAATCGTCGAACTTGACTTGTTGTCGTTGTGTGTAATAACTATTTTTTTTTTCATTGTAACACAAACCTTTTGAATTTTGTCATTGTATGTGGCCAGGTTAGGTGAATTTGTGTTATTGTATGTACTCAACGAGCTTAGCGTTACATCGTTAGTCCTTTATATTAACGATTTAGTAAATAACTTAAAATTTCGTTCTCTTCGTTTTATTCGTTTCATCCGTTATTATCGTTTTTGTCCGTTTTATACTTTTCGTCCGTTGCTTTTCCGTTTTTACGTTTTAGATACATTTTCTTACATTCTCGTCCGTTTTCTTCGTTTTCGTCTGCTTTATACGTTTTCATTCGCTTTTATACGTTTTAGTTTGTTTTTATAAGTTTTCATCCGTTTTCGTCCGTTTTCATCTGTTTTTATTCGTTTTCAATCGTTTTTCATCCGTTTTATATTTTTTTCGTCCGTTTTCTTAAGTTTTTGTCCGTATTCTTAAGTTTTATACATTTTCGTCCGAAAAAGTAAGAAAATGAACGAAAAAGTAAGAAAACCAACGAAAGCGTATAAAAAGATGAAAATGTTAAAACAGATTTAAAACTTTAAAAAGCAGAGAAAAATGTATAAAAGCTGTTGAAAACGTAAAAAAACGGTGAAAAACGATAAATACGAATGAAAACGTAAAAAGCGGGCAAAACGCATAAAACGGATGAAAACGTGAAAAAACGAGCAACGTATAAAAGCGGATGAAAACGTGTAATAACGGACTAAACGTGAAAAACGTAAGTAAACAAACGAAAATGTAAAAAGCGGATGAAAGCCTGGACCAAAATGTATAAAGCGGACGAAAAAGTATAAAAGCGGACGAAAACGTATAATAACGGACTAAAGCGTAAGAAAGCGTCTGGCGTAAGTAAACAAGCGAAAATGTAAAAAGCGGATGAAAGCATTGGACCAAAATGTATAAAGCGGACGAAAAAGTATAAAAGCGGATGAAAGCGTATAATAACGGATGAAAACGAATAAAAGCGTAAGAGAACGAATTTTAAGTTATTTACTAACGACCGTTGGTAAATAAGGACTAACGATGTAACGCTAAGCTGTTGGTACATACAATAACACAAATTCACTAACCCATTACATACAACGACAAAAATTGAAAGGTTTGTGTTCTGATGAAAAAAAATAGTTGGCTACAGCGCGACGACAATGAAGTCGAAGTTCGATCGTTTTTTGTCGTTTTAAAGCTTTTTAATTTAAGCCCACAATTTTTTTTTTTTTTTTGTGTCACTAGAGTGAGAAAATTGCACTCCTCCTCGGTAAGTGTTATTAAAAGAAAAGGGACCTACACTTTTTATAAACCCTATATCCAAAGAAAAAAAGAAACACTCTGTAAAATTTTATGCCATATAATCGAAATTTACGTACTTTGAACATGCAAATAAAATACACGTGTCTCTGATATTTTCATTTTTAGACAAATAATTATGTAATATTTTAAATTTCATATGGCCGCAATATAAGATTTGGCTCTAAATTGTTAGTTGATTACAAGTATGTGTGACTTCTTTATTTGTGAAGATCATTGTTGCATGAACAAGAGAAAAAATGATCGATTCCCTTTAAACCAAATAAACATCCTTATAAATAACTAACAATCACATCTAAAGCCATAAACACAAACTATAAGAAAAATGTAAGACTTTGTAATTTTATAGCACACTGCACAGAAAATTTCTTAAATATATGAACACTTTCTACTGCTACTTTACACATATAAACCTCGCCTATACATTTTTCTAAAATGAACTTTTCAATATTATACGTTAGATTCCTACGATAATAGGTTTTAAACCGTACACGTGTATAACCGATTCCTGGGCGTGGGCGAGGCGAGAACCTAGGCGAATGAGTGTTTAGGGCGAGAAGTTTAGGCGTGGTACAAACCAGTAACAAGTGAGGCCGTGTACAACTAGTTCTAGGCGTGCCCTGAGCGACAAACTGGGCGAGATTGCTCGAGGGCCTGGGCGTGGCCTGGGCGTTGAGAGAAGAGTGGGGCGAGGAGCAAGGCGATTAGAGCATTATCTGGGCGAATGAAATATTATGCTAGGCGAATGGTTAATCAAAGGCGAGTGACTTTTACTTTTGGTTTTGAAAAAGGACACAGAAGTTGCATCAAAAAAGGCAAACATTTTGAAATAAAAAATCACATATAGGGTCTAATTTACCATCTAGCTCACCTGCCTTTTATTTTATATTATATTTTGCACAATGTTTTTTTATTTTATATTATATTTTGCGTAGTGTAAATATTGAGTAGGTTGTCCTTGTGGATTTTTTTAAGATTCGTCACTTACTGGACAAAAAGGTGACAATGACAACTTTAGTTCATTTTCGTAAGAGTAAAGTCCAAAATACATCCTTGTGGTTTGTCCTGTATCGCTTTACATCCCTAAACTTTTTTGGCACAAAATCATCCCTCCGTTAGTAAAGTTGGCACAAAAACATCCCTTTGTTAGTAAAATCAGTTATTGGGGACTAACGGTGCAATAAATATTTGCACCGTTAGTCCTTAGGACTAACGATGCAATAAAATAAATTGCACCGTTAGTCCTAAGGACTAACAGTGCACTCCACCGCCACCTACCACCATCAGCCACCTTCACCGCCACCTACCACCTCCACCGCCACCCACCACCACCCAACGCCCCACCCCCACCTCCACTACTGCTACCCACCACCTCCACTACTGCTACCCACCACCACCCACCTCCAACGCCACCTCCACCCACCACCACCCAACGCCACCACCCCCCACCTCCACGACCACCACCCACCGCTACCATTTCCACCACCACCCACCTCCACCGCCACCTACCACCCAACGAGTGGTGTAGTGGAGGTGGGGGTGGTGGCGTTGGGTGGCGGTGGAGGTGGTAGGTGGCAGTGGAGTGCACCGTTAGTCCTTAGGACTAACGGTGCAATTTATTTTATTGCATCGTTAGTCTTAAGGACTAACGGTGCAAATATTTATTGCACCGTTAGTCCCCACTAACTGATTTTACTAACAGAGGGATGTTTTTGTGCCAACTTTACTAACGGAGGGATGATTTTGTGTCAAAAAAAAGTTTAGGGATGTAAAGCGATACACAGGACAAACCACATAGATGTATTTTGGACTTTACTCTTTTCGTAATGTATTAAAAAAAAGTTCATTTTAGAAATTTTGGTATGTTAACGGTTCGTTTAAGTAATTTGACCTAATACTATGGTTACTGTTTTAAGAAAATAACGAGCTGACCCTCCCTAACATCAAATCCTGATTTCGTCCCTGATTCGAACTCTACATGCTCCTTAAAAAAGCCACAAAATCACGACAAAAACTACTTCTCAAACACCAAACCTCCTTAACAAGCATACTCACATGCCTACCAAACAACATCCATAATACTTTCATCCTGCCACATGACTACCAATTTAGTTGTAGTAACACATCTATTTTTAACCCTAAACGTAAAAGTGAATATCGACATAAAGATGTCCATGATCATGACCATGCATTTGAGTTAACGGTAACTAATGTTAAAAATGTTGCACAGGTTTATAGCAAATTTCCAGGATCGAATATGAACAAGATTAACAAGATTGATTCTTTGTTATAAACAACATAAATTGGTTACATTGTTTACAAAAGACACACGTTACAAATGTTTACATATGCAGCGTATATATAGGTTCACAGGCGAACTGTTATGTCTATTCGGTAAAGGGTACAACCGAATTATAACTACCATAACTAACTAACAAGTTCAGCCCTTAGGCTTTGTGTTATTACAATATATACTGAGCAATGAGCGAGATTAGGTCCACATTCTCCCCCTTCATGCTCCGAGTCTTGAACTCCGAGTCTTCATGCTCTTCTCTATGTTCTCTTCCTCGCATTCTTTCGCTCCAGTCATCATGTCTCTTCCATTGTCTTCGTCAAGATCAATGTCTTCCACAGTAGATGTTCCTGCGTTCTTGCATTGAGTGGTAGTCATCTTTCTTCCATGATTGTCCTGTAATACGAGTAAAAATTCAACACCGAATGGTTTTCCTTTTGTGTCGGTTCTTGCATACTGCTCCCAACAAAAGCTTTTCTTCCTTTTGTGTCGATCTTCAAACGTATGCCGTTCCCACAAAGTGTCTCCTTTCCTTCTATGTCGCAATCCAATAGTAGCACCCACAGAAGTTAATAATCTATGTTGACGTGGCTATGGTTTGGTGAGAGTAATAAAAATGTTAGGCAACTTAGGGTTACTGATTCACCGTTTCCTGCTAGTGAAACGGTGGATGATTCACCGTTAGGTGGATAAGAAAGCGAATAGTCTATTAAGAATTTTTATAAGGATTTGAAGATGCAAAAGAAACGATTCGCCATTGAACCACCCACATCTTGACTGCGGTATCATTGGTGGAGGAAGCGTAGAGTTAATTGTTTGTGTTTAACTAGTGTTATTACCACTTTACCACCGGCTTATTGCGGGCTTTATTTTATATGATATGTTTTATATTGTTGATTAACAGCGTGTTTTCTTGAATTTAGTTCCTAGTATGTATGAAAGCTCATTAAATTTAACTAGTTATAATACCCGTGCACGCACGGGGTTATTTAAAAAGGGTTGTGTATAGTTTATTGTTATGTTTGAATAAATTCTATATGAAGTATAACATAACCCGTATTAGCCTAAAACAATTCATATTAAATTTTCTTAATTAATGTCTTGAGCAAGTACATTCCTCATGTATGCATTGACATGTCCCCTTGACACACTGGGCAGTAGCAGTCATCATCTTCATAATATTCTATAAATTCACAATTTGCGGATTCCCAATCATTTAGCCATTCGTCTTCCGTCATAGTATGGTGTATATCAACATTTCTTTTTTGGTTTTTTCGTCTTTGTCTTTAAATCTTCAACATCAACATCTACAACATTAGAATTATGTCTTTTTTTTGGTAGCACAAACTTTTGAAGCAGATTCTTCCACACTTTTATCTTTTTCGTCTTCTGAATCTTCGATTATTATGATATCGTTTGTGTTATAACCATGGTTTTTTGGCAGGTTTCTTTTGTTTCTCATCTGCAGGGATAGAGTAATGGAATAATTAATTATATGATTTTAATGTACTTTTTTAAAATGATTGTGAGGTTGTTTTTGTTCTAACATACCTTGTCACTGTTTGTTGATACCTTTTCTTATGTGTTTGCATTGAAGGTAGTTGTTAGGTTTAGCTTTGGTTCTTCGCATTTTCCATTTGATATGTTGTTTTGTAATCTGTAATATGACAATTAAAGATTATCATAGTGTCATATTTTTTTATCTTTATGTTATATTGTTCTTACCTTTCTTTGAAGACAGATATGTGTTTGTTGTTTGTCTTCATCATCACAAATAAACTGCTTCTCCTGGTAGATATCACCAACTTCTGAATCAGTGGTTCCCTGCTGATAAATATGTGGTTTCTGCTATTAGATATTGTAAGTAAAATGATTAATGTTGTAACCAATTTTAGGAAAGAGTTGTTGTAATTTATATATGTATTATACGTGATAAGGTTTTAAAATGTACCTTTTTGAGGGGTCGTTTAAGCCCTTATTTGATCACTATTGTATCCGTTATTACTTAATATCGTTCCTTTTCACTTTTTAGGTCTCTTGAAGGCAAATTGTCAGAATGGCACTTATTTGGACGAAAAGGCGCGAATATCTGAAGAAAATGGCCAAAGTCAAGAATCGAGACACTCAAATTCTTTGAAAGACAAAGTGACGGCGTCATCGCTTATCTGTGACGCCGTCGGAGTATTTTGTGAATGACGAAAGCCAAATTTCATATTTTCAAGTGACGGTGTCGGGCTTTAAAAGAGTAGGCCGTCGCAACTCGACGGCCTAGATTTGATCCGCACGGCGTCGAAGATGAAGAGACGGTGTCACAAGCACAAGATGACGCCGTTGCAAGACTAACGTGGCCAAGACGAAACCCTAATGACGGCGATCCGACTGCTTCACAAAAAATAAGGTGACGCCGTCGCATATGTAATCTTATATATAAAATCAGAATTTTTCAGTATTTGTGTATAGTCTTTTGGAGTAAAAACCTAAACCGAATCAAGGCTGTCTTGTACAGTATTTTAGGGTTCCAAACCCTATCTTAAATCAAGATAAGTGTTTTACTTCATTAATTCAATTATGTCTTTGATTATTTGTGTGTATGCTTGCATGTTCTCCATGTCTGGCTAATTTACTTGTGTGTTTGCTTAGGGAATATGAAACTTAATTATTGAATATTGATTGGTTGTCTCTTATCTTAATTGTTAATGATCTAGTAATGCGATAGGTCATTCGTTGTGTACTTAATGCTTGATTAATCTTTGTGAACCTTAGGTTATAGCACTTAGAGTGGTTGTAAGCTAAATCATCCAAAGAGGCCATAGAGTTAGAGTTTATAATCCTAGTGGTTTTTGTAGACGAGACCCTTTGGTAAGTTCAAAGAGTTGGGATAAACGACATCTTGTTGGGATATGAAAGTGTCGAGCAGCTTAAAATCTTCAAGATTTACAAAGTCTTTGAGAATGACAAAGAACTGGAAAAAGTTAAAGAGTCAAAGTACTGCTAAAGAGAAAGTCAAAGTACTGCACACGAAGGTCAAAGTACTGCAAGAGTTAAAGAACTGTTTTATTCGTTTATGGAAAGTCTTGTAATTCTAGAATAGTCTATATTAGATTACTTGTCGTACAAGGATACAATTTGTAAACCGACTAGGGTTATCCTTGAGCCTATAAAAGGACCCCTAGATTGGCATTAGAGGTACGAGTCTTAGAGTTAACGAGTTCACAAGTTTAGAATACGTATCATTAGAGTTTTAGAGAGTTCGATATTCTTAGAGTTGTTGAAGTATCTGCATAATAAGCAGATTTAGAGTTATTAATAAAGTTGTTCTTCTTAGTTTTGTTAAGTAAATTCCGCGTACTTAATAAAGATTACTCAGTGTTTCATTGTTAATAACTTAGGATTTATCCGAGGTTATTAAACCTTAAACAAGCTAGTTAAGTTAGTTTGGTTAGAGTACATCGATCCAACAAGTGGTATCAGAGCTTGTGTGGAAACTATGACTAAGAAGAAACCCTACTACAACAAACCTAAAGATGTCGACTGAAGCTGTTCCACCACCATCAATCACCTCACTCATAATTCCAATCATCAACAAGGGAGAATATGACTTATGGTGTATGAAGATGAGGCGATACATTGCCATTCTGAGACCATGCTTTATGGAATGTAATTGTCAATGGTAATGAAGTAGTTCGAGATCCCATGGAGATTCTGGACAACCCAAACCACCAAAACATGTCTTACCAATGACTACCATAAGGAATCAAGAGAAGGCTCTTAACATTCACTTATCTGCTATACGATGGACATCTTTTGAAGTTCCATGATGCTAAAGATGCAAAGCAGCTCTGGGCTGCTCTCAAGACAAGATTTGGAGGGAATGAAGCTTCTAAGAAGATGCATAGAAATCTACTTAAGCAACAATTTGAAACTTTCACAGTTGGTGAAAGAGAGAGTCTTGATGTTGCATATGATATGTTTCAAAATCTTCTCAATATGTTGGAGTTATACAAGGCAGAAGTATCAGTTGAAGATGCTAATCTGAAGTTTCTAAGGAGTTTGCCATCTACATGGCATGTTATTGCTACAATGATCAGAGGACAACCTGGTTTAGATGTCATGGACTTTGATGATCTCTACAACCATCTGAAGGTTTATGAGCATGAGATGAATGGTCAAAAAAGTTCTAAGTCTCACGGTGTTGCTTTTCTATCATCGAAAAGAGGGCGATACTTCAACCAAAAGTCTTGCTTCTCCTACTCAAAGTACTATGACTCAAAATCTTGTCTCGTATCTTGCTCCCACCCATTCTCGTAAGCACCACCAACTACTACTATGCACTCAGATGAAGTTGTGTGTTCCTTCTTTGCTCAACAGGCTTCTTTACATGTCACCTATGAAGAAGATCTCTCACAGATTGAAGAGGATGCTTTGGAAGAAATTGATATCAGGTGGCAAGTAGCAATGATTACTGCAAGAATCAAGAAGTACATGAAGAAAACAGGAAAGAACATTGATTTCAAGCCAAAACAGGGAATCACTTTTGACAAATCAAAAATTGAATGCTTCAATTGTCAAAAGACTGGACACTTTGCAAGGGAGTGCAGATTTGCTAAGTATCAAGCAAATAGGATGGTGAAAAACCAAAGTGGAGCTCAAAGAAATTCCTATAATCGAAACCAAAGCTTTGGTTGCTCAAGAAAGTTTATCGAGGTTATTCGAGTCTTGAGTTTGATGATGAACCGGTTACCTCTTGTATGGTAGCGATGGAAGAAGAAGTTAAAGAATCGATGGAAGAAATGGTGAAGCCTTTGCTTTTAATGAGGAACCTGAACATGCTTCTTTGGAACCCAGAGATTGTCTAGGAGGATTTGATTGGAGCTTGGAGTATGAATATGATCCTGTTTTACTTGCTATGGTAGCTACATCACCAAGTTCACCCCTATCTCTGAGGTATGCTCAAATTGTCATGATTTCTATCAAAAACTGTTAAATAGTTATGTGATTGAAAGAGATAATTGTGTTAGGGCTAGTTATGAGGTAGCAGGTTATCAAATAACCCTAGAATCACTGGAAGCCAAAATATTAACACATGAAAATAATGAAATGGCTTGGGCTGAAAAATATGAACAACAGGATTACCAGTTAAAACTAAGTGAATGGAAGCTAAACTATAAAATTGCTGAAATTGAGAAACTAACTAAGGAAAGAGATGAATTGTTAGCTAAGTTTGATGCCTGGAATGAATCTGGCTTGTCCCATGTTGCTTATGTTGAAAAACAGAGAAGTGCCTACATTAGAACTGGTCTAGGATTTGGTATGGACTTTACTAACATAGAAGATAACACATCTAGTGATAAGGATGACTTAGACTTAGAGGACATAACCACTAGTGATGATGAACTCATTAATTATGTAGACACATCTAGCAATGAGGGTTCAGTTAGTGATTCACCTCCTGAGTTTAAGAAAGACACTGGTTATCATGTAGTTCCCCATCCCACTGGAATTCATCAACCCCCTAGGCCTGATGTTTCTCGATTTGGTGTAGACAGCCTTGAGTTTAGGAAGAAGCTTATTGGTCAATCTAGGTTTGAAACCCCAAAAGAAACTGTTGACACCAATGTTCAAAGTCAAGCAGTACCTTCAACTCAAAGTCTTGCTCCACAAGCGATACCTTGATGAAAACCTTTTCAAAGCAGTCTTGCTAAACCTTTTGGGATAACTTTGGTCAAAGCAGTTTAATCATTCACCTAGAAGGCAAAATAGTTTTGGTCATAAACATAGGAGTAGACACTTTGGAATTATGGGTGAAAACGTGCTTTGTGTGTTATAGTCCTAATCACTTAATCAAAGATTGTGACCGACACTCGAAATATCTTAGCAAGTTTCAAAGAATAGGTCTACCAACCAGAAACCTAGAGAGCACAAACTAGTCTGGAATAATTCAAATAGGGTAAATCATAGTAATTTCTCACCAGAACATAGGTACCCTCACCAGAGAAGACCTTTTTCTAAACTACAAGCAGTACCTTCCCAAGGTACTGCTCAATTTAAACAAGGTGCTGCTCACACTACTTGGAATAGGAACCCTAGGAGATCTCACTATTATCAACCTAGAAGGTACTACAATTCACATAGGGGATCTAGATCACAGGAACCAAGTGTTAAATCTGAATGGGTTAAAAGAAAAATCTTCTCGAGGGACAATCGGTACTTTCAACAAAAAGTGAATCGAGATGTTTTTGTGATACAAGATAAAGTGAATGAATCTACAAAAGAGTTTTGTTAAAAATCCGAAAAGTTTTGAAAATCCACATGTGAAGAACCAAAAGATAACTACGGATCATGTTTTAAAGATAGTGGAATTACATACTCAAAGAATTTGAGTTTGTAACTCCACAAGGGGAACACAAGTCGAGAATGGCTTGGGTTCCTAAAAGACAACTCTCTATATTTTTATGCGGGGCAACCCGGAAGAGGAGCTTAAAGATCATCTTATTGTAGATAGTGGTTGCTCGGAAGTATGACAGGAGATAAGGAGATTTTGTCTGATTTTAGATCAATTAGTGGAGGAAGAGTTGCATTTGGGAATCATCCCAATGGAGGATGGATTACTGGGAAAGGAACAATCAAAGCAGGAAGAATAGATTTTGAGAATGTTAGATATGTGAAGGAGCTTAAGTTCAACTTATTGCGAGTCTCTCAAATCTGTGATAAAAAGCATCCTTTGTTACTCACTGACACAGAATGTCTCATTCTTTCATCTGAATTCAATCCTGTTGATGATGACTTGGTAGTACTCAGAGTACCAAGAACAAATGATGTGTATAGTCTGGACATGAAGAGTCTTCACTCTTATGGAAGAGCCACCTGTTTAGTGGCAAAAGCAACAACTAAAGAAGCACATCAGTGGCATAGAAGATTGGGCCATGTTAATTTCAAGAATATCAACAAACTGGTCAAAGGCAATTTAGTTAGAGGTTTACCTTCAAAGACTTACAAGAATGATCACTCATGTTTGGCATGCAATAAGGGTAAACAACATAAAGCTTCATGCAAGAAGATTGAGGAGAGAACTATTAGAGAACCATTGGAGCTTTTACATATGGATCTGTTTGGACCTCTCTCTGTGGCAAGTTTAAACAAGAAGAAGTACTGCTTGGTTATTACAGATGATTGCAGTAGATTCAGTTGGGTATTTTTCTTGGGATTTAAAGATGACACTTTTGATGCTATTCGACTCTAATCATAGCAATCGGAAAACCAATTGAGACTCAAGGTTAGAGGTATTAGATGTGATAATGGGACCGAATTCAAGAACAAGCTTATGGATGAATTTTGTGCTAACAAAGGAATCAAGAGGGAGTTCAAGATGTGCAAGAACACCACAAATAATTGTGGTGCGAGAGAGAAGAATAGGACTTTGATTGAAGCGGCGAACTATGCTTGCGATTCACAACTACCTATTCAATTACAAATTTGAAGGTGTAAATCTTGCTTGCTATGTACTTAACAGAGTATCAGTCACCAAACCACAGATGAAGACACCTTATGAGTTGCTGATGGGCAACAAACCCAACATTCGATTTTTGAAGCCTTTTGGATGCCCTCTCACTATTTTAAACACAATTGATAATCTGGGAAAGTTTGATGGCAAGTCAGAAGAAGGATATTTATTGGGATATTGTACCAACAGCAAGGGCTTTAGAGTGTACAACAGAGTCACTAAGAAGGTTCAAGATTGTCTTCATGTTGAGTTTTTAGAAGATCAAGAGAATTAGAAGGGTAAAGGTCCTGATTGGATGTTTGATTTTGAAGTTTTGACTCCTTCCATGAACTATGTACCTGTCAGAGAAGAGAACCAACCTGTGAATAATGGAGAAGATTCACAGTATGTTGTTCATGGAGTTCATATTAGACCTGATGCTATTCCTGATGAAGAACCAAAGAAAAGTACTGATGCTCCAAGGCAAAGTACTGATGATGCCCCAAAGCAAAGTACTGATGAACCAAAATCCTCACTATCTGCTGAGGATCAAGCTATTCAAGAGACACTTAATCAGATGCTTTCTCAAGATGTTATGGCACATTCTTATACTAATGAACAAAGAATATCTTATGAAGAAGCAAAGAAAAGAACAAGACTACAGAGTATTCTAACAAGATACTTTGGACAAGATTTTCGAACAAAATCTTGATGCACCAATTGATGATGCTTTAGATGATTTGGATGATCCTACCATGCAGGTTTAGAAGACACCGATGATGAGTTGGATAATGAAGGTATTTTCTCGATTCAAATGAAGATGCCGATTTCACTAATTTGAATGATACTTATGGAGTTCCACGGTCTCCAATCTTAAGAATTCATAAGAATCATCCTCTCGATCAAATCATTGGTCCTTCTACGGAGTTATGACAAGACACAAAGCTAAGAGTTTCACTACACCTCACAATGCTTTACTTAGCTTTGTGTATAAGCAAAACAGTGAATCATAAGGACCATCAAACACCTTATTTACTTGTTTCATCTCTCAAGAGGAACCCAAGAATATTGCTCAAGCATTGACTAAAGAAAGTCGGGTTGAAGCTATGCGGAAGAACTTCTTCAATTTAAACTTCAAGAAGTTTGGGTTTTATGTGATCTTCGGATGGGAAGAGAGTTATTGGAACGGATGGGTTTTCAAAGTGAAAAGAGATGAAAGAGGTAGTGTTATCAAGAACAAGGCAAGGTTAGTAGCTCAAGGTTACAGACATGAAGAAGGAGTAGATTATGATGAAGTATTTGCTCATGTAGCAAGGATTGAGGCTATTAGAATATTTCTTGCTTTTGCTTCATATATGGGATTTCAGGTTTACCCGATGGATGTGAAGAGTGCCTTTCTTTATGGCACTATTACAGAAGAGGTGTATGTTAAACAACCTCCAGGTTTTGAAGATCCTACACATCCTAACAAAGTCTACAAGGTGGTTAAGGCTCTTTATGGCCTTCATCAGGCACCTAGAGCTTGGTATGAAAGGCTTTCCACATTCTTACTACAACATGGTTACAGAAGGAGGGCTATTGACAAGAGTTTGTTTATCAAGAGAGACAAGAAGGATATCATGTTAGTTCAAGTATATGTTGATGATATCATATTTGGAGCTACCAAACAGTATATGGTGAAGGAGTTTGAGCAGCTGATGCAGAAAGAATTTCTTATGAGTTCAATGGGTGAGTTAACTTTCTTTTTGGGACTTCAAGTTAAGCAGTCAAAGGAAGGTATTTTTATAAGTCAAGACAAGTATGTATCGACATACTTAAGAAGTTCGATTTTGATGCTATGAAGCCAATAACTACACCTATTAAATCAATCAACTCATTGGGCAAAGATGAAGATGGACAACTGTTGAAGTCAAGTTATCTGAGATCTATGATTGGGCGTCTTATGTATCTTCTCGCATCAAGGCACGATATCATGTTTGTAGTGTGTTTATGTGCGGATATCAAGTCTCACCAAAGATCTCTCATATGAATGTTGTTAAGAGGATTTTTAGTTATTTGAAACAACAACCCAAGTTGGGGTAGTGGTATCCTAAGGATTCACCTTTTCACTTGGAAGCTTTTTCAGATTGTGATTATGCAGGTGATAACTATGATAGAATATCAACAACTGGAGGATGCCAATATCTTGGAAGAAGGTTAGTCTCGGCAATGCAAGAAATAGACAATTGCGACAACATCATCTACTAAAGTCAATATGTGGTCTGCTTGCGAAGCTGTTGTGGACAAGTTTTGTGGATGCGAAATCAACTCTTGGACTATGGGTTCAATTTAAGAATACTCCTATCAATATTGATAATGAGAGTACTATTTTATTGTGAAGAATCCAGTTTATCATTCCAAGACCAAGCACATTCAGATTAGGCATCACTTCATCAGAGATTGTTATGAGCACAGGCTCATTAATGTGGTTAAGGTTCACACAGATGACAATGTAGCTGACTTACTCACCAAAGGCTTTGATGTTTCAAGATTCAATCACTTAGTGGTGAGCATTGGCATGATTAACTACTGAGCTACATTTGAGGGGAGGACTATAAGGTGTTAGTATAGTCCTATGCATTGTTTGAGGGGAGGATAGTTATGTATACTTAGTTTGTACAGAGAAATTTGGGAAAGTACTGCTTTTGTTTTCGCTAAAGTACTGCTTGGAAAGTACTGCTTATCTGGAAGTACTGTTTGTCGTATTAAAGTACTGTTCCAACGGTCATATTGAGGGGTAATTGCTACTAATGGTAACTTTGTTATTATGGGCTGTGATTTTTCAAATCTCACCTATAAATAACTACTCTCCGAATTTCCCTCTAATATTGATACATTAGAATCTTTTCCATATTAATCTCACTCTCACCATCTCTTTATTATTCGATCATATCTCTTCATTGTGCTCACCTATTCATCAATGGCGATTCGACATACGGTTTCAAAGCACAACATGGTGGCTAATTTAGACAAGACTGAGGCGAATGTGGCTTTTCATGATATAATTGATTATCTTACTGGGTCGCCAATCAGTTATGCTCTTTTAGTGGAGCGGATATCATTGAACCCTGGATTCAAGAATTTTGGGCTAATGCTAGGGATAATATGGAGGATGATGAATAATATATTCGATCAACAGTTGCTGGAAGAACTGTGAAGATTACAGAAGCCTCTATTAGAGAAGACTTATTATTTGGTGATGAAGGAGGGGCTATTCGTTTTGATAAGCAACTGATTTGGGATACATTTAGGGACATTGGTTATGAAGGGTCTTTAACAGAACAAACATTCAGGAAACCCTTATTCTGTCCTCAATGGAAATTTTTGGTTCATGTGTTGCTCCATTGCATAAGTGCTAAGAGTACCTCTTGGGAGCAGTTTGGGTCAAATGTTGCATCTGCTGTAGTTGGATTGGCTACTAATCGAGTTTTTAACTTCTCAAGGCTAATTTTGGATGGAATGCTCTCCCACATCTCACATGGATCCACATGGTTAATGTACCCAAGGTTTATACAGGTTTTCTTGAACAAACAACTTGCTGATGTACCAAAACCTACAGATTTATTACCTGTCATTGTGCAACAAGCCAAGATTTTTACCTTTATGGCAAGAAGGAGTGATTTATTCAGAGGTGAAGACACTCCATTAACTGCTTCAATGATGGAGGTTGTTCAGGCTGTTCGTGATGAAGCTGGAGAGGATGAAGAGAGTGAAGGTACTTACACACAGGTCTTGCTTCACAAAGTGTTGCATCTCAAAGTGCTTGCATCTCGAGTTCTCGCATCACAAAGTCTTGTGAACACAACGTCTTGCATCACAAGGTCTTGCTTCTCAGTCTTGAAGTTCAAGAGCATATTGCGCTTACACCTCCACAATCTCTACAAGCATCTCAACAAGAAGCTCACTCACAATCAAGGAGATGCGCTCTATAGAGCACGAGGTCAAGTTCTCACCAATTATGCTTTAACAAGGTAATTGACTAGGTTGAAGAAATCATTTGAAGATCGAAGCTCTGATTAAGAAATTGAAGCTTAAATTTAGAAGACTCAAAAATTTTGTCTGGCCATTGGTTAAACATCATCGTCTATGGGTCAAATCTCAAAGAAAGCATGGACGACCTGTTAGGGCATTTCAGAAGAAAACCAAAGGCAAACAGGTTCTTACACCATCTTCTATTCAATTGGGGAGGAATTTAGAAGAAAAGAATTTAAAAGAAGATGTTGTTAAGGAGAAAGAACCTCAAGGTACTGAAGAGCATGTTATCATTGAAAGTACTGATGAAGATCAAGGTACTGAACAACAAAGTACTGCTTTTCAAGGGACCTTCAGACAAGAGTTAATTACTCCAAGAGTATTAGATTTTGAAGAGGAAGCTGGTCCTTCAACTGCTTTTCATGAAGAACAAGTTGGTCCTTCAACAACTGCCATACCAGAAGAACCTGTAAGAACTGCAAGTGATGATCAACTTATTGCTGAAATATTGCATGATTTATCAAGGCCAAAAGGTGTTACTATTTCTGTAGTTGCAGAGGAACAAAGAACTTCTCAACCTGCAATAGATCCTAAAGACAAAGGAAAGGGTATTCTGGTAGAAACTAAGAAGAAAAAGCTAACTTTGGCAGATCTTAGAGCAATTGAAGTTGCTAGGAATGAAGAAGCTGCTAAAAAGGTCCAAGAAGAGCTTAATGCTGAAGTAGTGGCTGAAGTTACTAATGAAGAGGCAATGAATGAAGAAGTGGCTAGAAAATTACATGAAGAATTGAATGCTGAAGATGCTGAACCATTGCAGTCACCTACTCATGTGTCTTTTATGCCTAGAAGACCAAATCTTGTTAAAGAAAGGAATGCCATGATGGCTTATTTGAAAGGTCGAGGATATAAGGGATTGCAGAAGCTAAATTATGTTGATATGAAAAGATTGTATGATGCTGAGACAGAAGCTTATAAGAAGAATGTTGCACGCATTAAAGATTATAAAGATGAAGCTACTTGGACTGAAGCTGAAAGAAAGAAAAGTTTGAAAAGAAAAAGGAAAACTGATGTTGATATACAGTCTTCAAAGAAAGAGAAAATTGAGCTAAGAACTGAGACTAGGGATGAACTAAGAAATTATCTCAGAGTAGTAGATTTTGAATATTCTAAAGAAGATGCTGATATGAAGATGAACAGATCTCAGATTACTGCTTTTGAAGTTGTGAAATCCAAAGATGGAAGTTATATGATGTTTCATAGAGATGATGAAAGCTTCAAAGTGTTCAATAGGCTATGGGATGTACTACATGCAATTGATAGAGTGGATTTATTTCATCTATATCATTTGGTGCGAGATTATTTTGAACATCATCCATCAGAAGGAATTTGTTTAGTTTTACTTGGAGATCTCACAACAGCATGGGAAACTGAAGAACAGAGCAGTGATGAAATTTGGAAGAATCAAGAGCAATGGGAAATTGTTTGATGGAGATTCTTTGAAGAATCTAGTGTACATGTTCTAGAGCTGGAAAATGGAACAATGATTCACATGTTTGCAGATAGAAGATATCCTCTTACAGTTAAGCTTATGAGGAGGATGCTAGAGCATGGAATGGAAGTAGAAGAGGATAATGAAACTGCTTGTATGGTCATCAATTTGTTTATCAACTGGACTACTATAGCTGATGATGATGCATAACTGGTATGAGTTTTCATTGAATAAATTATTTTTGATAAAACGATTACTTTATTCAAAGTCTCTGGCGATCAAACAATACTTTAATCAAAGTATCGCTTGCGACTTTAATCGCTTAAATGATTTTTAGAAGAAACCTTTGCTAAGTAATAAATATTTTGAAACAAAGGTTGAATAAATGGTTTTGAGATGGTAACATCAATAGGTTATCAATCCACCATGGTTACAAAAGGATTGGCTAATCCATGAGCAACCGGCTACGGTAAAGATATCTCAAATCCGCTTTTAGTTGACAACTTGCTAATAAGTTGTATGGTAATCAACTCACCATATCGCTTAATGTGAAGAGTTGGCTAGCCCACAAGAAAATGGCTTGTGGTAAAGGCCGTGGAAAACCATTATTGGTAATTAGTTCACCATTAGATAAAAGAACTAACTAGTCTAGAAGGGTACAGCTTTTGGTAAAGACAAATCAAATCTGTTGATAGCTGATTGTTTGCTAAAAATCATATGGTTATCAATGTACCATGGTCTTACACACCAAAACATTTGGCTACTCCAGAGTTAATGGCTTTGATAAAGAGATTAAAATCCATTAATTTTCAATGATTCACCTCTCACAGGAGTTAACACACCTGGAAGTGATGAGAACAGTATGCAACTTAAACTGAATTAATGTACAAATAGTCATATGTTGATGTGTTGCTGTAAAGATGGAGCTTGCTGGATGATGCTGTAAAAGAATAAAAGATACTTTGATAAAGTGCAGAAACTACAATCCAAAGACAAAGACAATCATTCCTTGAAGCTGGAAAAGTGAAAGATTAATCTACAAAAGAACTTGAAGTCAAACAAGTAGAATTCAAGTTAGGGGAGGATTGTTGGGATATGAAAGTGTGGAACAGTTAAAGTACTGAAGATTTACAAAGTACTGCAGAATGACAAAGAACTGGAAAAAGTTAAAGAGTCAAAGTACTGCTAAAGAGAAAGTCAAAGTACTGCACACGAAGGTCAAAGTACTGCAATAGTTAAAGAACTATTTTATTCGTTTATGGAAAGTCTTATAATTCTAGAATAGTCTATATTAGATTACTTGTCGTACAAGGATACAATTTGTAAACCGACTAGGGTTATCCTTGAGCCTATAAAAGGACCCCTAGATTGGCATTAGAGGTACGAGTCTTAGAGTTAACGAGTTCACAAGTTTAGAATACGTATCATTAGAGTTTTAGAGAGTTCGATATTCTTAGAGTTGTTGAAGTATCTGCATAATAAGCAGATTTAGAGTTATTAATAAAGTTGTTCTTCTTAGATTTGTTAAGTAAATTCCGCGTACTTAATAAAGATTACTCAGTGTTTCATTGTTAATAACTTAGCATTTATCCGAGGTTATTAAACCTTAAACAAGCTAGTTAAGTTAGTTTGGTTAGAGTACATCGATCCAACACATACCCTACGACTTTAGACACACAACGCGATTAAGAATAAGGACGTGACAATTCAACCATCAATAGGAGATAATTACAGAGTAATAAAACCTAAGTGAACACATTTTTAAACTATCATACGAGCACACAATAATTAGACATAGACTACATACACCTTATATTAGATAATTAGATAAGTAGAGTAATCGGTAGAAATACCAACCCCCAAATCCAAACCCCGAGATTCGTACTTTTCCATTTCCTAAAAAAACATAAAAAAGATAAAAAAAAAATAATCTTCCTCAACCCCAACCTTAGCGTAGTAACTTCTCACTAGCATTCCTATTCCCATAGAGAACGATATCAATACCTGTGGCTTACCCTAATACTACACTACAACGATTAGGTTCACTGCCTAGGGTGTTATAAAACTTGCTCGAAGAAAAGGAAGTTCCTTTGACCCCGAACGACGCGTGTAGCGTTATCAAGTTTTGGCGCTTGCTGGGGAATAGTTATTGTTTAGGCTTGATTTATATCTCGCTTAGGTCTACTCACAAGATTCCTATCAAGTGAGATTTTTTTTTATTAGCTTCCTTGTAGTCTATTCCCCTTCTTCGTGTTTGTGTTCGTAAAACCCTTTTCATTTGTCGCTATGGCAAGTGAAATTGCATTTGAATCATTAACAAATGAGGAAGAATTGAATTTCGCAGATTGGATTGGTTTTTATTGTTCTAATGAATTTGTGAGTGAACTTAGAGATATCCAAAAGGAGAAGGGTGTAAGGTTGGATGGGTTTGATAAATTTTGTGGTTGTGTGGCTACTATTAAACGATCATTGTTAGAATCAACTCCTTCTAGTGAGACCCTCTGGAAAAATTTTAAGAAAAGCATCCTATGTATAAACCATCAGTTGTTACAACTTGAGGAAATGGATAAGCAGGATTTATCTAACCTTAGGCATCATGATCAAAAAGACCTAGTTTTTAAGAACATGGAACCTAAACCCGAACAAGATTGTGAGATGGTTGAAGCTAAAATACTTAGTTGCATGTGTGGGGTAGATTTCAAAACATATGACGCACGTGAGGAATCCTTTAGGCAAATAGAACATAGTAGTCAAGTTTTTGAGAACAATTCTTATGAATTGGACCAAGAATTTGAAATGGCCAAAGAATGATTTGAGATGCTTAGGAGTGTATTTGGGTCAGATCATACTAAACATTCAGGAGATCTAGATATAATGGAAAATGAGGTGGAAACTCCAAGCCCACAAGCCCTACCATCACTTGAGGAACACACATCGCCTATAACTTACCCTAAGAAGTAGAAGAGACTATAGGAACCCCAATTGATATAGAACCTTTGGACCAAACGCCACTAGAGAATGTAGGTTTAGATGCTTGTTGTCATGACCTCCTCTTAGTCCTAGGGAAGTTCCTAATTTTTATGAACTGAGCCTCAACCAAAAACCTTACCCAATTTTCCGTCTTTAGATGTGAATCTTGAATTGAATTAGCCCCAATCCACCCATCAAAATAAATAATCCGGGTAGTTTCTTGATAAAGGTGGTAGACTCTAGTCCATGTATAGTGGAAGCTAATATAGAGTAACTCATGACCTTACACACTTATATCACCCATTCATGGTTGATAACAAGAAACATTATGGGTTTAAACCGGGTTTATTAGGTCAAGATGGATCCTTAAATAAGAATCTTTTGAAGTTGATAGAAGATGATCCATTTTTAGGAGAGAGATTTTATTCACCCACTATACCAATAGACTTAGGTAAGGTTATAATGAATGGAGTACACTCCTTTGAGCATATAAATCACCCATCACCCTCTCCTCACGTAGCAAATTTCCACCTTAAGGGTGTGTATCGCTACTATCACCCGCACTTAAACTTAAGTGTAGGGAAAACCTCCTCTTTATCCGTTAAATAAGGGTAGAGTCAGGCTCGTGACTCGAACAAAAACAAGCGCTTCTTGGGAGGCAACCCATGTGTATTTGTTTTTCATTTTTATTTGTGTGTTGTATATCTTCTATTGATTGTTTATTCTCATGTTTGAATTTGTAAAAATGCTTTATTTTGTCTTTAACCTAGTCTTAATTACATATAAAGGTATTTTACATAAGGGATAAGTGTAGGGAGGATTACACACATTTTCAAAAGAAACGTGAACATGAGAATTATGATTATTTAAAAGATATACATGTGTGTTTGTTCGAGTCAAATGCTTGTATCGAGTCATAATGGATGTTTTGCAGAAATTTTCCGTTTTAAAGATAATAAAATTTTCCATAAAATCGCACCGCCTTTTGTCGGGATAACCGACGTCAGATCGCAACTGACGGCGTCGGGAAGGAGCGTAAACAACGATTACTTTTTCTCGTTTTACGTACTACTTATAAATTTTTGGAATTTTCTGGTCTTAATTTTCTAGAAAATCGCAAACATCCATTCCACAAGCATTATATCTTATTTAAGTCTCGAATTACATCTTGTTGTGATTTTTTCTTTGTTCGGTTTGATGTGTTGGGTTGTTTGTTTTCTTCAGTGTGCGAGGTTTTATTTATCGCCAAGAAGATACATAAGATTGGAGGAGCTTTTCACGCATACATTCTTCTTGGAAAGGATTTAACCACTACTTCACACACGGATCCTACCGAGCTAATCGGGGAGTATTAGTTTCTTCGTTTTTAATTACCTTCTATTATCATAACTTTGATAACTTTTCGGGAACATTGGGGACAATGTTCGGTTTAAGTATAGGGAGGAAAATAAAGCGGAACTTTGAAACTATGCTTATCCTTGACTATTTGCTTTGTCCAATTGTATTTGTGTAATAAACCATGAGAAAATGTCGGTTAGGGTAATTTTGGCACCAAATTTAAAAATTTTCTTGACATATAGGAGTGGGCCATTAGTCTTAACAAAAGCGTCTTGGTATGTGCTAAAACACATACCTTTTCTTTATCAAAATAGACCCAAAATAACCAAGAAAGAGCCGTTTATTGCTAATATTTGTGGTTTTCTTGAGTTTGTGCTTGTGCAGGTATGGATATGTAAAAACACGCAAAAAGGAACCAAATCAGACGTAAATCCGAGCACGAGAGATTAAGAGAGCTTAAGCTGAGCCGGAAGGTCAGAATTATACATTTATGAAGATTTCTAATCTCTGAGGATAATTTGTGAAGATTTGAGCAAAGTTTGATGAATTGGCAAAAATAGTCCCTCAAGTTTTAGTTTTTGTCAGAAATGGTCCTTAAAGATTCAGAAAGTGCAATTTGGCCCTTGGTTTATTTGAAGATTGTCAAGTTCAGTCATTTGAAGACACTTTCAGAAATTACATGTATGGTCCCTTGGAAATCAGCATTTACATTATTGGTCCCTTGAATATACTTTTGGATCATAAGCTATTATTATATCCAATCCATTATCCAATCCAACAAACAAATCCTAAACACTTACATGGCCCAAAACCAACTGCCTGGCCCAATCTCCACAATCCCTAGACCCGGTCAAATAAACCAACCCAAACTCAAACTAATATATTTTAATACCAAACGCGCCCAAACACAGGGTGCTTCTTCCTTCCCCATCCAAACACCCCGTACACCACCAATTCACCACTTCCCAAACACAAAACTTGGTACTAAGGATCTTTCAAGCTCTGACAAAGCAGATAAGAATGACACGTGGCCTAACCAAGCTTTCCCATTGGACATGACACCTCTATGGATGAATTGGAAGGCTATGATTGGTTGAAGTGACTCATGGATGAATTTGTGGCTGTGATTAGCCTCCTAGATCCTTCTGAAGGCATCCCAAGCTCAAGGCTCACCTCAGCTATAAAAACGACCCTTGGCTCACATTTCTTCTTGTCCAATCTCTTAGGCATTAGAGAGATTTTGACCACTTTTATTTCTGTCATTTCTTTTTAATCTCATAGTAATTGTAATTTCATTTTCAAGTTATAAGCACTCTTTCGATTAATGCAAGTTTATTGTTCAGTTATTATATGCATCTCTGCCATTGCTATTTTGATTGATTAATCTGATTTCAAATCTTGTATTGTTGGTTGTTAAGATTCACAGAAGCTTTTCTAAGCTTCTGTGATTTTGAAGTCTCTGATCTTGTTCTAAATTTTCAGTTTTAGCAAAAAGTCAAACAAAAGTCAAAGATTTAAGGTCAATCTATTTCCTGTTAATGTATGGTTTTAGTTTGTTGAAATGATGAGTTTGATGTTTATATAAGTTTTTAAATCAGTCTTGGTAAGAATCTCATCAAGGTTTAAAGTGTTAAATGCATTTTTGATTCATAAAGGGGTGTTTGGATTGCTTATTTAATCTGTGTTTAAGGTTCTAAATATGGATTAGATCAGTTGGTTTGTGTTTTATATAGTTATATGCATCTATATCTGTCTTTGTTTTAATGCAATTTGAGCCCTAAGTCAACATTACCTTGCAACTGATCTTGTGCTCTTTCATGTTAAAATCAGTGGTTGAAATCTGTTAATATAGGTTTAGTAGTGGATAAGCTTGCTTGCTTAAGTTTCATTTCATCTATTTTCATCTTAATCATTCAATAATTTGCATTCTAATTTCACAAAAGTCAAAACTAGTCATTGTTTTAAAAAAAAGTCAAATCTGTCTAAAAAATGGTTTTTGCAGATCTTGCAGTGATTGCACTAGGTTCATTAGAGTTAGTTAAGGTTTCATTCTTGGTCTATTTGCAGTAGGCTAGGTGGTCTTCAAGACCCTTTATTTGTTTTGTCCTAAAGCTTTTCTTATTAGCTTATAAATAAGCTCCAACATTGTACCTGATCCACCTGTTCTGATCTGCATCAGCTTACAAGCCTTATTAGCCACTTTTGTTTTTGCCTTTATCTTGCTCAATACTTGTCCTCTGTAGCTGTAATTTGGTGCAAATGGTCTCTGGTTGGTGGTGTTTAGAACCCTACTTTTGGTTTTCAGTGTGACTTATTGAATAAGCCAGTGCAAGTGCTTAAAGTAGGGTCCCAAATCAGCTTTTGCTTAAAGTAATCAGTTGCTATAATTTTTGGTAATCAATGCTTTAGCAGTTAGGAGTAGGTGCTTTTAGTTGAGTTAGAGTAGTTTTAGCATGCTTTAGCTTATGTTTTCAGTTGGCTCACTTTTGTGCTTATTTGCTTAATATTAAGTGCTTATTCCTTATCATTTTACATAGCAGCCTTCATATTTCACATATAAGCCCTTGTTTTCTTATTTTTTATAGCTTTAGAACATCATTTTAGAATTTCCCTGCAATTTTCATAATTTTTAGACACTGTTTGCTATTTTTCTAGATTAAATTCAGTTTTTAATCATTTTAAATTAGCTTTAATTGCATTTAATTCAGAAAAAGTTCCAAAAAATAATTTTTCAATTTTCCTAGCTTAAGATAAATATAAAAAGCATAAAAAAGATTTTTCCTTATTTTTCCACTTTCATTTGGTATTTTTCATGATTTAAATTAGATTTAAATAGATTTAAATTCATAGAAAATAGGAAATTAATCTGAAAATTATAAAAATAGTTTTGAAAAGTCTTTTATGATATTTTAGATTTTTAGAAAGTAATTCCATATTTTTCCCTCTCTCTTTCATAATTTCTAGATAATTAGTTCATTTTTATTAGTTAATAATTAGTTTTTAATTAAAATAAATCAAGAAAATTTCTAAAAATTAGTTTTAATTCATAATTAGTTTTCTAATATCTTTTTTAGAATAAAAGTAACTTTAGGTTGTTTTTAGGAGTTAGAATAGACATATTTGCTTTTTAATCGCGTTTCGTTTAAATTCCGTTTTTGCGTTTTAGTGTAGAATTGCGTAGTTTGCTATTATTCTTAGGATTTCCCGTAGATTAGATGTTCCATTTGCTTTCCTTATCCCGTAGTTTAGAATATATCATATTATCCCCTTTTCTTATTCGAATCCCGATTATTGAGACGTGAGTTGGAAATTCCATTCAACCCTCGTTCGGAACGATCTCGGTGCTCAAACCTAACACGTTTGAGTTACCCACATACTACACAAACTTCTCTATTATTGATTAGAAATCAATTTTTGGCGCCGCTGCCGGGGAGGGCTTGTAGCGAGTTTTCGTATTCCGTCTCGTATCGTGTGCATTTGAATTGTTGATATTTGTACATATCCCTTTTATAAAAACCCAAAAAGATTTTCCTTTTCAAAATTTGATCTAAAAACCCAAAAATATTCTTCTTTATCCTCTGAACCGTCAATTCTTTATCTCTTTATCCTCTTATTCAGATAATTCTTTTCGATGTCTTCGCTTTACCATTATGGTTGTCAATGGTGTGGGGACCCGAATATGGTGGAATTGCCCGGTTGTAGCATTGTGAATACGGAAACGAGTTTGTCTCGACCAATATCCCTACAATGATACGACCGATTTCCTAACCAATCCCATACCATGAGACGGAGTCATACTCTTGTAGTCTTGTGGAGGTCCTCACCAAGGTTTTCAATGCCAAACTCAATATAACAATCGGACCTTTGGTTATGAGCCTTATCCATATACTTCACCAAACCCGTCACAACAATCATATTGTTGTGAGTATTGTGGAGGTCCGCATTTTAATTCCGATTGTCAAATGCAGAACCCGCTTGTTTACGAGCAAGTTCCTTGTGATAATTATGACTCTTCTTATGACCCACCTCCACAATACCAAGAAATTCAACCACAACCTCTGATAATTTCTCCAGAAATTCAAAGATGTCTCGAAGAATTTGTTAATAAACATGACGAAGATCGGGCATCTCGCAACGAAAGATCTATGATAGAATTACTCGAAGAAGAGCGAGCACAGATTGAAAAATGCCTCAAGAAATACGAATTGAGGAGCAAGCACTTGCAAGACGTGCCCGATGGCTCGCGACTTACATCGACGATGATGATGAGGATTCCATCCAAATGAAAGAATACTATGCAAGTTTGTCGGATGAAACTCCTCCCGCTTTCGAGCCTTTCATTTCGACCCTTCCCGCTCTCTCGCCGGTTGAGAGAAGTGATATCGTATCGGAAGAGGTCGATGATTCTATTTCTACGACATTATTGCACCCGTTGACTCTCTCATAATGGGGACGAGCCTCTTAGCACTATTCCTAAACGGAAGAGACTAATCTTGAGATCCTTATCCCAATCCCAAGAGAGTCCGGGTTGTTGATATTTGTGATGAACCTTCTTGATATATCGAATGATCATGATAAGATGTTCTCCAATTCCGAGGATATATCGATAGTGATTGTGATTCGCTTTTATGTGATTCTCTTGACATCTCCGAGGTTACTTCCGGATTTTCTCAAATCCACTCTTTGAATTCAAGGACGACTACACCTTTATGGGTTAATCCTCTTTTGACCAAGATTTTGAGTCCGATTCGAGACCACAACGGAAGTGGTGGATATTGCTAGCTCTCGAGCACACCACTTGTCCCATCTCGTGTTCCGACCTTTCTCTCCCGTCATGTGATGTTGAAGAAAGTATTGAATCCGACACTGAGGTTATTATGGAGATTGATTTTGAGATGGTTGAAGACGATATTCGTGATAAACCGCCACGTGATTCTAATATGGAAGAAATCGACTTACCTATTGATGACCCAATACCACCGGGTATTGAGGATATGGTTGTTCTTGATGGTTCTCTTGACTCTCCTTCTTCTGATGAGTCCACCATCACTTATCCCGTTGAGCCCGCATGTGAAGACAAAATTTTCAAACCCGGGATATTCATTGATGAGCTTTATGCTGAAACCGTAATTCGTGATAAGGATCCTCCGATGGATGCCTTCATTTGTGAGCCTACACCTCTTATCTTTTACCATAAGCTCCCGTCTTCTTTGGAGTTTTCTCATGTTGATCCGTCATTCTTACGTCCACCCGCTAAACCACCGGATGATGGATCGTTCTTTCATATACCATTTGTGCTTGAGCCCGACACTTTCTCCACCACCCAACCCACCCAGTCTCATTCCTTCGGGAATGAAGACACCGTTTTTGACCGGTATCTCTACCACTTTCTTCCCCAAGGACAAATGAATTCGGGACCAGTCGGGCTAGCGACTCGGTGATCAAAAACAAGGCGCTTCGTGGGAGGCACCCCATGCTTATCCTTCTTCTTTCTATTTTCTAATAAGTGACGCCAAGGGGTCCTTCTTCGATTTCTCGTGTTTGGTTGTTTGTGATGTTTTGTGTAGATGTTCGATATGAAGACTCTCGTGCTCGAAGTTTGTCATTTTCCACTCGAGTCTTATGATCGTTCTTTGATGGAAATCCGATATCCTAATCTTATCGACTAACGCTTATCTTCTAGCATACTTAATAAACGGCTTTTAGATTTTCGTGATACCTTTGCTTTAAACATTGAGGACAATGTTTCGCTCTAGTCTGGGGTAGGGTAATCTTCGATTTGATTTGACCGCACTTGCTTATTTCTCATTGTGTTTCTCTCAGAACCCGTTTTCCTTAGAAATTGAAAAATTGTGCAAAAATGAGAAAAATTTAAAAATTTTTGTGAGCTTTTGTTAAGTCTTTTGATTGAAAAGTTGGCTAGTCTCTTAGACAAGAAGCTATAAAATGCGAATTCTAGCTCAAAAGGCCAAGATTTTGCAAGTTTCCGAGTGACTTTAAATATGCATGACTTTATTTCATAAGACGAAGCATTTGCTAAGTTAATATATGTTTTGACACCTTGATTGACTTTCCGGTGGTGAGAGTAGGAATGGAATTCGACTTGACCCAAGGCGTGTTGAGCCATAGCTTGTTCCTTAACCATAGGTAATCTAAAATTATCGGCTAAGCATCTGCGGATCTCATTATTTGGGATTTTAAATTTGCGAGATCGAGAAATGATAGAGTTACTTATGAGTTTAGATGCTAAACGTGGAGTAGTTGGTTCTCTTTAGAGCCCATCGAAGGTACTTATGGCTTTTGTTCCCACAAATTGTTTCACCCCATATCCGTCATAATAATTAGAGATGTCGAGTTTTTGGCGATGGTTAGTTCTTTATCTTCTTAAAAGAATCTTTGTTTTAAAAATTGGGTACACATCAAGGATCCGTAATTAATAAATAAATGAGTAATCAGTGATATGTGGAAATGTAATAAATAAAGTTGTGAGTCATGGTGTCGAGATCGGACCCTTGGATCTTTAGCGATTGAGTGAGGTCTTAGCCTAGCCACCGGGTCCTCATTTCATGAAGTCTATAGTCTTGAATTACCCCGTGAAGCTCCGTGGTTCATGACTCATATCAATAAAAGTATAAGTTAAAAAAAAAAAAAAAAAAAAAAAAAAATTGATGAAAAGTGAATGTTGAAAAAAGCAAAAATATTAGTGAATAAAAATTCCTTGATGTGGACCTCATTTTTACGACAATGGTTCTTGAGAGAAGGCGGATAACTAATTATCGACTTAGCTTTATATCTTTATCGGAATAAAAAAATTATCGAAACGAGAATTTGAAGAAATTCATTTCTCACAAAAAATAAAAAATTCTAGAGGAAATAGGAAAATGGGAACAAAAGGTAATTACACAAGTAACTTCCATGGGTAGTATTAGCATCTAGAATCATTTGTAACAATGATTTCGGTTTTACGCTTAGTTTGGGGACTTGTGAAAAATCGGGACGATGTATTCTATCCAGATGGTCACTTCACGTGTGTTGTGTTTTCTACTCCGTGATCCTAACGTGTCGTTTGAAAAATGTTGGAGTTATTAATCGACATGAAAGTTCAACAAACCGTCATTCATAATCGGAATGTGCTTAACCGTAATATCTATATATGTGAATTTAAAAGGTAAGCGGGCGCTTTTAGAATTAAGGTTTCTATAATCGGAATGTGCTTAACCGTAATATCTATATTGAGGAGCTTTTCACGCATACATTCTTCTTGGAAAGGATTTAACCACTACTTCACACACGGATCCTACCGAGCTAATCGAGGGAGTATTAGTTTTTCGCTTTTAATTACCTTCTATTATCATAACTTTGATAACTTTCGGGAACATTGGGGACAATGTTCGGTTTAAGTATAGGAGGGAAAATAAAGCAGGAACTTTGAAACTATGCTTATCCTTGACTATTTGCTTTGTCCAATTGTATTTGTGTAATAAACCATGAGAAAATGTCGGTTAGGGTAATTTTGGCACCAAATTTAAAAATTTTCTTGACATATAGGAGTGGGCCATTAGTCTTAACAAAAGCGTCTTGGTATGTGCTAAACACATACCTTTTCTTTATCAAAATAGACCCAAAATAACCAAGAAAGAGCCGCTTATTGCTAATATTTGTGGTTTTCTTGAGTTTGTGCTTGTGCGGTATGGATATGTAAAACACGCAAAAGGAACCAAATCGGACGTAAACCGAGCACGAGAGATTAAGAGAGCTTAAGTCGAGCTTAAGGTCGAATTATACATTTATGAAGATTTCTAATCTCGAGGATAATTTGTGAAGATTTGAGCAAAGTTTGATGAATTGGCAAAATAGTCCTCAAGTTTTAGTTTTTGTCGAAATGGTCCTTAAAGATTCGAAAAGTGCAATTTGGCCCTTGGTTTATTTGAAGATTGTCAAGTTCGGTCATTTGAAGACACTTTCGAAATTACATGTATGGTCCTTGAAATCAAAGATTTACATTATTGGTCCTCGAATATACTTTTGGATCATAAGCTATCATTATATCCAATCCATTATCCAATCCAACAAACAAATCCTAAACACTTACATGGCCCAAAACCAACTGCCTGGCCCAATCTCCACAATCCCTAGACCCGGTCAAATAAACCAACCCAAACTCAAACTAATATATTTTAATACCAAACGCGCCCAAACACAGGGTGCTTCTTCCTTCCCCATCCAAACACCCCGTACACCACCAATTCACCATTTCCCAAACACAAAACTTGGTACTAAGGATCTTTCAAGCTCTGACAAAGCAGATAAGAATGACACGTGGCCTAACCAAGCTTTCCCATTGGACATGACACCTCTATGGATGAATTGGAAGTCTATGATTGGTTGAAGTGACTCATGGATGAATTTGTGGCTGTGATTAGCCTCCTAGATCCTTCTGAAGGCATCCCAAGCTCAAGGCTCACCTCAGCTATAAAAACGACCCTTGGCTCACATTTCTTCTTGTCCAATCTCTTAGGCATTAGAGAGATTTTGACCACTTTTATTTCTGTCATTTCTTTTTAATCTCATAGTAATTGTAATTTCATTTTCAAGTTATAAGCACTCTTCGATTAATGCAAGTTTATTGTTCGCTTATTATATGCATCTCGCCATTGCTATTTTGATTGATTAATCGATTTCAAATCTTGTATTGTTGGTTGTTAAGATTGTAAGCTTTTCTAAGCTTCGTGATTTTGAAGTCTCGATCTTGTTCTAAATTTTCGCTTTAGCAAAGTCAAACAAAAGTCAAAGATTTAAGGTCAATCTATTTCTGTTAATGTATGGTTTTAGTTTGTTGAAATGATGAGTTTGATGTTTATATAAGTTTTAAATCGGTCTTGGTAAGAATCTCATCAAGGTTTAAAGTGTTAAATGCATTTTGATTCATAAAGGGTGTTTGGATTGCTTATTTAATCTGTGTTTAAGGTTCTAAATATGGATTAGATCAGTTGGTTTGTGTTTTATATAGTTATATGCATCTATATCTGTCTTTGTTTTAATGCAATTTGAGCCCTAAGTCAACATTACCTTGCAACTGATCTTGTGCTCTTTCATGTTAAAATCAGTGGTTGAAATCTGTTAATATAAGTTTAGTAGTGGATAAGCTTGCTTGCTTAAGTTTCATTTCATCTATTTTCATCTTAATCATTCAATAATTTGCATTCTAATTTCACAAAAGTCAAAACTAGTCATTGTTTTAAAAAAGTCAAATCTGTCTAAAAAATGGTTTTTGCAGATCTTGCATTGATTGCACTAGGTTCATTAGAGTTAGTTAAGGTTTCATTCTTGGTCTATTTGCAGTAGGCTAGGTGGTCTTCAAGACCCTTTATTTGTTTTGTCCTAAATCTTTTCTGATTAGCTTATAAATAAGCTCCAACATTGTACCTGATCCACCTGTTCTGATCTGCATCAGCTTACAAGCCTTATTAACCACTTTTGTTTTTGCCTTTATCTTGCTCAATACTTGTCCTCTCAGAATGTAATTTGGTGCAAATGGTCTCGGTTGGTGGTGTTTAGAACCCTACTTTTGGTTTTCATGTGACTTATTGAATAAGCCAAGCAAGTGCTTAAAGTAGGTCCCAAATCGCCTTTTGCTTAAAGTAATCAGTTGCTATAATTTTTGGTAATCAATGCTTTAGCAGCTAGGAGTAGGTGCTTTAGTTGAGTTAGAGTAGTTTTAGCATGCTTTAGCTTATGTTTTCGCTTGGCTCACTTTTGTGCTTATTTGCTTAATATTAGTCTTATTCCTTATCATTTTACATAGCACCTTCATATTTCACATATAAGCCCTTGTTTTCTTATTTTTTATAGCTTTAGAACATCATTTTAGAATTTCCCTGCAATTTTCATAATTTTTAGACACTGTTTGCTATTTTTCTAGATTAAATTCAGTTTTTAATCATTTTAAATTAGCTTTAATTGCATTTAATTCAGAAAAAGTTCCAAAAAACAATTTTTCAATTTTCCTAGCTTAAGATAAATATAAAAAGCATAAAAAAGATTTTTCCTTATTTTTCCACTTTCATTTGGTATTTTTCATGATTTAAATTAGATTTAAATAGATTTAAATTCATAGAAAATAGGAAATTAATCTGAAAATTATAAAAATAGTTTTGAAAAGTCTTTTATGATATTTTAGATTTTTAGAAAGTAATTCCATATTTTTCCTCTCTCTTTCATAATTTCTAGATAATTAGTTCATTTTTATTAGTTAATAATTAGTTTTAATTAAAATAAATCAAGAAAATTTCTAAAATTAGTTTTAATTCATAATTAGTTTTCTAATATCTTTTTAGAATAAAAGTAACTTTAGGTTGTTTTTAGGAGTTAGAATAGACGTATTTGCTTTTTAATCGCGTTTCGTTTAAATTCCGTTTTTGCGTTTTAGTGTAGAATTGCGTAGTTTGCTATTATTCTTAGGATTTCCCGTAGATTAGATGTTCCATTTGCTTTCCTTATCCCGTAGTTTAGAATATATCATATTATCCCCTTTTCTTATTCGAATCCCGATTATTGAGACGTGAGTTGGAAATTCCATTCAACCCTCGTTCGGAACGATCTCGGTGCTCAAACCTAACACGTTTGAGTTACCCACATACTACATACTTCTATTATTGAGAAATCAAGTCTCATGGATAGGAAGTTGCATGACTAGCACAAAAACCCTTTACCACCTAAATTCCACCCAAAATGTGAGGATCGCCTTTAGATTAGTAGGAATTAAAGCATTCATCTTTAATGCTTAAAGTGTGAACCGAGAGTATATTAGATTCTAGAATTTGTTTTGTGATGCATTCCGAGATCGCTAGTAAGACTACACTTGTGTAGTTAGGAATAACTAAATGATAAGAGGCATTAGGATAACCCTTGTTTGATACCGTAATATAATTACTTCTTCCACATCGGCTGAGTAATTCCCCACACCCTTTGCGTTGTACTGCCTTTAGTACACGATACCCTAGTTAACCCTCGTAGCCTATCCTTTTCACGGTTCTCATGATGTTTCGGTTTTCCGAATATCAACGAAGAGCATTGTTTACACCCCACCCCAAATATACACCCAAATCGCTTTAGCCTACCCTGTATGCACTCACTTTTAGTGCATTATTGTTATCACCCTAAACCCTTAGTTCAATTATCTAGTTGTTGCATGAGTTGCTAAGTCGAGTCATATCCTTTGTACACGCTTTGGGATGATTGGGACTCATGGAAAAGTTAAAGTTTATGAATGACCGGAAGGGAACGTTAAATTCCTTTGTTTGCGTAATAACGCACCCTAAGTGTTTTGATCTTTTCAATTCGGGTCAAATTAGTGTTAGAGTAATAAAACTCAAGTGTAGGGATGTGCCTATAAATCCTATCATTTTGATGTTACCGTAGAGGATGGTAGAGTAAAAGTGTATGAAGAAAAAAATACGGGATACCATCCACATCTATCCTTTAAATTTATGTTTGTTTGTTTCGCTTATCTAGAGTTTAGAGTGTCGAGTCTTGGCTTAGCAACGCCATTCTTCATATGCTTGTAACAAAAGATTTTGACTTGCCACCACTAAATAGCCTATCCCACCAAACCCCTTGTTTCCTACCGTAGCCTAACATTACAACCCTTTAAAGACCTCTTTGATAGTCTTTCCTAGGTGCTTACGCCAAAGCGATGGAGGTTTGATAAATTCTCAAGCCTATGGTAATCTATGTACTAGGACCGGTTAATGAGTGTTTAAACTTCCATTTCCAACTTGTTATATTTCATATACACCCGAGAGATGCGAGTATCCAAACACCCCATGTGAGGTACTAGTATGTACTCGTGTTTGTTACGACTTTTTGGGGCTTATATGTGTTGTGGGCTGTTTTAAACCAATGCTTCATGACCCCTAACTTATAAATTAATTGGCTAAAAGCACATTTGCTTGAGGACAAGCAAATACCAAGTGTAGGATATTTGATAAGGTTTTAAATGTACCTTTTGAGGGTCGTTTAGCCCTTATTTGATCACTTTTGTATCCGTTATTACTTAATATCGTTCTTTTCACTTTTTAGGTCTCTTGAAGGCAAATTGTCAGAATAGCACTTATTTGGACCTAAAAGGCGAATATACGAAGAAATGGCCAAAGTCAAGAATCGAGACACTCCACCGCTAAAGACAGGGTGACGGCCATCGCTTATACGCGACGCCGTCGGAGTATTTTATGACGAACGAAGCCAAATTTCATATTTTCAAGTGACGGTGTCGCTTTAAGAGAGTAGGCCGTCAACTCGCACGGTCTAGATTTGATCCGCACGGCGCACAAGCAAGGTGGCGCCGCCGCAAGACTAACGTGCAAGACGAAACCCTAATGACGGCGATCCAACTACACACAAAACATAAGGTGACGTCGTCGCATATGTAATCTTATATATAGAATCCGAATTTTTCAAGATTTGTGTGTAGTCTTTGGAGTAAAACCTAAACCGAATCAAGGCTATCTTGTAACCGTATTTAGGGTTCCAAACCCTATCTTACATCAAGATAAGTGTTTTACTTCATTAATTCAATTATGTCTTTGATTATTTGTGTGTATGCTTGCATGTTCTCCATGTCCGGCTAATTTACTTGTGTGTTTGCTTAGGAAATATGAAACTTAATTATTGAATATTGATTGGTTGTCTCGTATCTTAATTGTTAACGATATAGTAATGCGATAGGTCATTCGTTGTGTACTTAATGCTTGATTAATCTTTGTGAACCTTAGGTTATAGCACTTAGAGCGGTTGTAAGCTAAACCATCCAAAGAGGCCTTAGAGTTAGAGTTTATAATCCCTAGTGGGTTTTGTAGACTAGACCCTTGGTAAGTTCAAAGAGTTAGGGATAAACGATACCCTACGACTTTAGACACACAACGCGATTAAGAATAAGGACGTGACAATTCAACCATCAATAGGAGATAATTACGGAGTAATAAAACCTAAGTGAACACATCTTTAAACTATCATACGAGCACACAATAATTAGACATAGACTACATACACCTTAGATTAGATAATTAGATAAGTAGAGTAATCGGTGAAATACCAACCCCAAATCCAAACCCCGAGATTCTTACTTTTCCATTTCCTAAAAACATAAAAAGATAAAAAATAATCTTCCTCAACCCCAACCTTAGCGTAGTAACTTCTCACTAGCATTCCTATTCCCCATAGAACGATATCAATACCCGTGGCTTACCCTAATACTACACTACAACGATTAGGTTCACCGCCTAGGGTGTTATAAAACTTGCTCAAGAAAAGGAAGTTCCTTTGACCCCGAACGACGCGTGTAGCGTTATCAATACGTACCATATCAATTTGGCGTTTTGCAATGATAGACTTGAGTACTTCTTCATCATCAGTTATCTTGTTAGTTGTGTATATGTGGTAGTTGTTTTCCAAATTGTAACTTGAAACTTGTACTTTCAAGGCATAATGTTTGTTCATCATAACATTAAGATCTTCGTGATATGAGGTGTTATCTAAACCTATTAACGGTTATAAAAGTGTCGAATACTATTCATATTTTGATATTTCATATAATGTGTCAAGTTTCAAGATTCTAACCTTTTTGCTTTTGATATTAGGTACCGTGAGATTTTCCAATCAATTTGCATACCTCTTGTTGGAATAACCAAAACGGTCGAGCTGTTTCATCTTGCAATCGATTTGTATTTTGATTCTATCAAATTTAAGCTCGGTATTAGTAAGATTTTAATTTAATTAAATGTACAAGAATAATATATGTATACCTTGGATAAACATCGGATACTTCCTCGTCACATTTTCGCAGTTGTATCAGTTGGAAAATTCCGATTTCTGAGCCTTATTTTTGCATTTGTTGCAAACCATGTAGTACCATCCTTGGTCAGTGACAACACGTAAAACTTTAGCAACTAACACACATCTACTTGCCTGTTATTTAAAAACTTAAAATGTTAGATTAAAAATTCATTGTAATTTTATGCAGATTTGTTGTTTTACAATTTACCTCAGAAATTTCATATAGTTCTTCAATGTTCTTTACGGGAAATCTTGTATAGGAGTCTTCTGGATTTTTGTAGACAGTATTTGTTGAGAATTGTGTTTTTGTATCTTCAGATCCAGCTAGCTCGGTACTTAAGAAGCTTTGGGTAAAAAAATAGATATTAATTATTTTTCATACATGTGCAAAATATTAAATGGATTGATTTATAACACTTACCGGTTTTAAAATCAATGATTCACGCTATCTTCATTGATAAATACCTTTGTTCCATAGAAACAATTGGAAACTTGTGTAACCTCTCGTACAAATTTGATAACTTTAATTAATAGTAGATATCAAACTTTCTTCAATAATGATTATTGAAAGAAAGATTGATATACTTACTATTCCGTGCATCGCATTTTGCCATAATGATTAAAATGATTATTGGATCTTCCGAATTTTCATTATCCTTGATGTATTTATGCAACTTTTCAAAGAAGATCATTCCATAAGATGCAACGAATTGTATCACCCTCGGTGAAAAATATTCTTTGTTATTCAAATCGCTTATTAAACAAAACATATATAAGTCCATCTAATTTTATATAAACTTACCGCAAACTCGTAGTTCAAATTCCGTGTTGCTTTTCTTACTCCCATTCTTTCCATTCGTAATCGTTATATCTTTATTATTAATCAAACGACCAATCACATCTATAAAAAAGATAGATTATATTATTAGAATGAGAAATTTTGAAATTTAATATATGTTAAAAGTTCAATGTATGAACAATACCGAAAGCATATGTCGTGTCAAATGTGGTATTGTTGAAGTCTTGAAAAGACAAAGCAGCTTGCAAACCATCATCGTTATTATCGCAGGTAAAGTCTTGGCAATGTTGAACATTGGTTTTTTTCACAAAGTGTAACTTATATTGATGGGGTGTTAACTTTGTACTATCAACATTCTCTTTTACATTAAAATTTGAAATCAAAAAATTGTCGTTCTCTTACAAAAGCTTATCGAAATCTGAGATGAATCCACTCTTATTGTTGCGTGAATGGTAGTATCCTAGGTTTTTAACAATAAACTTAAAAGAATTCCAATTTTGAATAATAGTATGTTATTTTAGAAGTAGTGATAAAATTAACAAACTTGTCAATTTATAGATACCGCTCGCCTTTTAAAGATCATATCCATGTCGCCAAGGTCGGTGGATTGTTGTTGATGTAATATCGCTTCCATAAAGAAACAACCTTCACTTTAATAGTCCATCTATCTTTTCGTAATTGACTTTAAGAAAAGATATAGTCATTATGTAACCTCGTTAAAGAATATGGAAAATTGTAATCAATTTGAAGAAGTCGATGATTTGTTTCAAGATTTATAGACTTTAGGGTAATCCTTGTTTGTGTATAATTATACCACCAGATATGCTAACATATATGCATAAGTTTATGTAAAAATACTTTCAATGCTTATCTTATAGATAAATACAATACATAATTAAGAGTAATCTTAAACTTACAATAGATGTATGAAAATTCCAGAAAGCTTTTGCACTATGTCACCACTAACAACTAACTTCTGGAATTGGCATCCTTACTATGCCTTGCTATTTCCTAACTCCGCGTCTTCATTTTCAGTATCGTTTGCTTTATCATTTCAGTATCGTTTGCTATATCATTAGGGTAATAACTACAGGAAAACATTGTGAGTGTTGGTTACTTCTACTCATGTTATCAAACGAATTCAACAACACCTAGTTTATACCTTGAAAACAATGATATCAAGATATGCTCATCTTTACCCATAGCTCATATATTGTTTGAAGGAAAAATAGAGTGTCATTTTCATGGCATGGCAATTTAAGTATGCCAATATAAAACTTGCAACCGGCATGCTTGTCAAAAGAATGTAAAATATTGAATACGGATAGTGCAAGGAATTTATTGTTACTAATAATATAGATTAACTCATCATTTAGAAAGAGTGCAACTTTGTTTGGTTGAATAAGTAGCGGTCGCAACCAATATAAGATAGTAAGAACTAACACACTAACAACCAATATAAGTATTCAAAACAAATATACTTGCATGTACACGCATTTTGGCTTCCAACATTGCTTGACGCTCATCAAGTCCCTGCATAACTACGCGACACCGGTTCAACCACATTAACTCACCGCTTAGAAAGAGTCGCTTCTTGGTTGAATAAGTAATGGCTGCAACCAATATAAAACAATAAGAACTAACACAGTAACAACCAATATAAGTATTCAAAAACAAATATACTTTCCTGTACACGCATTTTGGATGCCAACATTGCTTTGACCCATTTAACTCTATTTAACTTGTTCCCATATCGACTTGAATCATTTCATTTGACAACCATTTGACATAAAACTCGACCGAAATCAACCCATACATATATAAATGGGCCAAAGTTGCCACACCTACATAGGATATGTATATACTTACCTATGCTTGAATTTTCTTTCAAAGACTTCGAAGTCCTCACTGCAAATCACTTAAATGAGCGGCTGAAAAATCACATTCCATAACCAAATAACAATTGTTAATTTCACTCGAGGAAAGTAGTTAACAAAGAAAGAAAGATATGTAACAACTTTACTCTTTATCATTATTTATCCATAGAATTAGAGTTGCGCATGTTATAAAAAATCTCGCAGTTGGACTGAGGCGAAAACAGAGACCCTTGCACGACACACGTACGGACCGTTTTGTATCCTAAAATTACTATATTACAACAGGCTATGATGAGTGTATGGTGGCAAGGGGATTAAAGCTGCGGTGGGCCATATCTTGGCGGGGCAGGTTACTATACTTGCAGCCATGGTGGGAAATTATTAGATTCTTTTAAGGTCTGATTTGCTTCGCTTCTATTCATTTGTATATATTAGCTAATCGTGTTGTCTCGATTTACTTTTGTTTTGATTTGGGTTTTATATGATTAATCAGAATTATTTTGCACTTATCTTACGCTTACTTCATGACACCAACGTAGAAGTCGTGTATGTATTACATAGTGTAGTTACCGATCACAAGAAAGAGTCCTTCCTCTTTATTTCGACTAACTTCGCTTTGATTTTCTCAATTTTGCAGACATGTGGATAAAAGGGTAACAAAGAAGTATTCATGTTCACTTGCATATTTATGGTGTGGGATTGCTTATAAATTTTTCTTATGCATCCTTTACCGAAACCCGTATCTTGGCGGGGTAGCGATGCTATGTTTGTGCTTGCAGCCATCACACCTGACTTGACTTTATGTTACCATGCCACAATCTATGTATTTAGTCCACATTAAACAGTTTGGCTCAACTTATTTTGTTGTCATAGATTGCAAACTAACTGTTTAATGTTTATTTTGCATTTTCGGTGTCATAGATTGCAAACATCTATATTGCAGGTATGGCTTAAATTTGGGAAATGGTGATTAATGTTGAACAACCAACCGGACGCTCTGCTTTGGGCAGCAACTCATGCTGATGGCGCTTTCAACTGTAAAATAAGCTATTCTCCTTATCCGGGAAAGATAAACCAAGTAAGATCCAATATGCCACTCTTAATAAATAGAAATACGTTTAACTTATGTAACCCGGACTTGACCCTTACCTCATTAAACGGCACATTACTGTTAAATATACACATATGGCACGTTTGAGGCGTAATTACCTAAATCATCCCGACCAATGCTGTCACTTCTAACACACACACACAAACACACACACACACACACACACACAAATATTACTTGCTTATGTTACAAATAGATTTGTCGTAGGCTATTTAAATGAACTTTCACTTCTTATAAAATTTGCTATGATTATTAGTAACAATGAAGTGAGAACATCATCTAACTTTGATATAGTTTTATACATACTGGACTGAAACAATATATTTGATTGTTATATGGAAGTAAAGGATTAATTTATGCAAATCTTTTTTGCATTTCCACAAGTACACTAATGGGTTAAAGGAATTGAGCTTGATCAGTTACATTCTAATTTTGGCATAGTTGCTGGTGCTGCTATGCTTTCAGGATTGAAGTAAAGATGCAATTATCTTCTTTATGCCCCAAATCAGTGATGAAGCTGGAGACGAGTGCAGCCAACACAAATGCCAGTAAGCTATTTAGATATGTAGTATGTGATGCATGTTTTTTCTATTTATTTACAGAGATTCGATGTCAAGCAGAAGGAAATGATTGCTTCATTCAACACTCGAGTTGACGTTCTCATTCTTAATGCAATGCCTATCCCAAGGACCCTTTAGTTTGTTGTAAGTCTCTGAATTGTATACGATGGTTTTCGGTTAGGAAGTTGCTTAAACTCGCTTTCGCTATGGTGATTGTAGCTCAAACTCGAACATGTATATTCATAATATAAAATGCCTCGCCGAACGCAGCAAGATCGTAAGCAATCCTTGTTTAGGATAACACGACACCATTTTTGAATATGGACCACACAAAACACGACTTTTGGTCCATAATAATTAAATGGGCTTAGAAACCGAATTGGGCTCGATTTTTCAATGTTTAAACGGGCTTACGTAGTTACTTTAAATGGGAAATCAGTGAGGCTTAGTGGCGCTTGTTTTTAAGAGCTCAATCGAACCGCACATCCGAATCAATCGAGGCGAATGTCGATTCGACCGCATCCGAACGAAAAAAAAAACTCATGTTTGAACCACACATTTGCTGCTCGTACTAATTTTTTTTGGGTCTTTTTGTGTCAAGAGAGGCAACAAGAGATTCAGACACCCCTCTCAAGTCTGTACTATTAAGATCTTATCGCTCTCGAACGCTCTCGAACGAGAAAACAAACGGTTCAACGACCAAAACGTCTCGACCGCTGCTCGAATCTGTTCAGATTAAGAGGTCATTAAGAGCTCTTAACGAAAAACAAACACCACCTTAATTAAGGTTTAAAATGGTATTACTAAACAATTGTGAAATATTTTTTAGATAAACAATATTTAAACGTTTGAGTATAATTGCTCATTGCTCTATAATGTTTATACATTTATCTTGTTATCCACCCACATAGACCAACAACAAAATACAACTTAAACAAACTTGCTTGAGCCACATATTCTATTGCAAGCTGCAAATGAAAAGGGAAAAGAGATGGCATAAAATTCCAACAATTTTAGACAATTCATATGTTATGATATTCAATTGTCTATAATCATGGAGACAAAATTGATGGTATTATTTTGCATTTACACAATATTGTTCTATCCTCCATTTTATGAAGTTTCACACGCCATGCGTAACTAGCCAAGCAGAGAAATTAACTGTCAGAAATACAAGGCCGAACGCCTTAGGGTTTTATGAATTCAATTCATTGTTGATTGACACATATTAAAGTGGTGACAGAAAACTTAAAAATATATTTTCAAAGGGTCATCCTATGCAGGCACCCCCTGCATCCCTTGGTTGGGGGTGGTTGCATCTTTTGCAAAGGCTCGATTTTCGCTAATCATGGGTATTCAATCATTGGAATGACGGTTTTCGATTTCGCCAAGTTTTTTACAACTTATTATTTACCACTTATTTTTACAAGTTTTTTAATGACTTTTTGTACATGTTTTTTTTTTTACAAGTTTTTTTATAACTTATACCACTTTTTATAACTTTTTTTTTGGTTTTACAATTTTACAAGTTATTTTTGGTTTTACAAGTTTTTTATGATATAAATTCGCTTTTAAAACTTTTCAAAACCGTAGTTGGAAAATATTTAAGCCCGATTCGAAGGTTGCAAAAGTGAGATTTTATCCCACTTTGCATTGTCCATTCGTTTTCATCATCGCCTCGAAAGTTTTTAGGCTCAAAATCATCATCGACTGAAAATTTTAGGCTCAAACTCGAAGGTTGCAAAGTGAGATTTGATCTCACTTTACCGTCTATCTTGCTTTTATCATCATCGCCTGGAAAGTTTTTAAAGTTTTAGGCTCAAAAGCATCATCGCCTCGAAAAGTTTTAGTCACAACCGCACAAAGTCACCAGCTCACAAGTCTCACAAACCGCACAAGCCTCACAAAATCGCACAAGTCTAACAAAACCGCACAAGTCTCAAATCGCACAGTTTCAAATCGCCACAAGTTACCGCTCATATGAACTTCACATGTTTCACAAGTTATACACGCTTTGAACAAGATTCTCACAAGTTACCGTGTATCGCAAAATTTCACAAGATTCTCAAAGGTAATGTACTAAGTTCACATGAAATCCTGCAGCAAAGACCCAATATAATCCCACGCAAGAACAACACAAACAACAATCAACCAACAACACAAACAACAATATAATCCTAAGCGGGCACCCATATAATCCCTATGAAAGCAACAACACCAACAACAATCAACCAACAACAAGTGGTCCGTAACAACAACAAACAAGTGGTTCAGAATCGCAATGTTGGTCCGTAACAACAACAAACAAGGATAAGCAACAATCGCACAAGCAACAAAGATACCACCCACCATGTCTAGTTCACCATTTATCACACAAGAGTAAACAACTTATCAAAGGCTCATATTATTAGCTTTATAGCTCATGTTGGTCAAATTCGCTTTGCTCGCCAAAACTCTTTTAGGTTTTTTTTTAAAAATCATCATTGCCTTTTTATTTCATTAAAGTTGCAAATGACCTTGAATGGTCACTTTACCATCCAAGAATGAAATTTTTATACAAAACACTAAGTTTTTATACATTACATTCTGAAGTGAATTAAACTCACTTTACCATCCAAGAATGAATATGCATTACCATGTCTAGGATTTAATTGAGGTGTCCGCCAGGATTTCATGGGGTCTACGCAGGCTTGCCCACAAACAAAACAAAAGGGTCATCCTATGCAAACCTGCAAAAAAAGAAACAAAAGTTTTAGATCTAAAAAATTTTAAGAACGAAACATTATTTTTTTAAGAAAATCACCATATTCAAAGTTTTTAGATCTAAAATGTTTTAAAAATCAAAAAGTAAACTTTTTTTACAAACCTCATAATATTTTCAACATCGATAACTTAGAAGATCTAAAAGTTTTAGATCTAAAAAGTTTTAGATAAAAAAAATTAACAACGAACAACATCACAACATCACCACAACCGAACAACGAACGATATCTAACAAGTGTAAACACTTATTAGATTAAAGTTTGTAGATCTAAAATCTTTAGATCTACAATTTTAGAGAGAGAGAAAGAGTGATAATACCACCAGTGTGAGAGAGAGTAGTGAGTTTTCTTGGCAGAGACAGAGAATATCAACAAAGAAAGACAGAAAACCACGCACAAGACATGGTTTCAACACATGTGATACACGGCCAACAAAAGAAACGCAGAAACCATTCGAGAACCACACACGAAGACCGTGATATATACACACATCGCTTTTAAAAGAAAACGCTTTTACTTATACACGTAGCACCACAACACACACACATATGTCAAACCATTTATAACAAAAAACTTTTTTTAAAGTTATTATACATAAAGAAAAATTAATATAATGTAATAAAAGTAATAAAAGTGTTTTTTTTACTTTTACTCTTTTATTTCTTTTATAAAAGTAGGGTTTTTTTTTACTCTTTTATTTCCTTTAATCAACCCTTTAATCAAATTTATTTCCTTTACTCAACCCTACTCACATTTTTTTACTCTTTTATTTCCTTTAATCAACCCTTTAATCAACCCTACTCACATTTTTATAAAAAAAAAATTAATCAACCCTTTAAACCCACGGTATCAACATTTTTTTTTTTTAAAAAAATTTATGAACAAGATTATAAACGAACTTTTATCAAGTACAACATCTACAAACCCACGGTATCAACATTTATAAACCCACGGTATCAACATATTTCTTTATAAAAAAATTAATCAACCTTTAATCAAATTTATGAACCTGCAAGTTTATAAATAACTACTCACATTTTTTTTTTAAATTAATCAACCCTTTAATCAAATTTATAAACCCACGGTATCAACATTTGTTTTTAAAAAATATTTTATGAACCTTTTACGTCTACACGTAACTTTTAATCTTGCAGTTCATAAATTTGATTAAAAAAATTAATCTACCTTTATCAAGTTTTTAAACCTCGAGCCAAAATTTTGTGTCCAAAACAATTCAATAAAGAACTTTGACACAAAATTTTAACCGGATATTCACAAAAAAATTAATCAACCTTTTATCATGTAAGGAACCATCATGACCCCAAAAAATGCTGAAAACCCTAGCTTCCTGACGATCAAACCTAACAATTAGACAGAAGAAGCAAAACAATCATTATCAAAAGCTCGTCTTGCCAACCGCACGATACTATAAACGGAATTGCTCATGTGTGAAATTATTCTCACCTATCCTAACCAAAATAGATACATTTTCATGTGCACCTATAAATAATGTTTAGCGTGGATTTCACAACTTCTGTAGATACTCTTGTAACAAATTTCTTTACAGAGAATCTATGACATCGAGTTTCTCCAGGAAACCTAACGCGACACTCATCGGTTTCCAGAAAACTCAAATAAAATATTTCGTGTCATTCGACTTTACCAACAATCTAGATGTCGATGGATGAAAACAACTCTTGCAAGTTGGTACAAATTTGTGATACAGGATCATGACAACAAACCATATGCCTAGATGCAATGTCAATCTTTATGCATTTTAATACCGATATTAATAGGACTTTATTGGTATGATTTGGTAACATTGGCCCCTATCAACTGAGTCCAAGTCCAGTGAACCTTCATAATAATATATTAGTTAAATAAATAAAAATGTTTTATAAGTAGCCATATGGGCAAACACACAACATATTTTATAATATTTAATATTGAAAATGAATCCTCTTTGTCTAAAAGAATGATTCTATGATTACTTTTCATTTCTAAGATAATTTTGAATAATTAGTGTAAAGTTGTGAAACTTTGTGTGCCTCAAATGAAGGTTGCTAATGATAACCTTTCTGAGTGACTTTAACTATTATATTAAACGCGTGATGTCTCAAGTTTAGAAGGATAACCTTCAGCATAAGTCATCGTTGTGATTGAGTATGGTGCATACTTAGCTTCTCACGCGTGCCCATGATTAGGTTGTAGTGAGTGGCGTGTGAGAATAGGCTCATCACCCATTAGTCTTCTTTCTACTACGTCCAACCTTAAATATATTTTAATTTAACAATTGACATAAACATATAAAGTTACAAAAGTCAAGGTCATTTCTCATTATTATGCTAATAAACCATAAAGCACAAGTTGAGACACAACTATTATTTCGTGAAAGAATAAAGCAAAAGAATATGTATCAAGACTTGACATTGATAATAATTGTTTTAGGTAGATACATTTGACATTGCCCTGATTCTTGAAGATTATAAAGCAATAATTATTCATATCATTATTGTTTGATGGATTATAGTTTACACTAGGGCTTGGCATGGAAGGTTCAAAACCGAACCAGACCGATAAAACCGATCGGACCGACAAAAACCGAGCTGACCCGATAGCTCTTAGGTTTGGTTTTGGTTTAAGTTTTTCACGATTTTTGGTTTTAGACCGATGGTCAGTCCTAGTTTACACAATATAACTTATATGCATCTTTTAAACTTTCAAGAACCATATATCAACTCTAGCAAAATGGTAAATGTAAAATCACATTAAATATGTACATTACACATAATTCACAGAAAACAAAGACATACCACATTTTACATTAAAACTTCAAATACTTATACAACACTAGTAACAACACAACAAGATTACATTAAACATTAATCTTCATTAAAAAGGGTACAATTTGAGGTATCAAGAAGATTAACCTGGGAAAACAGGACTCTAAAATCCTATAAAAACATGGACCATGGTTTAAAAAACAACCACAAGGTGTTGGAAATGACACTGGAAACCAGTGTCATTTACCATAGCCCAAAACCAGGTTGCACCTTCCTTCATCCTCAAATCGCACTAGACTCGACGCATAATCATAAGACCCGAACCCACCCCAGCCCATTTCTTGAAACACTAAACTAAACTAGACTCAAACAGAAAAAGACTCGACTTAGACGGGTTGTGTCTCACTAAAGCCTTTAGTCGAAAGAATCTCGCTTTTTAGAAAAAAGACGAGACTAAAAGAGTCACAAGCATGTTGTGACTAGAAAACCGACTAGCGGGCCAAAGATCCACAACAAAACAACCCCGCCACTATGAAACTGATACTTGCATCTTTATTACGAGGGGGTGGGTGATGTAGTTCAATAAAGGATATCGCACCTCCAAAGATTCTCAACAAGCGAATCTACTGAACTAGTACTGATGAGATTGCATTGCTGGATGTTTAGTCCGACTAAGGTTTGACCTAGTTTCTTTAGGTAAGGTGTGCTCTTGTTGGAGATCTTGGAGCAACCCGATAATGAAAGGATTTGTAAGTCAATCTGAACACCTTCGGATAGATAAGATAGTCCAACATCGGTGATACCACATCTTGATACATCAAGATCGTTGAGCAACATACAGTTGTCAGCAATTGCAACTAAGCTTTCATCAGTGATCTTTCGTACACCTTCAAGATTTAATACTTTGAGGGTTTGACCGTGAATCTTGGCAAGATCCACTACAACTTTGTCGGTCATGTTTGAGCAGTTGCTTAGGTTGACTTTAACAAGTCCACCCTTGCAGTTTTCAAGAAGCGGGGATAGACCGGAGTCGGTGATTCCAGAAAGCCCACTTAGTTCAACATTTTGAAGCTGTGGACATAAAGTCCCGACAATCGCCAAACTTGTGTCTCCAAACCCGATGCAGTCTTTGATGGTCAAAGATCGAAGAGATACACACTCGGTCAAATCGGATGATTCTTGGACTAAATCTTTAATTCCCATACATTTCACAATAGCCAAAGACTTCAACTTTGACTTAATAAGAGCTCCCAAGATCCCATTTTGACTGATCCGGTTACATTCCTCCAATTGCAATGATTCGAGAGTCTTGGCAGCTTCAGCAAAAGAGACCAACCCTTTATCGGATACAAAGCAACATTTTTTTAACAACATCTGCTTCAAGAAACTGCAACCATTTCCGATCGCTTCAAGGCTCAGATCGGTGATCCCATAACACGAAATTACAGTCAAGGATGTTAAAGATTGAAGACCTTTCGCGTTACCCATAGCCCAAAACCCTTTTTGAGTAGGGATTTGAAGACCAATAAGAGAAAGATTAGTAATTGACTTCCCGTAGTGCCCGATCACAGCAAGTGAAAAGTCGGTAATGTTTAAAGATTGAAACTTAACTTTCTTTAAAGCCAAAGTAGTTGATGACAAGAGAGTAGCGACTCCTTGATCACCAATACTCGGGCAGTCTTTAATGGTAATAGATTGTAGATTCGGGCAGCTTCGGGCAATAGCTTGGAGACTCTCGTTGCCAATATTTCTGCAAGACTCGAGGGTCAAAGATGACAAATTTTGGCATTTTTCAGCAATTGCTGCAATACCCTTGTTGGAAACCGAAGGGCAATGGGAAAGATCAAGCTTTTCTAACAAATGGCATTCTTTTGAGATCTCGATCAAAGCTTCATCGCCAATTGAAGGAACATTCCATAAAGAAAGAACCTTTAACGAAGGGCAGCCACGTGCAATCGCTGTAAATCCTAGCTTCGTAACTTTGTTACTTCCCCTGACTAAAAGCTTGCCCAAACCACCACGAGCAGACGTCCCGACTGCAATAGCTGCAAGTCTGTTATCAGTTGCTTTTTTTCCTTCTACAGATCTTGTAAGAAACCCATCGTTTTCTTGTGATGTCATCTCAACATCACTAGATGATTCTTGAATGATTTCCGAGTTTCTAACATTACTTAAAACCGTGAGCCAACGGTTTGAGACACAAGCCGCAGCACTCCTGGCTTGACCACCAGGTAAACGTCTGAAGATCTCATATAGACATTCATCTGGAAGGGTTTCGATTGATGGTTTCTTTTCCTCTTCAAGAAAGAAGAAATATGAATCACTGATTCGTTGTCGTTTGCAAGGTGGACCGTAAACTGATAGAAAACAACTCGAATCGTTTGAGCAGAGTGATCTTCTGGTATGATAATCATCATCACCTGTTAATTTTATAACAAGACTATTAGTAAACATTTTTTTGCCCAAATCCAACAAACTTAAACACTAAATGCCAATTTTTTATGCATCAAACATCATATTCTGTGTTTATATTAATATATATACACCTTCCTATAGCATTTTTTACATGATTCATGTATGTACAAAAAATTTTATGCATCATAATCATAATGGAGGCCAAAAATAAAATGTTTTTATGTGTCTTTCCCCTAATAGGCTAATAATCTAATTGAACTTGCGGGGTATTGACGAGGTAGAATGTAGACCGATAATACCCCTGCGTGATATAAACCCGAAAGCAGGGAGACTGCTTCTGAAATATGCTTCTGAAATATGAAACCAAATATGCCTAAATCATATTCTTTTGAGGCTCTAAAATCTTATTAATAATCTAAACCTCAAGTATAATCTCATTTTATCTACCTTTCTCCTAAAAACATAACTAAACTAACAAAATCTATGTCAATAACATCAAATTTTATACATAAAGTAAAAAAGATCAAGTTCTAGCTATAGGGATCATGGCAATCATAAAATCCTAATAATAACAAATCCATTAAAAAAAAGATAGCAAAATTACCTCTGTAATTAACTAAAGCAGGCATCTTTATAACTTCTGGTAACAACCCACAAAAACAACACAGCTTGATAACTAAAAAAAACTTGTTTGCATGCACAAAAGAAACCCTCTACAACAATGTAGCAGGGAAAAAAAATACTTAAAAGATTTTGGTATTTGATGATATGAAATGAAATGAAATGTTATTCTTTATAGTGGTTGTTTATATATATATATAGGATGAATATTTTAATATATGCCAAAGGGGATGAATGTGCATGATGCTGATGTGTTATTTTTTATAAGTCTTTAGATACATCAAACACACCTCCCCTTTGTAACTGCACAGTCATACATTCATTGAATCTGTTTTTTATTATTTCCACCGGTTGTTCCGGTTAAAGCTGTGGGAATGAACACTTGTTGTGGTGTGGTTTGGTCTACGTGGCGTTTATTTGGACACCTAAGGTGGCCGATTCCGACTAAACCGATCGGTGCGATTTAAAAAATAAGAAGACAATGCTTATATTTTTTGAACAGTATGCATTTTACAAAATCGAAAATTTTTGTAAGTGTCTAGTGAGACGTCGAGGCCTATTCTGGTTTCGTCCTTAATGTGCCGGTAAATATGAGCATCTATAGTAAGGTCCTTAAAGACTATTAACAAGGTCTTAAACCATGTATAATTTAGTTGTACATTTGATTGAAGAATTCTTAACTACTCTGCTCGCAGTAGTCCATAAAACTAGTTTTGTCATTTAAAACGATATTTTATGAATTCAGCATCTTTTCATGTCACGATTAATGTGAGATTTGCTTAAGGTGTTAGAGCTATTTCTTAAAAGCATTTAAGATGTTATCTAAATTCAACTTTTAACATCTAATACTTCAAAACATTTTAAAATTTTCCACCAAACACAACTAAAACGTTTGTGTAGTGCATGAATCTTTCCACATTTTTATATCGGTAGGTATAGGTGAGTAAATGGAACGTAACAAGTATGCATTTAACCTTTTGGTTACTCTATAGTTTTGAATTAAATGTTGTATAATGCATCATGCATGTATGTAACCAAGAGTTATTAAAGGTAGATAATTAATGGCATTATTTCAACTTAATAGAGGTGTGTTTAAATGTAGGTTTAGCACAATGTTAGCATGTGAGAGTTGAATTCCAAAAAAATGTGTAGATTGGCGGGAACACCCTGACTTTGGATGTCTTTGGCAGGATCTTTTTTCAATTTTTAATTTTCTTCTCGCAGGATCTTTTTTCAATTGGAGTTTACAATTTTTTTTTCAAATATATATTTATCTGTAGCAATGTTAACAACTAATAACGTTCATTTTGTTTCAATAAAGTTTTAGTTATAAGCTATAACTAATAACTTACGAGGTCTCAATCACAACTCGAACCCACAAACGTATTATTAACAGGTCATTTACATAGTAGCGGGATATGACCGCAAACTTTGTACGGAGAAAATAACGACCTTGTTCTTATTATCATGTTGTCGTAGTCACATAATATCGTTATCAAACACTGCATCTAGAAAAAAGTATGTTCCTACTATATGGACATAAAAAACAAATTATTAACCGATGATAATGTGCTGATTGTATATCAGACCACAAATTGTTTACGTTTGAACAGGACAATTTGATAACCATTTACATTACATTGGGTTTATTCAATGTCCTGGACTCCTAGTCACACTTTACGCGTTAGAAAACGTAACTTGTGAAGAAATACTAGTTGTTAATAGTCCAAATTAAATATATTGCACATAGATTTTTCTTTTTCTTTTATTTTTTTTCGACCAATTTTACAACATACATCGTTTATCTCAATTATATCTCACATGTATTTGCACATCAATTTTGCTATACCTCCTTTCTAAAATTATATATATATATATATATATATATATATATATATATATATATATATAACTAATACTTCCTTCGTCCTAAAATAATAGCTCATGTTTTTTTTTTTTTATACCAATTTAATTGTTCAAGATTAAATATGATAAGAAAGTTTGATCGTTTTATCATATTACCTCGATCAAATTAATATTACAAATTTTAAAGAAGACGTTAATCAATTAGTTAAGAGTAAAATTGTCATTCTGACAAAAGTAAGAGAGAGAAATCAGTAATTTTAAGACGAAGAGAGTATAAAATATGACATTTGTTTTGATAAGATTGTGCTATAAAAAGCAAAAAATACGATAAACATTACCAAAATAATCTATATACTTGTTTATACCTAAGAAAATGTTTACATAGAGAATCTATAAGTGTTATGATGTGAGGACCATATTTGTCTTGAAACGTTTTCATTACTTCATTTGATTTACGAAAATTGCACCAATCTTTGCTTCAAAGGTTTCATTTGATGATGACATATGTTTTCTTACAATTTTGAAGTCGCATTTACTTAATTATACATATATTCATCATTGTGAAAAACTGAAAATCCATGATGTTTATATTTGCCGATAATGTTTCTGACTCTAAAGCTAATAGTATTTGTTAGCTACTTGTTTATGCATAGATAATACTATGTGTTCCTAAGAATATTACTGAGTAAATTATTTTAATGGTGTTTGTTTGGTAAATTTAGTTGTTAGTTAGAGTCGGAGCTAAAACTTATAACTTAAAGAAGCTTAAACCGGAGCTTTAATTAATTCAAGCTTTTATTATTGAACATGTTTGGCGAAACATATAAAATCAAAGCTTATGTAAAATGACATAGCTAGGTGGTTTCAACAAGAAATATTAGTTTGTTTTCTTTAAGAAAATTGTGTATATATTCTTTAAAGCTCAAAATTACGTATATATCTAACTTAAATTTATAATTGCATATATATATATATATATATATATATATATATATATATATATCTTCTCAAACGCTCAAAAGTTGCATATACATTCAACTTGAACTTATACTTGCATATATATCTTTCTTAAAACCTTAAATATGTCATATATATATATATATATATATATATATATATATATATATATATATATATATATATATATATATATATATATATATATATATATATATATATATATATATATATATATATATATATATATATATATATCCAAATAACTATATAATGTAAATTTACAATCAGTAAAATACATGAAAACTATAATCATAATATATATATATATATATATATATATATATATATATATATATATATATATATATATATAAAATATATATATTAATTTTCTTTATTTACAAACTTGTTGGCACCGCTTTGAAGCAAATGTTGTTTTTGCTTTCATAAAATTTAATTATCATAATTTAGAGTTTAAAATTATATTAAATAATTATTTAAATATATATGACATACTAAAGGTTTAGAAAGATATATATGTAATTACGAAAGTTTAGAAATGATATATACTATATGCAATTACAAAATTTTAGAAATGATATATATGCAATTAAAAGTTTAAGTTGGATATATATATACAATTTTTTTGAGCTTTTTATGCAATTATAAATTTAAGTTTGATATATACATAATATTGAGTTTTTGAAGACATATATGCAATTCCCTCGTTTTTTTTTAATGGACAAAGATATTAGTTGAAAGGTATTAATATATTTAGCCATTTTAAAGTTGCACTTAAAATTAAGAGCTTATGGATTTTAGAAGTTTTCAAAGAAAAAAAAACTTGTTTGTCTTGTTTATGAATAAAGTTTATGAGTAAAGATAAAGTTTTTAATGCTCAATCTCATGCAAGAGCATCAATAATAGAAGTTTTAAGAAAAGGTTTAAAACTCATTAAATATTTTATGTTCCAGTTTAACCATAGTAAGAGAGCACGATATTGGGTTGATTTAGGTGCCATTCGCCACTCAAACGCAACCAATAACACGTGAATAAGTGTTATTGGTGCATCATCCAAATGTGTTATTCGTCCATTCTTTAGAGCGACAACGTTGCGTGAATTGCATTTTTCCTTTTTTCTATTTTTTTGTTTCGTGAGTGAGTGAGCTAATTTTTGTGAAACTCATATGAACCAATAAGTGTTATTGGTTTTATTGCTAAGGAGAGTGTTTTAGTTATTGGTGTGTTATTGAATTGATGTGACACACCAGTAAGTGTTATTGGTAATCCTCCACACCTAGCTCTCTAAGTTTCATATATTATGCTTAGATGTCATGAAAAGATTTATGATGTTGAACTTTTTTAATAATTAAATGCATTTGAGTGATGTGAAAAAATTATAAAGGTTTAAAGGGTCATGCAAAGCGAACAAAAATATATAACACCAAAAAGCTTATAAAGTTTACAATTTAATGATATAATAGGATTTGACATAATTATAAAATGTTATCATCGTGGATGCCCTGACTTTAAGAGGGCGTATGGTTTGCATAATACTTTTCAAGAAATTGTAATGTGTCAAGGAAATTGTAATGTAATTTGAAAGAATTGTAGTGCGAACAAATTGTAATTTGTCACAGAAATTATAATTGTAATATAAATTAGTTGTAATGTAAATGAATTATAATTTGTGATCACTATAATAATAATAATAATAATAATAATAATAATAATAATAATAATAATAATAATAATAATAATAATAAGTTAAATTTCATAAAAGTAAATAATTATTATATAATATTAATAATAATAATAAATTATTTTATAATAATAATATTAATAAAATATTTAAAATAATAATAGTAACAATAAAATATTTAAAATAATAATAATAATAATAACAATAACAAGAAAATTTACAAATACTAAGGCTTAAAAGTAAAAATCATGAATTACAACGTAATGCAAAACTTTCCATCAAACTTCCCGAATAATAAGAATTCCTCACTTGATATAATTGTAGTGACTGAATTACAATTATAAGAAAAACCAAACAGCTTACGTAATGTAATCTGAATTACAATTCTTCTAATCTGCAAACCAAACATGTTACATAATGTAATCAGATGACAATTACATCCAATTACACTACCAGCGTGTTCTCGAATATGACTTAAGGAAGAAATGGAAAGAAAATGAAAAGAAACAAAAAGATTTGTGTTCTCGAGATACTCAAGATGAAAAAGAAAAGGAAAAAAGATTGAAAAATAAGTGTTAATTGATTGATTTTAAAGTAAACTATTTCCTTCAATAATTGAGCTGAAACTACTTATCTTCTATTACTTGAGGAATTTTCTTATGCTTACTCTTATTTTGGTGTTTACCAAGGGATAAATCTCTACCATTCATCTAGTTTGATCTAATGGTGAGGATTAACTTAAGATTTAATGGATAAACCTAAGTCCATGTTTTTTATTGTCTTTTTGTCTTTTTTTCTTCACTTTTTTTTCTTTTTTTTTCTAATTCCGCTTTTATTTATTAACGTTTTTTCCACGCTTTTAACGCTTTTAATTCGCTTTTTCTTCGCTTCATATGTTTTCGTCCGCTTTCACATTTTCATATGTTTTCATCTATTTTCGTCCGCTTTCACACGTTTCGTCCGGTTTCATACGTTTTGTCCGCTTTCACGTTTTTGTCTGTTGTCTTACGTTTCGTCCATTATTCATACGTTTCGTCCGCTTTCATACGTTTTCGTCCGGTTTCTTTCGTTTCGCTCATTTCGCACGTGTTTTACGCTTTCATACGTTTTCGTCCGCTTTTACGTTTTCATCCGCTTTTCTTACGCTTTCATATGTTTGACTATCACAAGTGATATTTTGTGTTATTCGTAATATCATTTTGTGATATTTTGAATATCGCTGATGATTTTCCGAATATCACTTTGCGATATTCATAATATTATTTGTGATTTTTGAATAACTACTAACTACCACACTTTTATTGCTAATTTTTCGTATCTCATTCTCACGATGTTCAACTTTTGGAGGAGAATTTGATATCAATGGTGACATCACGGATATGTCGCCTTCTTCTATTTTGTTGAATCATGTGTGATACTGTAGATGATATCACTTGCGATATCACAGATGATATCACATGTGATATCACAGATGATGTCACTTGTGAAATCACCTGTGATATCAAAGGTGATATCACTTGTGATACCACACGTGATATCACCTGTGATGTAACATGTGTTTGAGCTTCTTCAGTTTGTCTATGAAGATGTTGTGCTTTGTTTAACCATAGCTTCTTCACTGATCAACAATAGATATTTTCAAATCCCGTTGTAAAACCTATTGAAATACTCACAATGCATCCATTAAATAGACAAATTCAATCACAACTTAAATAATTAACAAAAGTACACTAAATAAGCGTGTTTAAAGCAAAATCAACTTGTTTAAGTTGTTTAATCTAAATGTAAACAAATGAAAACGTGAAAAAAAGATTTAATCGTATGAAAGCTTAAAACACGCCTAAAACGGATGAAAACGTATGAAAATGAAAGAAAACCGATGAAATGGATGAAAACGTATGAAAGTATTTAAAAATATGAAAGCGGCGAAAACGTATGAAACCGACAAAAACGAACGAAAACAGATGAAACGATGAAAACAGATTTAAAACGTCTGACGGCGCGAAAAAAAGCGAATTAAAAAAAACATAAATAAAAAACACGAATTTAAAAAAAAAAAAAGCGTGAAATTAAAAAAATAAATAAATAAAAACGAATTCAAAAAAAAAAAAAAAAAAAAAAGTGAATTAAATAAAAAAAACGTGAATTTAAAAATAAAAGACAAAAAAATATTTGAATAAAAAAGAAAGATAAAAGACAAGAAAAAAAACTTTACTTAAGTTTATCTTTAAAATTTTAGGTTAATTATCACCATTAGATCAAACTAGATGAATGGTGAAGATTTTATCGTTGAAAGCATGAATTTGTTGGTAGTTGAAAATAAAGTGTTTCTCTACTACTTTACTTTTCTTTTATAAAAAACTAAAAAACACAGTGCACAACGAACCAAACGCCCCTAAGTTTTCTTAAGTAAAGTTTTTTTTTTTTTGAGCAAAGTAAAAGTTTTTTTTTTTTCTTAAGTAAAGTAAATACGACTATTTTGGGTTGCTTTTAAGAGATGCAAAAATATACTAAAAATATAAAGGATGGTGATATATGATCATGACACATGATATACAAATACAACGAATAATATTGGTGGTTAATAGAGGTGTACATTGAATTTGAAAACTTTAGGTTATGCGTAAATGCATCATTTGCTAATCCCATTCATTATATGTTACCAATACGTCATTCCAATGTGCTTAAGAGCCATGGAATTTGATGTTATCGCTTCAAATGTATCAATCACGTCTTGAGTTGATATCAATATTATTCCACGAGTCATTGTATTATCATTAGTGGTAAAAATAACAAAATATCGGGTTAGGATGTGGAATAAAGTTCATATGCATGTATCCTCGTTATAACATGTCTATCGTAAATGAAAGGTGTGACTCAGGGATAAGGTTATCGGCCTTCTAAAAGTATGTTAAGGGTTCTAAATCAACAGAGAGAAAATTAATCCTCTTGTAGCCACAGAGGTTTATCTGCGCCGACTCCGAGCTATCCAGAAAGATAGTCGCTCTGAGATTAGTCGGCTCGAAATGACGAATCAGAAACTCAGTTAACCTTGACGCGTATTTGTAGTTGGTGGGATCTCGATGGGCAGACTTTTTCTTCTTTCTCTACTTGGGACGAATGGTTCTCCTCTACGTTTCGCTTCTTCAACAATAAGCTCTTGGAAGGTGTTTTTATGTGGCTTGGTGGTCCCTATGGGTGTTTGAATCGCCTCATTTTTACGATAAGCGCTCCGCTTCGATCGATGATTGTTGATGATATTATGTCGTTGTCTTTTCTTTGGTGTAAAATAGATGTAAATGGGATTTGTCTTGGGAGCCTTGGCAAGAACCCCATTTAATCTCTTTGTAATGTGTCTTTGATCTCAAACTCCTTCTAGTTAATAAAATTTCATTACGCTCAAAAAAAAAAAAAAAAAAAAAAAAAAAATGTCTATCATAGACTCGTAGTTACTATTGATAGCAATATTGAATGTACATTTTCAAGCAAGCAAGTAAAGTTGTTATCAATTATTGTTTGGAACTGAGTTACGGAAAAAACTGAAACTCAACAAACTTTGAGATACTGAAATATTGTTGCATAATTCTTCTAATCCTATAGGGTATTGAAATATTGTCACAACATTTACCTAAAGATTAACTCACAAGAATTACAATGTTTTACAAATATGTCAAGACAGCTAAAGTTTTGAAACTTAACCAAACATGAAGAAGTTATAATAGCTAAGGAAAAAAAGTTGGTTGCCAACTAATGTACATGATTTTTTTTTTTTTCGAAAGCGGATATTATCGAAAAGAAAGCTAGCGAGGCTAGAGATTCTAGACAAATTACAAGATAAGGATTTTTAAGTTCAATCAACCCAACTAAAAGATTTCTTACATCTACGCTTACACCAAAGAAAAGACCACCACTACATCATCAAAATTAGCGCTCAAGGACAAGCGGACCAAATAAACTCTTGTTACGAAAACTAATGTACATGATTTAACTTTTTATCTAAGTACTTTTAATGTGAGCCTCTACTATTTTAGTAATATTCCTTCATACATGCATTTAACTTGGTTAAGTTTGTTGATCATTTTTGTTCGATCTTTTCCCGAATTGAAACAAAGATTAGTTTGTTTCCCAGTTTTTTAACACTTTTATTGACTGAAACTAAATTTATACGGATTAAAAAAATAATAAATAAATAAATAAATAAATAAAGGAGAAACATCAAAGTGCATTGGAAATAGAAGTATCGATCACAATCAGAGTACCCGGCGAGAATGCGTCATAGGCTAAAACGCGAGCTTATGGCGCAAACAACCATGTCGATGGTCGCTTAATTGGTTTTGGCGTCACCTCCAGCAGTCAAGCTATGCCCTTTTTTTATTATTATTATTTTTGTAATGGATAGTTGGCAAAAGTTGTAAAAAATATTGGAACTATATTCGTTACATTTTTAGAAAAATAACTTTTTTTTTTGTATCTTTTGTCCTTTAAAATACTATGAATACCCTTTATTTCTACCATTTTAACACACACTTATCTCTTCAATGCAACATACTTTCTTTCCTTAAAAAATATACATTTTAATTCAATTTCATTATCTATGATCATTACAATATTTACTTTGGAGATATACGACTCTAATGCTTGATGTTGGTGCATCATATGATTTGTAGATATTGTTAAGTTTATGATATATAAAATACAATAAAACATAAAGACATCAAGAGTATACAGCGGAAGACTTAAAGATCATAACAAATAAATTAATTAACCGAAAGATATCGTAACGCATCTCTCATGCGAATGTCAAATCTTTTGAGCAAAACAGAAGTGGTTTGAAGAGTTATTCACCGCTCTACAACTCAAACCAATATGGTGTAAGAATAGTGTCTTACTACCACGTTCAGACACACGAATTAACCAACGAATCAGCGATTGCTAGATCTAACACAAGTCCTCGTTTAAGAAAAGCGAAACCAAACTCCCTTACAAATGGGGTGTTCGGCCGATTGGGACAAGAGAGAGAGAGGAGAGATCTAGGTTAATTCAACGCATGTGTATTTAAACCCTAACCTATCCTCTTTATATACTAAGTAGGTAAACTTGAAAACAAGTTAGAGAATTAGGCCTTGAGAGGCCCTATGGCCGCCACTATTGAAAGCCCAAAGCCCAACCCATAACTTTTCCAAGTTTTCCATTTCTAGTCCTTTCTCTTTTCATTTAACGATCGTTAGTCATTTTTCCGTTAAATACTTAACGATCGTTAACCGGACTTAATGTGTAATAATTAATCGTAAACATAAACATTAATTATTAACTTTAATTCTCATTCGCTAATGTGTGCAATCCGTGGTCACGAGTTCGAATCCGGACATTCACATGTTTGTAAATATATACATTTCAACAGCCCCACTGGATATGTTTACAAACGTGAAATGACATTGGTTAGCGTCTAGCAACACGCCAATGCCCCTGTACAACTCGTGTATGGTTTTCTGGAGAAAACCAAGTTTGATGATTCATCATCATATTCATCCTTTGTTTCTAATACCATGTTAATAAGAATATGGATCTCACTCATTTCTTAATTAACTATTCATTTCTCGCTTTATGATTTATTAAGATTACCAATTCTTCCGAATGAAGACCTTGGGTATGGCCATACAAACATCTTAACAATCCTACGAGGGGCCAAGAGTATTATACTTCAAAATAAATTTGAAGGAAACAAATCCCATTTGACTACAAGCAGATTCATAAATTTCACAACACTTCAAAACAACCCTTATAACTATCGCCACGATAGCGTTAGATTGCTTCACAAAATGCACTACATCCATGACATATCTCTTGTATCTCAAGTCGGAGGATAAATATCCATGATATACTTAATGACAAAGATCCATAAAGTATTATCATGCGGGTGGGATAAGTCCTATATTCAATTCATTGAATATCATCGAATTAGTCATGCTACGCATCAATATACTTTCAAGTATATTCTAACTAATACTCATTTGTCTTAATTCAATACCATTCCCATGTTATTGATTGACAACGGACTATTTAGAATAACTTAAGTTATTCAAGGATTTAAACATGCAATACATGACACAATATTATAAATGAAAATAAACGATACCATACTTTAATTCATTAATAATAATTGTTCAACATCCTTTATCCAAATACTAAATAGATCAATGCATGATAATACTAGTTAATGAATTTTGCCACAAGTCATGAAAATCATACTTGTTGACAAGGCATAATTTCAATTAACTTTGATCTATAGAAATTTTGAGAATACTTATTTCAAGAATTCAATAAGTGACTTTCTTGTATATGTTTACATATCTTGATATTGTCATATCATTCCATAAGGTGCGTGATAACCGAACCACCCTTTTATGACAATTATCTTTCAAAACTTTAAAGTTTTAAAGTATTCTTTATTCTTTAATGTATAATGCAACTATACTCTTAGATGAGCATAACTAGTCATCATCAAGGATACCATGACTAGAATCGAGTGTCATCTCAATTATACCAAAGATCATTGTGTACAACAATATGCTCTTTAAACATCCGTAAACTTTGAATATTTATTTGTTTGGTGTCATCCAAACCTCAAGTTTGTTGACTATGACAATTACACAACAATTGTCGATAGAATACGGGAGCAACTCCAGTGAGGAATGCAATTCTAAATCCAAACATAAATATTACAATGTTGTTAAATCATCTTGTAATCAAGCATGATACAGCAACCTTATACACAACATGATGTTCATGATGAATCTTTAAGTTAGACTTTAAGATCTCATTCATATACTATCTTGTCAAAGATATGTACTCATCATGTTCTATTAGACTCATTTATTTACCGCATATGTTTATAATAATAAACATATATTCCAAGGTTGTATGTCTTATTTCCAAATCTTACAAACTAAGTTTCATTCCCAACTAAAACTTAATTTAAGTGGAATGTAGTTGCCCATACAACATATAAGATTTAAGAAAATAATACTCCCACTAGCTTTCAGGAATACTTATGAGCTATCTTATTTTAATTATTAAATCAAACATGGATTTAATATTAAACATAAGAATCATCTCCTAGATGCATGCATATATCCATTCATGGATTCTTGCAGTCTGTACATATTCAAAGATTATTTGAATTTATAAAAACTACTTTGTATTACTCATCGTCATCGCAAAAGTAATTCCACAACAAAGAGTTTTGATATTCATTGTCAAAATTTCATATCAATGAAACTAAGTATGACAATTATAATCTTTATACTTCTATTTAATGTATCTAGAAAAGAATATTCAATCATAGTTAATTGATTAAGTATGATTAATATTATTGTCACTAGATATGCATTAAATATGTGTACAATATTGTCCATATGATTTCTACACAAAGATTTAAACCACTAGGGTTTCCATCCTTTGAAGAAACTCATTTTATTATTAAGATAAACCAAGTATCTCAAGTTGATTATCTTTATGGACAAATCTTAACATTCATAGTATGATTGATTTACCACAATTCAACATTTGGTAAATTCATCATCATGATTAACGAGCTTACCATGATCCCAGAACTCATAATCCTCAAAGATATTAAATATCCGAGATATCCTTATGGATATATGAATGAAAATTCCATCATATTGAGGTCTATCATTTGCATGTTTAACCTCATCATGATATTTGCTAGTGTATTTTAGAAGATTATGTATTTTGTAATTTAATCTTTCAAGATCTAAACAAAACTCCCACTTGCCTTTAACAATTTAAAGATTACCTTTAAATAGTTTAGCAAGTGAGCAACAATACATTGTTCTCTTTTGGGATATTACAAAAACATTTACAGCTTCCTCGACATTAGGTTGTTACAACTCACTCTACAAGTAGTTTAACAAATTGAACTTCATTTATAAGACTTAATGTGATTCATCACATTCCATAAAATGGTGTCTTATTAATCTTCTAGGTTGGAGTCTTATTGAGTATATTCAATCTATACTCAATCTACTAACCTTGATAACATTTTGGAAGAAACTATAGTTTTCTTGAATCAAACATGCCAATAGATTTTGATTCTTCTAATCGAACATACCATAAAACTATGGTATTTCCTTAGAATTAATATTGTAAGATTAATCTAACAATATTTAAGATAACCATCTACTCTTTGGTTTATCCTATTTACCAACAAAGTAAAACTTAATGGTACAATAGAATTACAAATCAATTGCATGCATTATAACTCAAGTATTTTGACCAAGTCAAAAGACATAACATTATAATCCCACTATACGTTATAAGTCATTGATCAACTCATTGACTTTATGCATATGTCTAAAAACATAGCAAGTTAACGTCTTACTTTATATTGTAAGTCTCAGATTAAAGACTTCATGTTTGTGACTTTACAAAGAAGTCATAAACATGTATAATTAAAGTAATTATGAACACCACCTCGGGTTTCAATAAATATTTCAAGTTAATATTTACTACATATATTTAAGTCATTCAACGAATACTTAAAATCAAAGTAGTATTAGATTACTTTATTTAATTATGTCATTCCATGAAAAGTTCAACGTAAGAAACTGCAAAATCATCCACGCTCGTTCTCACGACACGTGGATATTTTACCTGGGCTATAATCTAGTTCACGTTCTCACGTAACATAAACTCAGTAACTACAAGTGTATCTTAAATATTGAATGACATAAATATTGAAAATAAAGTAGTCTTTGTTATCATCTTGACACATGTTCTTAATAGGGCAATCATACATATTTAAGTGTATATTTCCTATTAGAACGTTATTCTCTTACTTTACAACAAGAGAATTCATTTAAATCATATTAATATGTGTTGTACCTTGCACACAATAAAGATTTCTCCCACTTGTGCACCGGAACAACATCATGTAGCGTATAAACAACACGATACACGTTCGTTGATTTGATTAATATGATTTGTGTCATAGATATAACTAGTAGATGTAGGACTATATTGATTAGTAAGGAAACGCACATGACTCTCCTTAAAAAACATAAGTGCCTACAATTAGAAAATAATTATCTTTGAAGATAATCTGGGTTACTACACGAAATGAGGCTTGTAGCTCCCATGAATTAGAAATCAATAAAACAACTTCTTATTCAAGAATGCAACACAAATGCTCCCACCGAATCGACAACATTGTAAGTGTTGCATAACCATGAAAAAAACTTGCTTGCTATTTACTTTCCTACACCTTTAAAGAACCATACGTAATCATTACTAAGGTACTAAAGGTGTATTCTACTCTATGAATGATGGGTTATCCATCAACGTTATTAACTTGAAAAATTGGGTATGCAATTTCTTCCTTATGAGCCTACCATGCCCATACCGGTATGTAGCACCTTTAAAGGCTAAAGCAAAACAACTAGATAAAATATGCTAGTTTGCCTTTTACCAATTTTCGGTAATTTGTCTAGCTTCTAATTTTGTAACTCATATACATGTTTTCCAGTTTAACCAACATTCATGTTTGTTACAAAAGGATTCATTCACCGATGAGGGTAATGAAATCTTTATGGAAAATAAGATGTGCAATTCATTGCTATGAGTTACATTAGAATTCAGACAATTCAAATGTTCCTATTATACCTTTCTCATTCATGAAAAGGAATAGGATTGAGTCTCATGCTTTTCCCATGGAAAAGAGACTTCGTTGTCTTTTCGGTAAATTATTCTCGATCAAACATTTGTTTGAAAGCGTAATGGAACAATTCTTGATCAAAGACTAAACTTCGTTCTGATTAAATGTTGCAATTATACATTCAAAAGAATTACAAAATTCAATTTTAGTATCTTCGATAATAAACCTTTTCAAGAAAATTAAACACCCATGGTTCATAAACATATAACCATTTAATTTTCATCGAAAACTAGGATCCAAATTGTCATAATCTCATCACGCCGCTTGATCTCGCTAGTAATGAACCTTATACAAAGTGGTAGAGCTTGTGCTCAATTGCCAATTTCAATTGCAATTCCTAGATTTATGGGATTTACATATAGCCAATTTCAATTGCCATGTAAACATGTTTTATCCCATCTTATGCCTCGAGTTGTCGGTTCTCACTACAAAACTCAATTAAGTTGTCCAACTTAAGAAACAAAATCGTCCATGCCCGTTCTCACGACATCGTGGACATTTTACCCTTTAATTAAGATCTAAGTCACGTTCTCACGCAAATAGAAAGTAATCTTAGGTGTTTCCGTTTCGTTGGATGGCATATAACTTAAATTAAAGGGTAATAGTTTTGATGTTAAATCAAATATGTACAAAGATGTCATGCATTCATCTTTGTAGCATAGTTTTTATTAAAACATTTATATCTTGTTTTAATGTATAAGCTTTTCATCATCAAACTTTAATTGAGGTATTGGATTCACCAATCAAGGAATTTAGTGTTAATTATCATCCATTATACCGTACTTTTGCATAAGTGTAAACACTTAGTGTTTCGGATAATTACCACCGAAGTGGCGCATGGAATTAAAACCAATTTGCCCTTAAGATGAGCTTGCACATTTAATGGCTTACTAAGTAGCTCCACCCGAACTTACAGAGGCGAGGACTGTGCACGCTAAAGCACAACCTTAGACATCCATTCGATGTGTGCATGCGCACTTCTTTAAACCCCTTTATTAGTTCATTCTCATGGGTGAGCCGTTCACCATTTGTACCAAAGTCATCAATCAATTAAACGATTATGATTACTATTCTTAAAAATACATGTTTCACCATTGTTTAGGTCAGTTTATTTTTCTTGTAAAAATACCCTTGTTACACATAACAAACAAGCAAGTATTTGAAAAAATAAACAAATAAACAATGAATGCATAACAAATAAAAGTCATGCATATCAAATAGCCACATGCAAACGGTTTTGATAAATCCTATTAATAACCAATTCTATATCTGTCATTATGCATATATTTAATTAAAACTTCCACCCGTTTTCATCTATGTACAAGGTGAACCACATGCATCGATTCATCGATTGCGTAAGTCAAAACTAAATATATACCACATAGCACATAATTGATTAAATTAATAATGATTGAGGTTTTCCCAATTTTAGATCTATCGAATTTAGTGTATATCACTTAAACATGAAAGACATACAATAAAAGCGGATCCATGATAAAACATGCGATAATTATCATGGACATAAAATTACACTTAACAATTAATGCAATTAAACGAGTTACGCATATACACATAAAGTTGCATGCATCTTAGGGTTTCTAATCCAATTAAAACAATAGTTTACAAAACCCTAATTAGGCACCAAATAAACGCCCCTCTCAAAATTGGGGTTTAGGTTTGCAAACCCTAGATCTAAGCATACAAATAATAACACATTCATGTTTATTTTAATTATGTGTTTCAAGAATTAATTACTTGTTATACAAGGCTCGTGATGCCACCGCTTGCGTTTATGATATATAAAATACAATAAAACATAAAGACATCAAGAGTACACAATGAATACTTAAAGATCATAACAAATAAATTAATTAACGAAAGTATGCGTAACGTACTTCTCTTCTGCGAATGTCAAATCTTTGAGCAAAACAAAGAAGTGGTTTGAAGAGTTATTCTTACCGTTCTACAACTCAAACCAATATGGTGTAAGAATAGTGTCTTACTACCACGCTCTTGTACACACGAATTAACCAACGAATCAGCGATTGCTAGATCTAACACAAGTCCTCGTTTAAGAAAAACGAAACCAAACTCCCTTACAAATGGGGTTTTCGGCCGATTGGGACAAGAGAGAGGAGGAGAGATCTAAGGTTAATTCAACGCAAAAGTGTATAAACCCTGAACCTATCCTCTTTATATACTAGTAGATAAACTTGAGAACAAGTTGAGGAATTAGGCCTTGAGAGGCCCTATGGCGACCACTATTGAAAGCCCAAAGCCCAACCCATAACTTTTCCAAGTTTTCCATTTCTAGTCCTTTCTCTTTTCATTTAACGGTCGTTAGTCATTTTTCCGTTAAATACTTAATGATCGTTAACCGGACTTAATGTGTAATAATTAATCGTAAACATAAACATTAATTATTAACTTTAATTCTCATTCGCTAATGTGTGCAATCCCGTGGTCACGAGTTCGAATCCGGACATTCACATGTTTGTAAATATATACATTTCCAACAGATATGACATGCATAGTTTGGTGTTGTTAGAGAAAATAACGTTCTCAATGTTCTATATAGCAGACGGAATTTATTCTCAATGGCGTATGTTGGTCGAAACATTTTCAATTGCACGGGATGAAAAAACAATGAAGTTTAAAAGAGTTCATGAATACTCAAGAAAATATTGTGAAAGGGCTTTCGGAGTTCTTCAAGGTCTTTGGGGAATTTTAAAACAACTCGCACGTGCTTACCAAGTTAACATGCTACGAAAAATCATGTATTGTTGTATTATATTGCATAAACATGATATTAAAAGATTAAGAATTCGTCATTAGTGAATTTAACGAATTATACGTAAGTCCACAACCGAATTTGCAACGTACTTTGGTCGAAAGATGCACCACACAACGAAGAAAACAAAAAGAACTTCGCGATGCAAAAGTGCGCAACAATCTTCGAAGAGATATTATGGAGCATCTATGAAACCTTAATCACTAAATTGTACCTTTTTAATTTCGTATTTTTAATGTATTCTTATTTTTAATTTAAGGTAATGTTTTGTTTTATTTAAAAATAAATAAAAATAAAAAATTGTGAGGCTTGATGGATGATGTTCTATAACTTGAGTGATGAGGGATAATATTTTTTCCTATAACGCAAGTCTATAACACCGGATGCTCTCAAAGTAATGTCCGGACCTTTTCATTGTACCTAAAATTCCTTCCCCTTCCAAATCTTTTCTCGTGAATCATGATGTAGGATTACAGTCACATATGTACCATCAAATGTATAGTGTTCAGTAAAAAATGGAATGGATACTTTCACGGACTCACCAATCAATTTCACGAATAACACAAAAAACAGCTAAATCACGTTACATCATGATTAAGAATACATAGAAAGTAATTCAATCCCATAATTAACTTTCGTTTGAACTGGTCCAATCAATATACTTTTATGAATAGTTTTTTCATTTATTTCTATAAGTTCCCATGAATGGATAGAGATTAAACCATAATCAAATATATTGAGGTGTACAAAATTTTTTAAACCATAACATAGAAACAAATTTCGATGGACCGGATGCATTTAAAATACGTTTAAAAAAAATTAATGTTTTTAAAAAAAAATTAACACTACATAGTAAAATTTCATAGAGGTCTCGAGCATCCGCGAGAACCTCTAGTTCCGTCACTGAATGTGTTGGATTTAAATCCCATCAGAATGTACATGCATGAATCATACTGTATATTCGTATTAGTTAATTCCCAGTTGAAGTAACATACAATTGATTGAAAATTATGGAGTTATGAAGTGAAGCAAGTTGAAGAACAAACACTTGCGAAGACATCATGACTTTCCATTAGCATGTCTCTTTTATTCACAACTTGTCAACTTGATCATCTTGTGGATGGTACTAACTAGCACCCACACATAGTATGGGTTCTTATATCAACTTGGAGTAATATATGCATATCATGTATAGTACCCTATTGAGTGTTTTCGGATTCATTACATGTATTTAGTTTTAAAGAAAAGAAAAAAAATATAGATGAGACACCCTTGAGTGATAATATTGTTAAAGTAAAAGTTTGTACCTCACTTTATATTCGTGTAAGTTCTTTCAGACAGTATGAAGCTTTGTCCTTCGAGCACCTACACAAGAGAAAGCATGCATTAGCCTCGCTTTAGGTCTTAACCCAAGATCAAGCTTTAGCGTGAGAATAAATATAAGTGCCGAAAGACGTGATAATAAATGATAGAGTAAATGCACCGTGAAAAGTTAGATGTATCATAAATGAGTTGAGGGTTTATACTACCCCGACCTCAATGCACGTAGCGCTTTGGAAAAAAAACATCGCCTAGTTACACCTAGTCTAAGCACTAGGTGTCAGACCATGCGTGACACAATCTCGTGAAATCCGAGATGGACGACTTGGTCCAGTCCTTACAATGATCCATTGGTCTGGTCATTTTGAACACCGAAATCATAATAAGTGACTCGTGAAGGTTAGATTAAGGTCATTCACTTTAAACCATATGTCACTAAAATGAAAAGGTACCAAACAATTTATTTGAAGTTTCTTTCGATCCAAACTCATTAATACCCATATACCAAACATGCCTTTAATGTCACTAGAAAAAGTTTATAAACTATACCTGATTAGTTGTGGCATATTTTGGAACAAGAGAACCTAGAGGGGCCACGTAACGACATAACCAGGAACAATGCATTATGCCTCCTATTAATTTTAGGGTAAAAGTAAAAAATAATAAATATGCTTTCTCAAATGTACCAATATGATAAACATAGTCATTTATGTATCAATATACTAAACCAAAGATCAAATATGTGCAATAATGGGTACTTCTTCACATCTTCATCTCTCATATCTGCATCGTTAGTCCTTTATACTAACGGCCGTTAGTAAATAACTTAAAACTTGGTTTTATTACGTTTCGTCCGATTTTTACGTTTTCGTCCGTTTTACGTTTCGTCCGTTTTACGTTTAGCTTTGATTTTACGTTTTCGTCGGCTTTTAACGTTTTCGTATGTTTTCTCGGTTTTTACGTTTCGTCCAATTTTTACATTTAGTTCGATTTTAACGTCGTCGACCATTTTTACGTTTCGACCCCTTTGTTACGTTTTAAATGCATTTTTACGTTTTGGTCCATTTTACGGTTTCGTCCGATTTTTACGTTTTGTCCAATAAAGCGTAAAAAGGAAACAAAACGTAAAAAGGGTCGACGACGTTAAAAGTCGGACTAAACGTAAAAATCATCTGGCGTAAAAACGAACGAAAACGTAAAAAACGGTCGACAACGTTAAAAATCGGACTAAAATGTAAAAAATCAGACGAAAACGTAAAAAAGCGGTTGACGACGTAAAAAATCGGACGAAAACGTAAAAAAACGGTCGACGACGTTAAAAATCGGACTAAAACACAAAAAAGCGTTCGACTACGTAAAAAATCGGACGAAAACGTAAGAAAACCAAGTTTTAAGTTATTTACTAACGGACGAAAACGTAAAAAAAACGGACGAAAACGTAAAAAACGGACGAAAACGTAAAAAATCGGACGAAAACGTAAGAAAACCAAGTTTTAAGTTATTTACTAACGGACGAAAACGTAAAAAAACCGACGAAAACGTAAAAAATCGGACGAAAACTTAAAAGAAACATCGAAAACGTTAAAAACGGACCAAAACGTAAAAACGGACGGCGTAAAAAGCAGACAAAAGCGTAAAAATCGGACGAAAACGTAAAAAGCGGACGAAAACATAAAAATCGGACGAAAACGTAAGAAACCAATTTATAAGTTATTTACTAACGGTAGTTAGTATAAAGGACTAACGATGCAAATATGAGAGATGAAGATGTGAAGAAGTACCCATTATTGCACATATTTGATATTTGGTTTAGCATATTGATACATAAATGACTATGTTTATCATATTGGTACATTTGAGAAAGCATGTTATCATTTTTGACTTTTACCCTTAATTTTATGCATTCATTGCATTCACTTTTTCCGTTATAAATGCGTAAAGAAAAAGAGTTTCGCTACAATCACAAAGACTTTTTCCGTTAAAGTAACCACTTAGTTATGCTCTTATTTTACACAAGAAGGTAGATTTACAAAATTAGGCTGGGCACACTCGAGCCCAAAATATAGGTTGGGCATGCAAAATTTGTGTCGACGACCGATGTTGACATCAGTCATCTCCACTGTGAAGCCATGGTCATCATATCGGTCGAGGGTGGTTTTTGGGTATCGGTTGAAATTCCAACCGATATTCAATGTGTCCATATTCTCCAATTTTCCAATTTGACCGTTGCCATGTAAAAAAAAAAAAAAAAAAAAAAACCTTTAGTTTTCCTATAAATACTAACTCGAACACATTTCTAAAACACACAATTCTATCCCTTAAGATCACATGAAGAATCGTTAGTAGTTACTCAGAAGCTAATGGACGCATCAACTCATCAACACTTAAAATCTGATTTGATCGAACACATTTGGAGAAATCGTTGAAATCATGTCAATGAAGAGAATGGAGTCGATAGTGACGATGACGATGAGGAAGACGATGAAGATTTTTTTTTAATGTTTTTAACGTTATTTGAATAATTTACATATTGTTTTTAATGTTTATTTGAATTTCGTACTGTAATATTTTAAATTTTAATTTGGAAGCCCCCACCAAATGTCTGAAGCAACGGGAGAAATGGTCGATCACCTTTACTTAAGAAGATTTTGCTATCCTCCAAGACACCGGGAATTCTCCGATAGGCGTATCCGCCGTGATCTCCAATTTAAAAGTAAATCGCATTTTGGTTGACGCGGGGAGCTACGTCGAAGTTCTTACTTGCAAGGCCTACCAGCAGCACAAACTGGCGACCATAAAGAATAAGACGAACCAAAACCAGCAGCAGCTTTGCAAAATCAATTTTCTCCATCACCATGATACATTTATGATTCCTTATATAGACATAGACGGGGCGAGTACACCCGTAGAAAAGCTCAACCAGTAGGGCAACCTACACCTACCACAATCCAATTTACGTAATGTTTTTTAATGTTTATTTGAATTTCGTACCGTAATTTTAAATTTTAATGAATTTAAATTTGTTGTTTAAAATTTAAAAATTAAATAAAAAATAAAATAAAAAAATCGGTCATCGACTGTGGCATCCAGGTCGTGTCTGGTCGCCGGAAAGAGAAAACTGATGTGCACTACAAGAATCTGATGGAATACCCACGACAGTTACCCACACTAATTCTTTTGAGGGCATTTACCCACCTAATACCCACCTGTTACCCACAATCAGTGGCTTACAAAGTCGATTTTATTTTTCCCCGAATTTACCATGGATTTACCCACACAAATAGCCACAAAAATATATTTGGTGTGCAATATATGGGTAAATTGTTAATACAAATATCGTCATTAAACGTTATTTATATTTTTGATCCATACCTAAGTTTTGTAAACGTTATTTATATTTTTGATCCATACCTAAAGCTTGTTAACTAATGAATGGTGTTTTCTATATTGTTGGTGCTTATTACATAGTGTTTGGAAATGCTTGTGAATGATCATTATTACTAACAAATCTTTTTGTAGCTTTTTCACAATCCATGTATCTTCCAATTGGCACCCAATTTAGGGGGAGCTTTGATCAAGGGGGAGATAATGGCTCGGGCTCATTATACATTCCGCATCGCATCTTCTTTTTGTTGAGACAAAAAGGGGGAGAAATATATAGAACTTGGTTATATTTGACTTTTCTGAAAAAGTCAAACTGCATACATTGACTTTATGAAAAAGTCAACTGCATACTTTGACTTTCTGAAAAAGTCAACATCATGCCTCAACTAGTGAAGACTTTAACTTTCTGAAAAATTCAAACATCATACACTTGCATTATCATTTCCTTTTCAAGTTCTAAAACTAATATTTTTATAACTCTTGCACAATCTTTGTATCTTTTATAAAAATAAAATTTATATTTTGTCCTCAACAAAAAGGGGAGATTGTTAATACAAATATCGTCATTAAACGTTATTTATATTTTTATCCATACCTAAGTTTTGTTAACGACAAAAGTAAATTTAATTTTATAAAGCTTAAAGCTTGTCAAGTTTAATAGATATTAAAACAACCTTTTCAAACAATATCTTCATCATTTAAGCATTTACATTGTGACTAATCATATCTTAATATGATTCCAACCATAATGTATGATAGTAGTTTTTAGAATGCTTTAGTTTCTTACAGACTAAACATTACTTATGTATTTGCATATTTCTAAAAATAGAAAAACAATACATGACATCATGTGATGCATCATGGAAATCATTGGAAGATTTTATTAGATATTTTGTGTAGATTTGTACTCTTCATATCTTACACAATCTTGCATAGATATTGTTGACTTTGGCAAGATCTTGATATCTTCTTTGTCGGACCTCGGCGGCACCAAAATGTATAACGGACGGAACCCTTTCAAGGGTCCGCCGTCCGTGGTGCTCACGATGGTTTTCGCTATAAATAGCAAAGCCAAACCAAGTGGTTTTTCATCCCTTTCCATCATACTCTCATACATATCTTCTCTAATCTTTCTAACTCGGTTTCATATCATATTAGTGATCTCTTTTGTAGCAAAGAAGATCAAGTCACATTCAAGCTTCAAAGAGAAGTTGGAAGTCTTGTTTGTTTAGTGTTGTATGATCTTGTGTTGATTCATACTTCATTGTTGTACTAAACTATCATAATCTTGTGAGTGTGAGTGGTTAGTATTTTAGTCCTCAAAATACATTGTGTGTGGGAGTGGTTGTACCATTGGAAAGAACTCGACATTTAGCTTAGTGTCGGAAATAGTGTAAGCGAAGTGTAAAGGTTTCTCCACCGGTGAAAGGAGCTTGTTGACTAGTGAAGTTAAACTCTTGAGTGTGAGACTCGGGGAGTGGAGTAGGGCAAGGAGAAAGAGTCCTTGTAGACCGAACCACTATAAACAACTTGTTGTGGTTTGATAATTTCTTTCCTTATTTACTCTTTACATATTGCTTACATATTTCATCAACATATCTAAGATCAATATCAATTGATCTTTCAATAAGTTTCAAAACAAAGTTTTTAAGTGGTAAAGTATTCAACCCCCCTCTAGTTTTCTACAATTGGTATCAGAGCCTCATTGCTCAAGAATTTCTAAAATAATTTGCATTTTATAAACTTGAAATGATCCATGGATTTTGAAAACTTTAAAGAAGGGCAATCTATGCAAAGACCACCACTCTTTGAAACCAATGGATTTATCTATTGGAAAAACCGTTTTGAAACATATGTAAAATCAAAAGATATAGATCTTTGGTTTGTTATTGTTAAAGGGATTTTAGTTCTACAACAAAGGATATTTCGTTGATGAACAAAAGAAATTAATTGCTAAAAATAATGAAGCTAAAATGATGCTTTATAATGCTTTTCCTAGAAAAGAATATGAAATAATTTTTATGTGTGAAACCGCCAAAGATATTTGGGAATCTTTGATTGTTACACATCAAGGTAATTCACAAGTCAAGGATAACAAAATTGATCTTCTTGTTCAACAATATGAACAATTTGTTATCCTTGAAGATGAAACCATTGATTGTGGCTTTGCCCGCTTTAATACTATTATTACATCACTTAAAGCACTTGATGAATCTTTTCGTAGTAAGAACTTTGTCAGGAAATTTCTTAGAGCACTCCATCCGAAATGGAGAGCTAAAGTGACCGCTATTGAAGAATCAAAAGATCTCTCAAAATGTCACTAGACGAGCTAATCGGTAACCTCAAAGTACACGAAATGGTGATGGAGAAAGATTCGGAGATCATCAAAGGAAGAAGGGAGAAGATCAAATCCGTTGCTCTAAAAGCAAAGGCGGAATCAAGTGATGATGACGAATCTTGCTCCGGTAGTGAAGATGAGGAGTATGTCATGGCCGTTAGAGACTTTAAGAAGTTCTTTAGAAGAAGAGGAAAGTTTGTAAGTCAACCTCGAGAAGAAAAGAAGCCATTCCGAAAAGATCGAGATGACAAAAAGGGTAAAGGTGAAAGAAAGTGTTTTAGATGTGGTGATGCAAGTCATCTCATAGGAGAATGTCCCAAGCCACCTAAAAGCAAAACTCAACGAGCTTTTGTAAGTGGTGCTTGGAGTGATAGTGAAGATGATGAAGAGTCAAGCAAGGAAGAGATCGCTGTAATGGCACATGAGTCAAACGAGGTACATTCCGACTCTTCTTATTCTTCTATTGATGATGACACTTTGCAAAAACAATACAATCAATTGTGTGAGCTAAGTCTAAAAATCATAACTAAAAATAAATTTTTAAAGACCAAAAATGAATTTTTGGAAAATGAAGTCTATGAGTTAAAAGAAAAAGCAAAACGTCTAGAAAAGGGAAAAGCAAATGACGATGGTTGTAAATCATGTCAAGAGCTTAATCTTGAAATAGAAAAACTAAAGCTCACTCAAGATGTTCTAATCGAACGTAATTCTAAATTTAAAATGTTTAACGAAAACACCGCCCTTGCCGATGAAATACTTAAAATCCATAAAACACCAGGAGACATGAATGGGATAGGATTTAATGAGGTATTAATTCCAAATAGTCAAAAAAACGGTCGAAAAGGACGAACATTCATCAAAACGATGCGATGCAGACGGACGAGACGGATCCAAAATAAGGGTTCCGTCTGTTGAACAAAATGGTGCCGTGGGTACTTGAAACAGATGAATGTTTGTAATCTGGACCGTAATGAATTTGTCAAAGTAACAAAGAAAACCAATGATAGTGTTAAACTAAAACCAATTGTTACATCAAGAGTAGGACTTACTAAAATGAATTTAGATCAAAAACTACTCAACAAGGATATAAAACACCTTTTGCCAAACGCCTTTCCTAAGAGCAACCACAACGTACAACCCAACTACCAAAACAACGGTTGGAATCAAAACTTTCCTAGACCATATCAAACTCCAGACACATGTCATGGAACTCTTACCCATCGTTTCCATACATGAATCAAATAAATGGTATGTTTAACCCAAACGGACCCATGAGATATTGGGACCAAATGCTTGAGTTATTTGCTTCTTAGGTATGCTTGAAAGTTGGATTGGAACCCGATGAATGGATAAAAGATAGTGGATGCTCACGGCACATGACGGGCAACAAAGTCTCTTCTCATCATACCAAGAGTATGACGGAGGTAATGTCACTTTTGGTAGCAATCTCAAAAGCAAAATCATTGGCAAAGGTACGATCGCTCATAACTCCCTAACTATTGAAAATGTTGCTCATGTAGATAGGTTAGGATTAATCTACTTAGTATTAGCCAATTATGTGATAAAAAGTATAAAGTATTATTTGATGAAAATGGTAGTAAAATACTAAAAGATGGTATCACCATAGCTAAAGGAGTTAGGAAAAATAACATATACGTCATGAAAATAGATAAAACATCTAATGACAAACTTTGTCTAACAAATTAGATGATAGCTTATCTCTTTGGCATAGACGCTAGGTCACGCTAATATGAGACTTATACAAAATCATCTTCAAAAGATCTAGTTAGAATTTACCAAAACTAAAATATGACCAACACTTTTGCGACGCTTGCAAAATTGGTAAACAAACCCATAGTAGTCATAAATCTAAAAATATGGTGTCCACATCTAAGTGTCTAGAATTATTGCATATGGAATTGTTTGGTCCATCCGCTATAAAAGCTACGGAGGCAACTTATACACTTTGGTCATAATAGATGATTACTCAAGGTTTACTTGGACGTTGTTTTTAAAACTAAAATGAAGCTTTTGATAAATTTGAAATTCTTAGCAAGAAAATTCAAAATCAACTAGGCGTTAAAATTGTGTCGATCCGAACAGATCATGGTCGTGAATTTGACAACGAAACTCAATTTGGAAACTTTTGTGATACAAATGGTATAACACATAACTTTTCGGCTCCACGAACACCTCAATCAAATGGAGTAGTAGAACGTAAAAATAGACTAATTCAAGAAATGAGTAGAACAATGCTTAATGAACAAAACATTCCTCAAACGTTTTGGTGTAACGCGGTTGACACTTCTACATATATTTTGAATAGAGTCTTAATACGTCCATTCCTAAACAAAACATCATATGAGCTTTATAAAGGTAAAAAGCCAACTTTAGGATATTTTAGAGTTTTTGGATGTAAATGCTTCATTCTTAATACTAAAGACTATATCACCAAGTTTGACCCAAAGTCTTATGAAGGGGTATTTCTAGGCTATTCTCAAACTAGTAAAGCTTACATTGTCTTAAACAAAGAAACAATGATAGTCGAGGAATCGTTGAACATAACATTCGAAAGTCCACCTTCCTCTAAGACATCACCTTTGGTAGATGATGACTTAGTTGAAAGTCAAATGATAGAAAGTCAAGAAACAATTAAAAATAACAACGAAAATGAACCATTAAATAAAGAGATTTTAAACATCAAAGAATCTAAAAGTCATCCTTTAGAAAAGGTCATAGAACAACTTAATCAAATAACCTTAAGGTCACAAGCCCAAAATCAAAGTAATTATTTTTGTTTTGTATCCACCATTGAACCGAAAAACATAAATGAAGCAATAAAAGATGAATCATGGGTAATTGCCATGCAAGAAGAGTTAAACCAATTCGTTAGAAATGATGTTTGGAAATTAGTTCCAAAACCTAAAGATAAAACTATAATTGGAACGAAATGGGTTTTTCGAAATAAAATGGATGAAAATGGTGTAGTATCTAGAAACAAAGCTAGGCTTGTTGCACAAGGTTATAATCAACAAGAATGGATTGATTATGATAAAACTTATACACCGGTAGCTAGACTCGAATCTATTAGAATATTACTTGCTTATGCATGTGCTTATGACTTTAAATTATTTCAAATGGATGTTAAAAGTGCATTTCTTAATGGGTTTATTAACGAAGAAGTATATGTTGCTCAACCTCCCGGTTTTACCGACTTTGAGAAACCACATCATGTCTTCAAACTCAAGAAAGCATTATACGGTCTTAAGCAAGCACCAAAAGCTTGGTACGACCGACTTAAGACTTTTCTTATTGATAACAAATACACTATGGATTAGTAGATAATACTCTTTTTACCAAGAAAAAGGAGTCACATATTATCATTGTTCAAATATACGTTGATGACATCATATTCGGATCAACTTGTCAAGAGCTATGTGATGATTTCTCTAAAATCATGCACGACGAGTTTGAAATGAGTTTGATGGGTGAATTAAATTTCTTTCTAGGACTTCAAATTAAACAACTAGAAGATGGCATATTCTTTAACCAATCTAAATATATAAAAGACATGCTTAAGAAATTTGGTCTTGAAGATTCCAAACCAACTAAGACACCCATGTCCTCCGACACTAAACTCACCAAGGATGAGGAAGGTGAATCCGTAGATAACACTAAATATAGAAGAATGATTGGTAGCCTACTCTATCTTACGGCTAGTAGACCTGACATTATGTTTAGTGTTTGTCTATGTGCTCGCTTTCAAGAAAACCCAAAGGCATCACACTTAGAAGCCTTAAAAAGGATTTTTAGATGCATTAAGGGAACAACGTGTTTAGGTTTATTGTATCCCAAAGGAACGGGTGTAGAAACCATAGTGTATGCCGACTCGGATCATGCCGGTGACTATGTCGATAGAAAAAGTACAAGTGGTATTTGCACTTTTGTTGGACATTGTCTCACCTCATGGTTTGAAAAAGCAAACGGCTTTAGCCATCTCAACTCATCAAGTCGAGTATGTCTCGGCCGGAAAAGCATGTCAACAAGCTCTTTGGATGAAGCAAGCTCTCGTGAGATTACGGAATTCATCTCAACGATATTGTTATAATTTGCGACAACAAAGGAGCCATCGATCTCATAAAAAATCCCGTTCAACATGCTCGTACAAAGCATATTGAAATCCGTCATCACTTTCTTCGCGACAATGTTCAAAAAGGAAACATCTCAATCGAGAAAGTGTCCTCCAAAGACAACATTGCCGACATCTTAACTAAGCCTCTTAAACGAGAACATTTTAATCTTCTTAGACTTGGTTTGGGGTTAATGGAACCAAACATGTAAGATAAACATAGCCTAAAACATTAGAATAGTCAAAACAAAACAATTTTGTTTTGTATCTGCTCTCGTAGCTACGACACCAAGCGACAACACGGATGTAACCAAATATTTGGTACCGTCTCGTCCGTGGTGACTCTGAAACAAAAACGCTACCTACAAAACATCTTCTTCCTCAAAACCCACTTTACCAAAACGTGTAAACATTAAACCAAGTTCATTATTGACACCTTCTCACTCACTAATCACCGGAGATAACATCATTGTAAGTATCCTAACTACATTTTATCTCTTAATTCTGAGTCTAGGATTCTTATTTGTGCACAAAATCATTACAAATCATTACATGGGGTTTATGTATACTTTTGTACTAAATATGAATTCAATTGGCAAATTGCATAACTAGTCATTGAAAATTATGTACTACATTATCATATTGCATAAACAAATCATGCTTCCCACTAATCAATAGATAATGACTATGAGGCCTTATTCAAATAACCAAACACCCCATGTCAAAAAATTTGAAAAGCTTCTCACTTGTAGGAAAACAATTTTTCATTGTTAATACAAATAGAAACGTTAGATTTTCATCACTTGCATGCTCTTGAATACTAAAGGTATTGCATAACTAATATGCGTTCCCGGGTATATTCAAATGAAGCCACATTGAATTAGGAGCATTTGGGTTATCTCATGGTATTTGCCAAACACCCCACTAAAACCATTTTGTGCATAAAATGAGTCGAGATAACCGCAACTCCAAATCGTTTTCATATAGGCACACTACTAGAACCAAAACGTTAAGTTTATTCTCATTTTAACATGTTAATTCTTGCTCCTAGGAATAACCATGGTAGCCGCAAGATTCTATGATCACAAGGACACCCTCGCCACATTCCCAAACATCACAAAACCAAAGGACTTTCCAAGGAACAAGTAGAAATCTTTAAGAGTATAGAATCAAGGTATTTCCATGAGGGTAGAACCATTCACCCATCTTTCATTGAAAATACCAATCTCCGTCAAGAACTAGTTGCCATTCAATTCGATTGTCTTCTTGACATCGATGAACCAATTTGTCCTAGGTTTGTGTTAGAGTTCTATGCTAGTGTGACCGGCTTCAGTGATGAAGATGATGATAAGTTTAGTCTTAGGTTTAAAATCAATCAAAACGACTACACCATCTCCTTAACCAACTTTGCTCAAGTACTAGGAATTCCCAACCGAGGGACATGTGTCTACTCGGATAAGTGGTCACTCACCATCCTTGATGCAATCAATGCCCGCTCTCTTCCCTACCAAACACCTCTAGCAAATAAGGATGTCATCCGTGAGCACCTATTTATCCCAAGGGGAGATACAACCCGAGTCTTTCGAAAAGGAAAAGAAGTGAACCGAGATCCATATGGAATAGAGCTAAATGAACTTAAGCCCGAATTTAAGAAATGGGAAGAACTACTTAGAGCCAACGTCATTAGCACCATAGGAAATAGGGATCACATCAATGCTTGTCTTTGCCATATGCTCTACAACTTGTCCACCCGTCAACCATTCAATTTAGCCTACTACATCGCTAGGAGAATGATTGATATTCCAACACAAGGATCGGTTGCTCTTTCATACGGGATGCTTCTCACCCGTCTCTATAGAGCCTTTGCACCAATTCCACTAAGCCCAAAAGGGATGCACCTTCACTATGAGCTCATCCCTCACATCTTTGTACCTTTAAGTGATGAACGAGTTGCTAAGACAAAAGGCAATAGAGCAAAACCTCCAACTCCATCATCATCATCATCAAATAGCTTCGATGATGGTCTTCCAAACTCTCGCCTTCCGCCTCATGAGTATTATGAATCTCTTCCCGAGATTGAGAATGAATCAGCGAAGTTCAAGCAAACCAAGGGGATATTCAAGTGTCTTGGTAGAATGATGACCAAGATCTACAAGAAGTTGGATAAGTGAGAATCGTTTTAAGGAGTGTTTGGAACAATACATTATCTTTAATGTTTGATACAATTTGGTTGTTTTTATTTTGTAGGATGATAATATAACTCGAAACAATGATGTATGCTAACAATCTTATGCAGGGGAATAGCACAAGTATGCTATCAAATTTTACCCATTTTCACTATAATGTGAAAATCACTTGGCCTTGCTCAAAATCTATGCTCCATTATGTTTGTGCATGTGTTATTTACTTTTCCTAACTAGAAATGGTTAATGTCACATGTTTTGAGCAAAATTTCGTGTTTCGAAATGTCCCGACACTTGAAAATACACTGTGAACTTTTCTCGTGCAGACGGATCGACGGCACCAACGCTTTGGTTCCGTCTATTATAAGAAATGGTACCGCCTTACATGCAGGCGGACCGACGACACCCTTTTAAGGGTTCCGTCTGTAAAATTTTGGTGCCCTGGATCCTCCGGTAACTTTCTGAATTTCAGTTATTTCGACATTCCAAATTACCGTATATTTTTTGTAAGTCAATCTTAACTAGTTTGTACGCTTATTAGAACTAGTATAACATACTTAGGCATATAGGAAATCCACTTCCTACCAAAATTCAAAAATTTGAAAAATTCACTCAAGGAGCCCTTTTGCATAAAGGAAGGAACCAAAATTTTGGTACCTTGCAATCCCTGGGTAATCTGATTGTTAGGATCTTACAATCATGAGAACATATTTATTGCATATCTTTGCTTCTTCACTCCATCCCTCTTGTATGGCTTGACTTGGGTGATATGACTAGCATTTAACCCACTTCCAAATCATTAGGAACCTCATCCCTTCTATGGTTTAACATCAAATCAAACACATTTCTCCATAATTTTTCACTTCTATAAATTAAGAGGTTTTACCATGATCATCTTCACACCTTCTTCATTCTTACCATCAACTAGCAAATACACAAGTCGAAATGACAAAATCTTCACCTTCCACCATTGCCATCATTTGGCACAATTGAGCGGATCGCTCATGAGTCTCCTAGACCCTCGTTTGATCCAAACGCCCCGTTAGGGCCAAGACCTCTTCTCTTCCACCCCATTGACAAAGACATCCATGGTCCTTTGTTCGGGGATCAACCACTCCCTACGTCAATGTCCCCTCACATAGAGGACATTGAGGAGTCCATGTGGGATGATAATCCCACAAGAGAGGAGATTCAAGCTGAACTCCAACATCTCCACCAATTCAAAAATATGGTGGATTCTCACCTAAGTGAGACTATGCAAATGCAAAATGCTTTGCTAGCCTCCATAATCACCAACCCAAACACCACTGATAAGGTTTTAAAAGGTACCATTTTGAGGGGTCGTTTAAGTCCTTATTTGATGACTTTTGTATCTGTTATTGCTTAATATCGTTCCTTTTCACTTTTTAGGTCTCTTGAAGGCAAAATGCTGGAATGGCACTTATTTAGACGAAAAGGCGCGAATATCGAAGAAAATGGCCAAAGTCATAATCGAGATACTCAAAGTCACGAAAGCAAGGCGGCGTCGGTGTTAATGCGGCGCCGTCGGAGGATTTTGTGACGATACGAAGCCAAAACCCTATTTTCAAGTGACGACGTCGGGCTTTAAAAGAGTAGGCCGTTGCTACTCGGGCGGCCTAGATGCGACCCGAACGACGCCGGAGTCGAAGAGGACGGCGTCACGACATAAGGTGACGTCGTCGCAAGGTTAACGTGGCCAAGACGAAACCCTAATGACGGCGACACGACGGCGTCACAAAACATAAGGTGACGCCGTCGCATATGTAATATTATATATAGAATCCGAATTTTTCGGTTTAGGAGAGTCTTTTGGAGTAAAAACCTAAAACCGAACCAAGGTGTCTTGTACAAGATTTTAGGGTTCCAAACCCTATCTTACATCAAGATAAGTATTTACTTCATCAATTCAATTATGTCTTTGATTATTTGTGTGTATGCTTGCATGTTCTCCATGTCCGGCTAATTTATTTGTGTGTTTGCTTAGGAATATGAAACTTAATTATTAAATATTGATTGGTTGTTTCTTATCTTAGTTGATTAATGATCTAGTAATGCGATAGGTCATTCGTTGTGTACTTAATGCTTGATTCATCTTTGTGAACCTTAGAATATAATTACCGAGTAGTTGTAAGCTAAACCATCCAAAGAGTGCCTTAGAGTAAGAGTTTATTATCCTAGTGGGTTTTGTAGACGAGACCCTTTGGTAAGTTCAAAGAGTTAGGGAGAAACGATACCCTACAACTTTAGACACACAACGCAACTAAGAATAAGGAAGTGACAACTCAACCATCAATAGGAGATAATTAAGGAGTAGTAAAACCTAAGTAAACACATCTTTAAACTATCATACGAGCACACATTAATTAGACATAGACTACCACCACCTTAGTTTAGATAATTAGATAATAGTAGAGTAATCGGTGAAATACCAACCCCCAAATCCAATACCCGAGATTCAGTACTTTTCAATTTCCTAAAAACATAAAAAGATAAAAATAATCTTCCTCAACCTTAACCTTAGCGTAGTAACTTCTCACTAGCGTTCCTATTCCCCTAGAGAATGATATCAATACCCGTGGCTTACCCTAATACTACACTACAACGATTAGGTTCACTGCCTAGGGTGTTGAAAAACTTGCTCGACGAAAAGGAAGTTCCTTTGACCCCGAACGTGCTGCGTAAGCGTATCAACCACCACCAACATCAACACATCTACCATTCCACCACCACCACCTCATCAACCATACTACCCACCTAGGCATGGTTGCTCAACTTGTGAGCAAACCGCCCAAACCATTGATCGGACCCGGGTAATGGTCCATGAATTTCAAGAAGAAATGAGGTTCATCCTCAATCACATCCTTGAGCGACTCAACGCTCTTTCTTATCCACCATCTCATTAGAATGGTCCTAGACTAGCTTTTCTAAGCATCCCTTCTTTTTTTTTCTAGGATTTTCTTTTATTATTGTACCAAAACACTTCATTGTGTTCTTTTTTCATGGTTTTTAAATCATGAAAAATTTTAACTAATGAATGGTGTTTTCTATATTGTTGGTGCTTATTACATAGTGTTTGGAAATGCTTGTGAATGATCATTATTACTAACAAATCTTTTTGTAGCTTTTTAACAATCCATGTATCTTCCAATTAGCACCCAATTTAGGGGGAGCTTTGATCGAGGGGGAGATAATGGCTCGGGCTCATTATACATTCCGATCGCATCTTCTTTTGTTGAGACAAAAGGGGAGAATATATAGAACTTGGTTATATTTGACTTTTACGAAAAAGTCAATCGCATACATTGACTTTATGAAAAGTCAATCGCATACTTTGACTTTCTGGAAAAGTCAACATCATGCCTCAACTAGTGAAGACTTTAACTTTCTGAAAAAGTCAAACATCATACACTTGCATTATCATTTCCTTTTCAAGTTCTAAAACTAATATTTTTATAACTCTTGCGCAATCTTTGTATCTTTTATAAAAATAAAATTTATATTTTGTCCTCAACAAAAAGGGAGAGATTGTTAATACAAATATCGTCATTAAACGTTATTTATATTTTTGATCCATACCTAAGTTTTGTTAACGACAAAAGTAAATTTAATTTTTATAAAGCTTAAAGCTTGTCAAGTTTAATAGATATTAAAACAACCTTTTTCAAACAATATCTTCATCATTTAAGCATTTACATTGTGACTAATCATATCTTAATATGATTCCAACCATAATGTATGATAGTAGTTTTTAAAATGCTTTAGTTTCTTACAGACTAAACATTACTTATGTATTTGCATATTTCTAAAAATAGAAAAACAACACATGACATCATGTGATGCATCATGGAAATCATTGGAAGATTTCATTAGATATTTTGTGTGGATTTGTACTCTTCATATCTTACACAATCTTTGTTAGGAATTAGAAATTCCAGGTATTAAAGTGTCGGTCACCTCAAGTATATGTAATCGTTACAAAACTCGTAGTCATAGTTATTTTAAGTTAAGTAGTATTTAGTTAAGTAACACCGTGGAGGACGGACGGTCTTTACCCATCTGTATGCCCGATCCACGGCCCGTTGTGTGGCGCTTTATTGTAAGACTATAAATACTCTCTACCTTCCAAGGTAGAGTTGGAGCTCATAATAAGATTTTTTTTTCTCTCACTAAAGTTCCCTAAACCTCTAACTTTCTCTCTCTAAAACTCATCTTTTATACGCCTATGTTTGATTGTGTTATGATGTGTATGTGAAAACCAATATATTACAATTGGTATCAAGAGCCATGGTTAGATCACATCGTGCACATCTTTGGATTTCTAGTGGTTTTTAGGTGATTTTTTAGTTTGAAAAAGTTTAGTGGTTTGTGCATCGTTTGGTTGATTTCTTGTGTTAAAGCTTGGATTTTGTTAGTACTTTTATGTTTAGAATCATCACAAGTGTTTAGGTTTTCATTTGGTAAGCTTGAATCATCTTGGTTGGGTTGTTTTTGGATTGAAAAGTGATGTTTATGTGGTTTTTCTTGCTAGCGACTTGATATACGGATCTCTTTCTTCGTAGCGACTTGCTTCACAATTTTGTAGCGAGTTACAATTTTGGAGCTAGCGACTTAGACCTAGCGATTAACAGTACAAGTAGTGGACTCTCCACTACGGGTAGCGACTTGGTGGTAGCGACTTGGTCAGTAGCGAGTTGCTATTTAGCGACTTGAATCTTTAGCGAATTGCTGCCAAAATTTTGCTAGCGACTTGAGGATTAGCGAGTTACTATTTAGCGACTTGCCTTTGTTTAGCGACTTGGGACTTTAGCGACTTGGTGGTATAGCGAATTAGGTGCTAGCGACTTGGTGCATTATCTTATAGCGACTTGGTTGATTTTTACGAAGAATAGGTTTGACCAAAGTTGACTTTTTACGTCAAAACTTCAAACGGCCATAACTTTTGATCCGTAACTCCGTTTCGTGAAATACCATCAAAACGACGAGCGACCGAATATTGTGAGGTTTCACGATGTTGTCGTGAAACGAATTTTCGAGGCCCAAATCCTCTCGAAAGGAAGTTATTGAGATTTTAAGTTTTAGACCTAAATTTCTATAAAATCGTGCAACAACCAACCCAAATCACAACCAAACAACATCTCTGCTTATCCCACAAACAATCATAAGTCCTAACACACAATTATCTATCATTGTGTCGATCCATCATCATCTTAACACATTCCATTGGTCATTGCTTAAAGGTTTGGTCTTGATTTTAGTAAAATCCATGAAAGATTCTATTTCTCGGTTTAAATCATAGACTTGTAAGATCCGTGCATTCTACCACATCATGTCTTACTCTCTTGACCCGTTGATTTCGAAGTGCTTAAATTGTATGATGTTGTGGACAATAATGTTAATGAATGCTACATCGAACGATTAAAGATGTTTGAATTGAACAATGAGGATGTGAGATCTTCATGTTCGAGTACAATGAGAATGAATTGCACCGGCTACGTAATGCCATGAACATGGAATGCGACATTGAGCCCTATCATCTACTTCATCCGCACTTCATACAAACCGTTATCCATAGTGGGGATCGAACATGTAGTGCTCTTTTCCGCCAGGACTTACCTACATTGACAAGAAGCTTCATTGTTGAACTTAGAACATTTAAAGTCGCAACTTACCAATGAAGAGGTTCAAAAGGATGGTTCGGTCAGCACTCTTCAAGTAATCTACAAACAATTTCACCATTCATCGATGGGAAATATTCAATTCACGATCAACACTTGACCGAATTTCCTTCAAAAACATACTTGGAATGGAAATTGAGAATTCATTGAGACATTTATCCAACTCATGGATAATGTGAAAAGTACATTGAAGAATCGCACAAAAGAATGAAGACGTGAATGAGTGTCGTGTGCGGTTGAAAGATTGTTGTGATAAGTTAGGTAATGTATCCGTTGAAGAATCGGGTGTTCTTTGAATGCGTAATGTCGGTGACAACAAAAATGATGAGTCGGATAATGCAAAATGGAATCTTCGTGCTCAAATTCACAAGAGATAGAGGTGCACGGACACAACCCGTGCAAGTTAATGCAAAGGAACGCTCCATGGAAGCTTGGATGTACCCAAGATAGAGATGCACCCGTCACTGACTGTGCATGTCAATCTTGAGGTAAGTTGCATGGAAGTTTCATTGTACCTAGTTGTGCATCTTCTACTCAAAATGATGATTATGAACCGCATGAGTCTGTTGCATTTGTGCTCGATGATTCGCTACCACCGAGCTTAACATATATAAGGATCAAGTTGCTATTTATGAACAATGTGCTAAGTTTGAGTTGACCACCCGTGAAGCGGAAATGGATGTCCAAATACGTACAATCATTAGAAAAAGTAATTTTAGAGAAGAAGTATTAAAACAATAGTTAAACTCCTTACAAGAAAAGCTTTCTAAAGCGCTAAGCAAAACACGAACTTCAAGAAAATGTTAAATGCTTAAGCAAGAATTCAAGGCTAAGGAATCAAAACTTTTGAATGATTTTTCCAATCTAAAACTTTGAAAAACAAGCTTGAAAATAAGTTGTGCGTACAAGGAATACCATTCGATCGCTCACATGATCACTAAGCATAGAGTCTTAGCGATAAGCATAGCATTCCCCTTGTTGAGGAACCAAATCCAGAGGTAATTAAAAGGCTAGAAATGCTCATAAGGTGCTTTATGATGGTAATGAAATCCTTAAGCCTAGGCGTAAACCTAGTTGCGTTGAGTGCACCGAGAAAGATAAGAAATCGATGAAGTCACTAGGAGAAAATGAATAAGAAGAAGATCACGAGTGTAAAAAGAATAACATAACGATCAAACCCCATAATTACACTAAAGAAAATTGGATCTCCTTGAACAAGTTTAAGCCTCGGACTCTATTAACCCCGAACAAGTGTTCGGAAAAGGATATGGAAATGCAAAAAGTCAAAATCTTGTTGAAAAGAATCCCCTTGTAGGAAACCGCCTAAAGCAACTGTATCCTCCTAATACACCAATGCACTTAGTTCCTAGATCTATTGCCACTAAAAGCAAGACCTTAATCACCAATATGTTATCTTTCAACTATTTGTTGATTTTGAGAAAACTTTAAGAAAAGGATCACACCCAATCGGTATAATCAAGGGAAAGGGTTTTGAGCAAACTAAAGAATGCTATTTAACGAGGTCATGCCTTTCTTTAAACAACTAAAAGATCAATTTGAGAGTCTTAAAAGGGACACATTCGATATTAAAGAAATGGAAAAGGAATTTGATGCAATGATTGTTGAGGTTAGTGACTATGAGAGAATTAAAATATAGTGAGATTGAAAGGAAGAACTTGCATGCACCGAATGAGAATCGATTTCAATGTATTGCTCAAGATGTGTTTTCATCGCTACAAATTGTTCCATTAATGCTTCTCAATTTCATGAATTATCTGTTGCTCGAAAGTCTCCCATGATCGTGTCATTGAGCTTGAAACAACAAATACAAAATTGCATGAGAAAATAGAACAGGATGATCATGATAACTTGGTCAAACATTATTCTAAATTAGAAGTTGAACATCTTGCTTTGCAATTAAAACATCAACATCTCAAAGAAAATGTTAAAACCTCAAATATCAAGACATCCTCGATGCTCCCGAGTTTGACGCAGCTTTTGAAATTAGCAAACGTGATGAACAAATTCGAGCTCATTATAACACGATCAAAAGATTGAAAGCCCAAATTTCACAACCGAAAGGTGAAAAGAAGGATGTGATGGTTCCATATGCCTCCACCTTTAGATTCTCGAATTTCCAACTTCAAAACATAATTGATAACTTGCAAAAGGAAGATGATTGTTTTAAAGTCGAAATTTCAAAGGTTAATGATCAAAACAAAGAATTATGTGATTCATTTAAAGTTAATCATGATAAACAAATTGAAAAGATAACTTCTTTACTTAACGATATTGAGAATCAAGCGTGAGGCGAAAGGAAAGTTGCCAATCCCAATTGAAAATACTGCTTCCTAAGGTTTCGCCAGGATAAATATGCTATCGATATGTTATATATTCCCCGCCCATTAGGAATAATGAACTTGCACATAAAGCATATCTCTCACACCTTAAGGACAGTTTGAAGGGTCTCCGTGAGATTGTTGAAGATGAAAGATTAGAAAACCTTTTGATAGTACTATAGCCTATGCCGCATGGATGCCAAACGATCTCGTGAACTCTTAGAGTATGTAATTGTCACAAGTCCGAAATCTAGCAATAAAGTAGATAGAATAGTTGTGCCTTGCTCTATGCCTAAAGCCAAGCATGTGACCCTTGATATGCCTTGTTCCATGTCAAAATTCAAGCAAGCAACCTTTGATGTGCCTCCTAGAATTTCGGATCCCAAGACTTCTAGACCGAAATGCATAAAGCAATGAAACCATGTAATGTTCCCATCGTTACTTCTACAGATGTTAAGATTGACACTAAAGTTAGCGGTCAAAACCTAGAAGCAATGCAAAGAAGGATAGGATTACGCAAACTAAAAGTGTTAATGATAAGGAAGTGAAAGAACACCATAGGGACAAGAAGTTTGATTTGAACAAAAGAATCGTGTTAGTTCTAGTATTAGCTCTAAGCTTATCGAAATTAATTCGAGGCCTCATGTTGTCATGCAAAACATGTAAAAATGTTTATTTTCGGTAATCATGATAAATGTGATGTGTTATTTCGAGGTCTAAGATTCATAACCCGATTAAGAAAGTTTGGAGAGCAAAAGCAGTTAAGCAATCCTAGAAACCTACGTGGAATGTGTTTACAAATGTAGGATTTCATGGAAGCCCATGTGTCGAATATTTACTGAATGGCAAACCTTACCCTCGCCTAGATCCACTATGCCTAGAATAGTGCATGTTAAGGTTTGGAAGCCAACCGGTAGAATAATCCCATTAAGCACAAAATGTCATTTGACTAAGTCCGATGCTTCTACTAGTTCACCTCCTAGGAATAATGCCATTTCATCTAGGGTTTCTGTGATTCAAAGATTGTTTGTGCTAACCAAAAGGAACCCATCAAGACGTGGGGATCCAATGTTTCCAATTCTCTGTCTTCGTCATTGTCCAAAGCGGTCGTATAAATCGTCCCTTGGTATTTGGATTCGGGCGGCTCTAAACATATGACTGGGCTCTTAACAATGACGTATGAACACATCGGTTCATGCCTCGTTCTCCAAAGAAAAGAAAAGTGTACGTGTCGGTCGCTTTATCTTACGAAGAAGAGAAATCTTCTTATTATGACCATTCTCATCAACATGCTTCATACTTTTCCATGCGCTTGATCATCAAGTGAACCGGCTACCACCGATTGTTTCTCATTCCACTTGCTCGATTATAATGAAGATGGCGACATCATGTCTTGATTTTGCGGAGAGAAGTGTGAATAGAACATTCGAATGATTTTCACTTATTTAGTCAAGAATGGCATCTCCGTATGCAATTCTTGAGGGGAGAAAAGTGTGAATTTTTGCATTGTTGATTGATATTTGAGAATATAAATGGTCATACGGCTCTAAACTCATGTAAGAACCGAGCCTCTTCTTATCGGGTTATCTTCACATGGAGTTTTCTCTTCTAAGAGCCGTTGGTTGACATCTTCACTCGGATTGATGAGTTTATCGACAAAGTGCTTCGGTTAATGCTTGGTATACATCAACATGATGATTCGAACAATCTCTGTTCTTGTTTGATGTGATTGGTAGTTTGGTGTTACCATCTTGTGTGTTCGTTGCGGCACGATTCTTGATTTCCTTGATGAACATCTTTCGTTCTTGTTTGATTGGGAGGATTTTAATTAAGGGATTTGCTATTTACAAGTTAACGGGAATGCCTTTGGTCTAAAGAATATGTTAACTGTCTATTTCCCCATTCGGACAATCTTGAAGAAGGTCGAGTCTGATCTTATCTACATTTTTGCTACATGATTAGAAGACTAAAGGCGAATTGCATTTGATGATCAAAAGACTTCTTCTTAATACTGGTGAGAAGAACACTTGAAAATCTTCATCGGTTTATGGGAGAGCACTAATTGGGGAGATTGAAAAGCCAAAATTTAATCCCCAATTAGACTTGTTCATATTCTTTAGCAATGATTCATTGCTTGATTTTTGATGACACCTCCTATGCCTTATGCTTCACCTACTAAGGATAACCGGGATTCATTGTTTTCAAAGATATGTTTGATGAGTACTTTCAATCTCCAACGAATGTTGATCATCTTGTTTCAAGCTCATGCTCCGGTTTCTCTTGACTCAACAGTTCACCATCTAAGAAGTACTTCTCGAATTCTCAAGAAACCTTATCTCCAATTACTTCACAAGGCGTTGATAACGACTATCATGATCTTGTAGTTGCACTATTGAATAATGATCCGCTCTTTGGTATATCTTTGCCAAATCTTCACGGATTATTGTTCATGAATAATGATCGCTCTTTGGTATTCCTTTGCCAAATCTTCACGGATTATTGTTCCTCTCATGGTGCACGTTATAAATCAACCACATGAACATTAAGGAAAATGACTACCTCATCCGCTCGAAAACATTATTGGTGAATCTTCAGATCGGTTGCTACATGTATACCTTAAGGAAGAATGCATTGATGTTGAGGAATCATTTGCTCGGTTCATTCGGTGGGTCAATGTACATCCAATTGTATGTTTATTCACGTGTTGGACATTTGACACAAGTTGATTAATTCGAGTTAATCATTTATCACTTATTTGAGATTGAAGTTGACCTTCACAAAGGCGTGTTCTTATTTGATAACTTGCTCGGGCTTAAGAATTTGAGTTGAAGGCTTGGTTTATCTAGTTACCGGCAATCGGAGTGGATGGTTGAAGACACGTTAACTATCACTATTAGGAGTTACGTTGTTTTACTCGGTGTCACATGCGAGATGACGATGTGGATAATATCAAGAGGTGTTAATGTCTCATACTTTGTTTGAGTGTGAGTACTTAGAGATTTGCTTGAAGCATAGATTCTCGACAACCGTTCTTCCATCTTTAAGTGCAAGTTTAAGAGACAAATGCGGGAATTCGACTTGATTTCAAGTTTGGTATATCGGGTTTTCTTCAACAATGGTCACTTCAAATTGTCTACATAGGGTTGATAAAGATAGTCGAGAGAGTTTATGTAGCAGTTGATTCTCGTGATTTATTTAGGCTATTTGAGTTCTTCTCACAAGATTTCAAGTTTATGGATATATTATGTTTCTTGATTACGAGGTATCAAAACTATTTGGGGGAAGGATATATTATTCCAACTATTTGGGAAGTGGTCTCGGAGACCTTTGGTTTATGTTACTTGGTGTTCGGTTGGAAGAAATGTGAGAAGAATATTTGGAGCGTGAGATGATCGCCTATCGACATCTTATATACGGTTTATGATAAAGTGCTTCCGGTTATATGCACAACATGTTCACTTGATCGAGCTAATTCATTATTTCGAGTTGACATCCACAGAGATGATTAGTGACTCAACATGTTACATGGATGTCATCGTCTCTACTCTTGTTGGGTACATGTGTACATTATGTCTTGATTGGTTATATGTTATATAACCGGAATGCACTTGGTAAAATGAAGATGTTGATATATTGTTCCCTAAATAGACAACCGGTCAATCTCGAAGAGTAAGGTGTACATCGGGGATGCACAACAGTTCATGTGATCGGTCGTGTCGCTTAATCCGGATTTGATAACCACCGAGACGATCAATGTTTCAACTTGTTACTTGGTGTTCTCGTGTTCTTGGTCTTGCCGAGCTTCAATCAATGAGACCGCTTTGTAGTCAACTCTACTTCTTAGGGAAATGGTCTTTATTTGATGTTTGTCGGTTTGGGGGGAAGCTACCAAAGATTCAAATTGAGAAGGCTCATGTCCAGACGATTTTCTTAGAAGCCTCGAATGCTTTGGTTGCGAAAGTTTAAGAGATGTTGATTCCTTTCTTCTACAACGTGCTAAACGATATCTTTATCTCGGTACTCATTTCATCATTCTCTTAAACTAATTTATCTCTTGTAAATATTTATTCGAAAAACAAAATACAAAATTATAAAACCTTCAAAAAATCAAATAGAAAAATATAAATCTTTCAAAATCTATAAAAATCTTCAAAAAATATTGTCATTTTGTCATGTTTTTCTCGGTTCGATAATATCTACGGTCTTTGTCTTTGTCATTCAAAGAATGACACGGGACTTTAGATGTTGTTCGAATGGCTTATTGTCATTTCAGCAAGAACCGCTTATCTAAGAAAGAACGAGCCATGCTTTATCATGACTTTCAAAATTCCATGCTCGTTTCTATAAACCGTTATCTCACGAAAACAAATTGTTTTGATAAATAACTTGGACTCTATTTTTGATAATCATCTGGACTTATTTGTCAAAATATCTATCTCTCAATCAACAACCTATGTCATTGATTGAGGGGAGAATGATTTCAATTAAATTAAAATGTTATTTTGGCATTCAAAATGTTTTCAAAATATAATCATGCATGTTCAATCAATGGAGTTTAAAGACTTAATATCCGATCCATATCGCTTAAAGCAGTTTCTTAATCAAGTCACAATTCTCCTTAAAGCTTTAAATCAATTTAAATCTCTGAGAGATCACAAATCTCAAATGATTTGATATTTGTGATCGGGGAGAATTTGTGATTTAAATTGGATTTATCTTGATAAATTGGTAAATGGTTTTATAAGGATGTACATGCTATCCTTCCCACATGTGCCAAACGATTTTAAATTTTCTTGCACATGTTGAGGGGAGCATCTATCTTAAACCTATGATTTGATACGTGATCACTTATCTCAATGTGCGAGTTCCTCTAGTATGTGCAAAATTCTTTTCAAACCTCGAGGCACATATTGAGGTGGAGCAAATTTATGGAAACCTCATCCTTCCGGAATGCTATATCTACTTGATTTGATCAAGGAAGTGATGGTGATATCTTTTAGAAAAATGGTAATCAAAGAAGTAATTTCTTCCTCTTGCCTCCGTGTGTAAAACGATTTCAAACATTTGATGCACATGTTGAGGGGAGCACTTATTCTAAAAATATCAAAAACTATTCGTACAAAATGTTTTATAATATATCACAAGTATCCGGATTGTTTTCAAATGGTTTTCAATTGGTTCCAATGGCGGATGAACAATACCAAATAGACCGACCAACTTTACTTTATGTACGATGATATAAGGATGATAAGGTTAGGTATTGGTTCCCATGATCCGCCCGAAACGGAGGGATCTACCGAGGACAATCCACTAGTTAGTATAGAAGTCCTTAGGTATGATGATAAAAGGAGAAAAGTGAGATATGGGAAGAGTGCGGATTGAGGCAGAGCAAGTACTAGAACAAACCCAACAAGGTTCTTGCTATGAAGTCTCGGTAGCACCGAAGGGTTGAAGAATTAAAAAGAATTGAATGAGAAAAGGGTGAAAACAAATAGCCTCCATTTATTCAACCTTAGGGCGAAAACCGGGTTCAATTCATATGCTACCGATGGTAACATCGGTATTGAAGACAAGACGTCATGGACCCAAAGGACGACCGCACTTCAACTTTCCAAACCACTCAAGTTCCTCTTAAAAGGACTTGTTTCATTCTCACGGGAACCGACATTATCTATTGACTTTCTCTTAGAGATTGTTGACATTGAAGAAGGAGACCCTCTCCTAGTCTCCCAGACAGGGATCCAAATATGCACAAATTGAGTCTAGAGCCATGAGATCATCAATAAATCTCATTAGGACACTTTCAATGAAGACTCTCATTTTCACACAATGTGGAAAGAGATTATATCTTGAGTCCCACGATTATCCTTGTGGTTTTGCACGAACATCCGAGTGATATGTGAACATATTCACGGTGAAGATGGAAAACCTTCTCGAGCCAACATCAAACAAGCTCTCGGTAGGTGGCATGTGAGATCTATTATATAGATCAACCATGTGACAACCGAATGTAAACAATGGGGCAATTCAATCTCTTGAATCAATCCTGGTTCGAGTTATGGATTGACGGATACCTTTGAAAACCGGTCTTTGTGCTTAACAACTCTTTTCTTTAGCACATCGATTGTGTACTCATTTTCAAATCAAAGGTGTTTTTATGATTGATAATTGATTTTCAATAAAACCTTCGTTGTATTGCAAAACCATCTCTATCGAGCAATACACATCGCTTTTCAAATCTCTTTTCATCAATCGGTGGACTTAAATTCACCGGTTCACTCACTCCGTGTTGTCTTCTTTGAGATGCTCGGTTTGAGAACAACAGAAGCATTCGCGAACCCTGTCAAGGAAATTCTTCGAATTATACCGATCACAGCGGATTTGTAATCGATCAATCGGGAACCGTGGTCGTGTACCTCAATTCAACGAAAGTGATCAAAGACACTTTCGTGCGATTTATTGCTAATCTTGTTGTCATGCAGTACACCCGACGCTTGCGGTGATCGTAATGAAGCGGTCAATCCATAGCCGCATGCTCACTTAACACATTCATCTCAAAAGAAATCATGATTAGTGCATCAATGACTCGATATTTTCACTCCATGCTTCGCTACGCCGCTAATATCATGAATCAATGAAAGCTTCACGTTACTCGATGAGAAGATATCATGATCCGAATGTGAGCATGTCGGTCCGTAAGTCACAACATCACATAATACCAACACCACAATGGATGTCTCGAGATTTTTGATAGTGATGATCTCAAAAGTCGGCTCAATATTATTATCACGTGGATCAAGAAAATACCTCCACTGGATTAACCAAACATGCAATGAGAAGAATCAATGACTACGAGCTTCAAAGGCAAACTACTACATCAAGAATGCAAGATCAATTATTAATGTAATATCTATTTGTATTCAATGTAATTTTAGTACATGATTGAGGTGACCTCCTTGGGAGATTGTTAGGAATTAGAAATTCCGGTATTAAAGAGTCGGTCACCTCAAGTATATGTAATCGTTAAAAGCTCGTAGTCATAGTTATTTTAAGTTAAGTAGTATTTAGTTAAGTAACACCGTGGGGACTGACGGGTCTTTACCCATCAGATGCCCGATCCACGACCAGTGTGTGGCGTTTTATTGTAAGACTATAAATACTCTCTACCTTCCAAGGTAGAGAGTTGGAGCTCATAATAATATTTTTCTTTCTCTCACTAAAGTTCCCTAAACCTCTAACTTTCTCTCTCTAAAACTCATCTTCTATACGCCAATGTTTGATTGTGTTATGATGTGTATGTGAAAACCAATATATTACAATCTTGCATAGATATTGTTGACTTTGGCAAGATCTTGATATCTTGTCATCGGACCTCGCCGCACCAAAATGTATAACGGATGGAACCCTTTCAGGGATCCGCCGTCCGTGGTTCCCGCCGATGGTTTTGTTATAAATAGCAAAGCCAAACCAAGTGGCTTTTCATCCCTTTCCATCATACTCTCATACATATCTTCTCTAATCTTTCTAACTTAGTTTCATATCATATTAGTGATCTCTTTTGTAGCAAAGAAGATCAAGTCACATTCAAGCTTCAACGAGAGTTGGAAGTCTTGTTTGTTTAGTGTTGTATGATCTTGTGTTGATTCATACTTCATTGTTGTACTAAACTATCATAATCTTGTGAGTGTGAGTGGTTAGTATTTTAGTCCACAAAATACATTGTGTGGGGAGTGGTTGTACCCTTGGAAAGAACTCGACATTTAGCTTAGTGTCGGAAATAGTGTAAGCGAAGTGTAAAGGTTTCTCCACTGGTGAAAGGAGCTTGTTGACTAGTGAAGTTAAACTCTCGAATGTGAGACTCGGGGAGTGGAGTAGGGCAAGGAGAAAAAGTCCTTGTAGACCGAACCACTATAAACAACTTGTTGTGGTTTGATCATTTCTTTCCTTATTTACTCTTTACATATTGCTTACATATTTCATCAAAATATCTAAGATCAATATCAATTGATATTTCAATAAGTTTCAAAACAAATTTTTTAAGTGGTAAACTATTCAACCCCCTTCTAGTTTTTTACATAAATAATTGGTTCCAAAATATTTCACACGGATTACCCACACCGTGAGTTATTGTGGGTATATATATGGGTAATTTACTAGGTAATACTTTCCCGCTAATGTTTTTCCCAGGCATTACCCATAAAGAAACTTATCGTGGGTAAATGTGTGGGTAATGTTGTGGGTAAAAGGAATTTGAGCAAATATAAGTTTGAAGATATGGACGAATGATGCCTTCCACCATGTTTTTCACTCTTTAGTTGAAACATTAGGGTATCCGGTTGTGGTGGGAGTGTAAACGAGTCGAGATTTTGACAGCTACTTGAGACTAGATGGATTAAAGTTTAAAACGAGTCGAGCCTTCATAAGGTCAAACCTAATTTGGAGCTTATTTATTAAGGCCCAATAGTTGAGCTTCATAACTAAAGATTGATTAATCTCACTATTAATATACTTTTAGATTTACAACTTATACGATATATAAGAAATAAAAACGAGCCGACCTAAATCTTTGTTAATAACTATCGAGTCGGATTCTAGTATTAAAATAAAGTTCGAGATGAGCCATGGTTGAGCTTTGACTTTTCTAAATTAAGTGAGTCTATCTCAAGACCGGACGACCTCGACTTAGGTTTGTACATCACTTTATATTCGTAAGTTCTTTCGTAAAGTATGAAGCTTTGTCCTTCGAGCATCTACACAAGAGAAAGCATGCATTAGCCTCGCTTTAGGTCTTAACACGTAACACCCCAAATCTCGGTACATCGGAAGACTTAATCAAGTTTTCGGGCGTTACTTTTTGGATTGGTATCGCACAAGTATAGCCAAAGATAGTCATTTAACATTTAAAACCAATCCCAAATTTAAGTATTCAAAACATTTAATCCAAAATATGAATATTAGGCCCAAAACATGATTTATTAAGATAGGTCCCCATAGTTTATTAGAGTCGGAAAATGATCCTTGAACCACGCCCCATGTCAAGCTTCCACCGATCAAGTAATCCAAACATCTCGATTACACGAGAAATCATGCTAAAATGTCGACTTAAGTCAGGTGAGTTCATAGGTTTAAGTTCAACAAAATCATAGTGGACTGTAGAGTTGATTTGCTATGCAAGACCTAAGATAGATAAATGCCGTTCACACATGATCCTACCCGATCTCCAATCAAATCCCGCATCCGTGGATTACTCGGGCCCTGCGACTCTAGTCCAAAGACCGATATGGAAAAATCTAGAACAATTGCCAACCTCGGACTAGGTCGATGTGAAGTCTATTCCTAGCTAGGCACGGTTAAACCTAGACTAAGGCAACAACTACAAAGACAACTATCTATACATCCATAGGTTCACAACCACGCCTAAAGTAGAGTTGGGTTCCAAGTGGTCACCCAATAACTATTGAATACATAATCAAGGTCAACAAGGACAACGCTATACCAAAGCGAAACAATCGACACCGTGATCATAACTAAAGGATGCATGTTCCCATAACCATAACTCATAGGTTTCAAAAGTGGAAATACATGGAAGGATACGAAGAAATCAAAACGATCCTAATAACGATACTAGTAAGACAACTAGGATAATCCCACATCTCGAACCAAGTACTACTTAGTTTCAAAATGGTACAAAACCATAGATCTAATACGATCTAGCCATGTCTACGAATATCACTCATCGATCTCCTAACATCATCAACCTCTCTCCATAATGATGCTAACTCTCACCCGTCGAGCGTCATGATCACTCTTAAGTTCTGACCTCTCTCCAACTCACCAATCCTACGCCAAATTGCTCTATCAACACACGAAATGTCATGAACCTCTCCGCAGTCCCCAACCTCTCCGGAGCTCCGACATACCATCATGCAAAACCCTAGTCCTCCCGACTACAAGACCCAAATCAAATCTTAGATCCATAATACTAGACCTAGATACTCCAACCAATCGCTCCGCCAACTAACTAAGTCTAGTACCGAGAGGTAATCCTCCCACATCGCACCCTTCTCACCATACTCCTCGCACGAAACACCATCGATGGTATCTCGGATCCTAACGGGCTACCTATGTAAGGTGAGTAAGGTGGTGAGTTGATATCTAAAGGTCATCCGTGGGACTCGGGCTCATGCAAAGGAGAACTGCTCTGGAGAATGTGCAGACTCGCAATGGAGGAGTACCCCTTCAGGATATCCTCATCCTCCTCCTCCCGAGGATCCTCATCCTTATCAACATACCGCTCCTCAATCTCATCCTCCTCCTCGACTCATGCTCCTCTTCGCCTCATCCATAGTGGAGAGTCCATGAGTCGAGTCTCTGCATGTAAATCACGAGTGGTACACTAGGAGATCTAGGCCTCCCAAGACATGATGATACCGGTGGTGATGACAGGAGGAGAGTGGGTCGCTAAACGGATAGGTGATGATGGTGGTCTCACTGGACATGCGGGCGGTGCTATAAGCAAGCCTAGGAGTCTCAGTGCTCGCTAAAACCCGATGTAAAGTGAGCCTAGATGAGCTAGGACGATCGATGATGATGAACTAGTGTGACGGGCAATCTCATAAGGATCACCTGCGCAACCGTCATGAGAGTCAATGTTGGCGAACTAGCTACACAAGGACCTCCTCGGATACATCAAAAGCTAGTGAAGGCATAGTCTGTGACAATGACATAGGGTAGGTATAAGTGTTCGAAACAACCAGTTCTAACAAGCGCATCAACTTAACCCAAAACATATATCACATAATGAAAGCTTTAAAAGTAGAGGTACCGCATTACTCAAAATATGCCTTTAAATAAAACACATAAGTTCCGTTCCATCACATAATCACATATCAAATCAATCGAGTTAAAACTCCGAAATCATAATATACCGTTTACTCAAATCAAATTCCGTAATATCTCGATAATCACATCTCATTTTCCAAAACCAATAATCATATCTCATTTTCCAAAACCAATAATCATATCTCATTTTCCAAAACCAATAATCGTATCTCATTTTCAAAATCAATAATCGATATCGCTTCCGAAATCAATAATCATATCTCCATATCATAACGCTTCCATAATCGGGCTCACAATATCCCTTAACATATCATCTCATAATTCAATTTGCACTCATACCATAATCAAATAAGAAGCTTGACAGCAAGCGGGCGTGCATCGGTCGAGGATCAATTTTTCTTAAAAGTGGTTATAGTTTAGGGTTTATAAAATACCTAATTTCTATAACCTTGAGCTCGATACCAATCAGAACTCCTCCAAATCTCGGTACATCGGAAGACTTAATCAAGTTTTCGGGCGTTATTTTGGATTGGTATCGCATACAAGTATAGCCAAAATATAGTCATTTAACTTTTAAAATCAATCCCAAATTTAAGTATTCAAAACATTTAATCCAAAATATGAATATTGGCCCAAAACATGATTTATTAAGATAGGTCCCCATAGTTTATCGAGTCGGAAAATGATCCTTGAACCACGCCTCATGTCAAGCTTCCACCGATCAAGTAATCCAAACATCTCTCAATTACCTAAGAAATCATGTTAAAAGGTCGACTTACGCTGGTGAGTTCATAGGTTTAAGTTCAACAAAATCATAGTGGACCTGTAAGAGTTGATTTGCTATGCAAGACCTAAGATAGATAAATACCGTTCACACATGATCCTACCGGATCTCCAATCAAATCCCGCATCCGTGGATTACTCGGGCCCTCGCGACTCTAGTCCAAAGACCGATATGGAAAAATCTAGAACAATTGCCAACCTCGGACTAGGTCGATGTAGAAGTCTATTCCTAGCTAGGCACGGTTAAACCTAGACTAAGGCAACAACTACAAAGACAACTATCTATACAAAGCACATAAGCAAATCCAAATAGTTTTCACGGTCCAAAAAGCAAGAGCATGATTCTCACCCCAAAATAGTTCAAAACGAGTTAAACGTAGATAAAAGTGGGCGATGAAACTCACCTCAAGCAATCAAAGCACAAATAAACACTAGCGTAAGATAACGGTATCACAAAGACAACAACTATCGACTCCTAAGACAACCTATTAATGTAGACCAAACTTAATATATACATTCCTCAAAATCAACGTTATCTACCCCAATGTATTCCGTTTCGTTATTTCCAAAATGTCTCGCTTTCACCATTTAATCCTAGTATTTGGTATTCCTCATGTGGGTGTATCGACTCGATATGATGCCATGAATGCACTCAAACAACCAATATATTACGCCGCAACACAATATGCAACCCATTCAACACAATATGTGACTCAATGCGTCACAATGAGACGCCTAAGCGATAAGCTCCATAGTCCAATAAGTTTCGAATAAACAGAGACCTTATCGAATTCGCCAACTCGATAAACTCAATTATTCATTCAGACGCTTATTATTCCATAAACCGTCGATCCTAACGAGTCATAAGGATAAGTCACCCATTAATAAGGTTATCCAACGTACCTAGCGGGTTCTTATTAGATTCATCAACCTAATAAGTCCGCTACCCACGTGGATCAACACTATTAATGTTAGGTTATCCGTAACCTATGCACACAACGTAAGCAATTAAATACTTAAACCAATATTAAATGTCCACAATTGACATTTATTGATAAACGTGTACTCGAAACATTAATTACTTATTTATTGCAAAATATTTCTAATTTAGTCGTTAGTTTCCGTTTAAAATTAGTAAATAACAAGATAAGACTTGTTATCGACAATTTTGGTACAAAAGCCTATTTATTATTCCCATTTCATATATATATTCGTCAAATTCCATTATTAATCTCATATCATTATTCGTTTCGAGTCCACAAGCACGAGTCATAACTTCTCGCTTTTAATCAATCAATAGTCCAAATTATACTAAAGTCCATATTACGGCTTTGTTTGAGTCAACTATTGACTAAAAAGTCAAAGTAACGCCGACGTAGCTCAAAGTTGACAATTATATATATCAAGTCCAAATTAAATGTCATAATATCGTAATTCAATCCCAAACCAACTCAAAACAATCTCGCCAACCAATCAATCAACCAAAAGTACTCGAAACCAATGTTATAACCCTAATGGTCATGACACGGTCGCGGTCAAGACCACGTGAACCAAACAAGCTCTAGAAGCTTTTCGGCTCCACGCGTTTCATCCAAACCTCAACAATACCAATCAACAAGCTACCAAATCGACCCAACTCGGACCCATGACCCAAGTAGGCCACGTACGCAAGCCAAAGGCCTCGTACGTGCCTCTTGTGGCTCGTACACCTTACCAAACCAATCCAAACACAACCAAATCAATTCCACAACACTCAAATCCAATCATTCAAGCTCCAAACACTAACCAAACACAAAACCCATCAACGATTCTTAATAAAAAACATGCAACTAAACCCTAAATACACAAACCCATCAAATTAATACACCACACGTGTACCAAACACTAATTACTTGTTTACGTAGTCACTAATTAGCTTTAATTTCATGTTCCACCTAAAAGCCCCAAAAATTATAATTAGGTCGAAACCCTAATTATCAATTCGTGGGTTTTATTGCCCAATCAAGCTCAAACATGTTCCTTAACCTTATATAATCACCAATTGCAAAAGCCTTTGAAACCCTAAAAGTACGATTCTTGATTCAACGATTTGAAGGTGTTATTGAAGTCCAAATGGTGCGTATGATATATGGTTGGAAAGAGCATAAAGAGAGCTTCGATATGGTGGTGTTGATGTATGGTGACGCTACGGCGGTGTCTTGGAATTTGGCGGAACATGGCGGATAACAAAGAGGGCGGCTAGGGTTTGTTTTAGAGAGAAAATGCTTGTGTGTGTTTTAGAGAGAGAAACAAATGAGGTGAAATGAGGATTTGGGTGGGTATTTATACTAGGCCACTAGGGACCTCAAAAATAATTATTTGGGAGGAGGGCGCCGGCTTCAAGAGAAAGGGGAGGGTCGGGTTGTAATTTTTCGAACTATCCCGCTTACCTAATCCCGAGCTCACATATTGTCCCCGAGTGTCTCGCAACATTTATTCAACTTTCCAACATCGTTATTTACGTTTTTCCACGAGTTTTGACTATTTATTTGTCAATTTTCGAGTTACGGTCTAAAAGTTACAATAACTCTTGTTTTAGGATTTTCTAGTGCCAAATCGAATAGTGCCTACCAAATAGAGTTAAAACTCATACGATGACTCATTTAATAATAAAATAAATCATAAAAACCAATAGACGATATAAAATTAAGTCATGGTTTATGAAAATAGTGTTAAAGGCAAGGCTCGGTTCAGTTTAACGTAATGCGGTTATTTAAAATAGTCTCCCTAAATTGTCAGTTGTCACATAACCCAAGATCAAGCTTTAGCGTGAGAATAAATATAAGTGCCGAAAGACGGGATAATAAATGATAGAGTAAATGCACGTGATTTGCCTTTCAAAAAAAAAAAAAAAAAAGAGTAAATGCACAGTGAAACGTTAGTTGTATCATAAATGAGTTGAGGGTTTATACTACCCCGACCTCAATACACGTAGTGCTTTGGAAAAAAAACATCGCCGAGTTACACCTAGTCTAAGCATTAGGTGTCAGACCATGCGTGACACAATCTCGTGAAATCCGAGATGGACGACTTGGTCCAGTCCTTACAATGATCCATTGGTCCGGTCATTTTGAACACCGAAATCATAATAAGTGACTCGTGAAGGTTAGATTAAGGTCATTCACTTTAAACCATATGTCACTAAAATGAAAAGGTACCAAACAATTTATTCGAAGTTTCTTTCGATCCAAAGTCATTAATACCCATATACCAAACATGCCTTTAATGTCACTAGAAAAGTTTATAAACTATACCGTTTAGTTGTGGCATATTTTGGAACAAGAGAACCTAGAGGGCCACGAACGACATAACCAGAACAATGCATTACGCCCCTATTAATTTTAGGGTAAAGTCAAAATAATAAATATGCTTTCTCAAATGTACTAATATGATAAACATAGTCATTTATGTAACAATATACTAAACCAAAGATCAAATATGTGCAATAATGGGTACTTCTTCACATCTTCATCTCTCATATTTGCATCGTTAGTCCTTTATACTAACAAATTAGTAAATAACTTAAAACTTGGTTTTCTTACGCTTTCATCCGATTTTTACGCTTTCATCCGCTTTTTACGCTTTAGTCCGATTTTACGTTTTCGCCCATTTTTAATGTTTTTCGTATCATTTTGACTTTACCCTTAATTTTATGCATTCATTGCATTCACTTTTTCCGTTATAAATGCGTAAGGAAAAGAGTTTCGCCACAATCACAAAAACTTTTTCCGTTAAAGTAACCACTTAGTTATGCTCTTATTTTACACAAGAAGGTAGATTTACAAAATTAGGTCAACACACTCGAGCCCAAAATATCGGTTGGGCATGCAAAATTTGTGTTGACGACCGATGTTGACATCGGTCATCTCCAATCGTGAAGCCATGGTCATCATATCGGTCGAGGGTGGTTTTGGGTATCGGTTGAAATTCCAACCGATATTCAATGTGTCCATATTCTCCCATTTTCCAATTTGACCGCTTGCCATGTAAAAAAAAAAAAAAAAAAAAAAAAAAACTTTATTTTTCCTATAAATACTAACTCAAACACATTTCTAAAACACACATTCTATCCCTTAAGATCACATGAAGAATCGTTAGTAGTTACTCAGAGCTAATGGACGATCAACTCATCAACACTTAAAACTGATTTGATCGAACACATTTGGAGAAATCGTCAAATCATGTCAATAAAGAGAATGGAGTCGATAGTGACGATGGCGATGAGGAAGACGATGAAGATTTTTTTAATGTTTTTAACGTTATTTGAATAATTTACGTAATGTTTTTAATGTTTATTTGAATTTCAGATCAGAATGTTTTAAATTTTAATTTGAAGCCCCCACCAAATGTCTGAAGCAACGGGAGAAATGGTCGATCACCTTTACTTAAGAAAATTTTGCTATCCTCCAAGACACCGTGAATTCTCCGATAGGCGATCCGCCGTGATCTCCAATTTAAAAGTAAACCGCATTTTGGTTGACGCGGAGCTACGTCAAGTTCTTACTTGCAAGGCCTACCAAAGAAATTTCAAACTCATGACCATAAAGAATAAGACGAACCAAACCAAAGAAGCTTTTGCAAAATCAATTTTCTCCATCACCATGATACATTTATGATTCCTTATATAGACATAGACGGGCGAGTACACCCGTAGAAAAGCTCAAACAGTAGGGCAACCTACACCTACCACAATGCAATTTACGTAATTTTTATTAATGTTTATTTGAATTTCGTACCGTAATTTTAAATTTTAATGAATTTAAGTTTGTTGTTTAAAATGTTTAAAATTTAAAAATAAAATAAAAAATAAAATAAAAAAATCGGTCATCGACTGTGGCATCCAGGTCGTGTCCGGTCGCCGGAAAGAGAAAATTGATGTGCACTGATGACCTGGGTCACGAGTGTCCCCAGCCTTATACTCCTTCCGTTTTAATATAAGTTTATTTTAACTTTTTAAATTTAACTTTAACCTTATTGTTTATATTATATAATACTTGATATAAAATATATAAATAAATTGGGTTTTAAATGTATTTTCATTGGTATAATTTCCATCAAATATATACTCTTTTCGTTACAAAAGCATTGTCTACAAACAAAAAATGAACAAACTATGATATATGTAATTAGTGTTGGTTTTGATTCATAAAAAGTCATTTTTAACTTCATAATTAATATAGAAATTAAAAATGAGTAGTTAATGCAAGTTTTTACTATAAGGGTAAAGTAGAAAAATCAATAATTATCAGTCATAATTACTGTTCAAATATAAAAACTAGACACTTATTTTGGAATAAACATAAATAGTAATATAGAGACTTTTTATGAGACGGAGAAATATAAATATTTAAGATCAAAATTAAATTTAACAAGTTAAAATGGACTTATATTGTGAAACGGATGAAGTAAGTAATTACGAAGGGAGTGAGTAATTAGCTTAAAGTTTGTGGTACTATCATAGTCATGTGTGACCCATGATTACCTTGATACCAATTAAGCTTCAATCACATTCTAGGGTCACCAACAATACAAAAAGAAACATAAATAACAAAGTTTGGAATTTCTATTTTCAGCAATAATAATATAAAACTGACATATAACCTAGAAGCAGGGTTGCTAAAATTATGATACACACATTAACAAATAACGAAACCTTATATTATATAATTATGCAAAACCGACTTTTAACCCCGAATATAGGGCAAAGTTTAATTATATATTACATCAAGTATTTAACGTGCATGTACATGCAACAAGTATTAATATATACTTTTTCCATCCAACTCAATAACAATATTAATTAATTACATCTAGGACTTTAAAACCAGCAAATTTCTGATTGTCATTGTGTTTAAAGAGAAAAAACAGCTAAAAAGGTGTTAATCACAAGCCTGCTTGTTAATTCTATAATCAAAAGTTGATAAAAGTCTTTATTTTATATATTAGAAGTTGAACTATAATAGTAATTTAATTAAATAAATCTAAGTACATGCAACTTTCCTTTTTGGAAAGATAATTTTAATAAAACAAGTCATGGGGAATGAACACCATGGTCAAGAGGGTTTGTTGGAATTTAAGGATTTTGGTTAATGGGTAGATTCATTGTAGTCTTATCAACTTGCTTGTTTAAAATTTGTGTATTTTAATATAAAGGTATTTGATCATCTAATACATTATACATCTATATAAATAAATTAAAGTAAGCAAGCATAAAAAGTTGTGGACTTTAATCGATATTTTTTGTTTAAAGAGGTAAGAGGTGGTGAAAAAGACTTGGGAGACAGATTGGATTCAAGATAGCTAGCGGCAATGTTTTAAAAACCGGATTTTTTAAGTGATTCGGTCGAATCATCGGGTCACGATTCAACTGGTGTAATTGGTGGTTTAATTGGGTTTTTTCGCTCAAAACCGCCTCACTGTCATCCGATCGGTTCATGGTTTAATGCGCCGGTCAACCCTGCTTTAAACACCGATTTTTTTTGTTAGAAATGAGTAACATTCAAATAACAAATAATATGAAAGATTTATTTAATTATTTTAAACTATAATTTATTTATTTATATTCATTTATAATGCATAATAAACTCAAAACGCAGTGTAATATTTTCATTTTTGTTCATAAGATCATCCTTAGAATCTTAACCTTTAATGTCTATTATTTTTCAACAAAATTAATTTCCTTCCAATGTTCTTCTTACTATCCTAATAATCATTAGAACAACTAAGTGCACTTTCATTTTGTTACTTATAAATAAAAAGAGTATTACATAAGATTTTAAGCTAAAGAGATAGTAACGGAATATGCAAAAAAGTGTGTAATATGTAATATGTAAAAGTAATAACAAAAATGATGTCAACACGAAAAAAGAATCACTCAAGAAATTAGAGGAAATATTTTTCTTGATTCATGACCCTTAAAACTAAAAAGATCGATGGACCCGCAATATGATCTTGTCCACCATAAAGTTTTCTTAACAGAACCTATATCTTGGTGTCGACAAAATTAGGTGGCTTGCCTTTATCAGTTTATCACAATTGATGTGATGTTTGGGTCATGATTCACGTCAAGCATTTTCTAACGTTTTGAAGAACTAGCGGCTATCAATTAGCGTTTTAAATGTAAAGCCTGTGTCTTGTGTGACAACAAGCAATCCAAATTTGTATTTACTTTATAATTAGAGCTGATGCTACATTACCAAAGCGCTTTTATTAAACAAACAATTATCATCGAATCATTGCTACTTACTACTATCTTAAGTGTTATTGCTATTGATTTCGCCAAAGATACCCTATGTCTAAAATTTTAAAATTCAATTTAATGGAAACAATATTTCCAAACTCACACTGATTTATTTTGGTATTAATACAAATAATTACAAAATTCATGCCCTCTTTGAAGATCTATACTACTTTATAACGTTTAGCTTTCTAAAATTGGAAGCTTAAAAATTAAGCCTCTAATTTTAGCTTAAAATTAAGATAAGGAGCTCAATCGTGAGATGGCGTATACGCCGACCACTTAACAAACCCAGCTCTAACTTCTAACAAACTGTGTTCTAACTCCTAACCACCAAAACTTAAGATAAGGATTCCAATTATAAAATGACATTTGTTACTTCTCAACTAAAAATTCATCTTTATTTTCAAATTAAAATATCTTTTATCTACTTATTTATATTATAATCTAATTTCACCATATTTTCTAAAATTTTACGCTTTTTAATTCAACATCCATTTTGATATATTTTTATGAGTTTTAGTTTTATATTTTTAGTGGGTTTATTTTATTTTAATTCAAATTTTACAACTTTAACCTTTATTTCATTTATTCCAATCATATTATATTATCTAAGACCAACACGCATTCATGTGAGTCTCTTCTAAGATAATTGAAAAGTTTTGTATTCATACAAATAATTCCAAAACTTCTGCCAGTGTGGGTGTTCTTTTGAAAACATGTCCACTGTTTTTTCATGCTCGAGCCTAAAAAGATATGTTAGTTGTAAACAACTAAACATTCAAAAAACAAATAAAAGTATAAAATGGCCTTAAACATCTTCATCTGATCCAACTAATGGGCCAAATAGAACAAACTCAACGTGTAATGGAAATGGACCGCCTTCAATTAATGGGTCCATATAACCCAGACCATTGTTTAACCTTTATTTAAGGGTTTTGGGCTGTCTGATAAGAACGTCTTTCAGTGTCAGACCGATCTAAGACGCAGCGTTTTTTTTGTTCCACTTAATGTAACGAACTTTCTGCTTTTGTTCCATTCTACCCAAAGATGACCGGCCAACGAAAAAGTTTGGAAACCGCCATGCATCATACCGACATTTTTATTAAAGGTTTTACCAGATAATAAAGAACGTCTTTTTCAAATGTATCGATCTAGACGCTGCATCTATTTTTATCCCACTTAATATAACGTACTTTCATTTTCACACGCTTTTGTCCGTTTTGCCGTCGTTTTTGCACATTTCACACGCTTTTAGCATGTTTTCATCCGCTCACACGCTTTTTATCGCTTTACACATTTTCATTCGCTTTTACATGCTTACCTGGTTTTGCACATTTTCGTCCATTTTGCACGTTTCATCCGTTTTGCACGCCATCCGCTTTTGCATGTTTTGCGCTTTAGCCCGTTTTCATTATCGCACGTTTTGAACGTTTTTGCCGCTTTTGCATGTTTCGTCCGCCGCGTCTATTTTGCATGTTTTCCCACATTTCGGATGTTTTCGCGACGCTTGAACGTTTTCGACGTTATCGTCCATTTTGCGCCGTCGTCGTTTTTGCTCGTTTTCGCTTTTATCGTTTTGTTCGCTTTCGCATTTTATTCACTTTTACATGTTTTCACCGCTTTTGCACACGTTTGTCCGTTTGTGCAAAACGCAAAACAGATGAAAACGGGCAAAATGGACGAAACATGAAAAACAGACAGCGTGTAAAGCGGACAAAACGCAAAATAGATGAAAACGTCCGAAAACATAAAAAAAATAGACAAACGGACTAATATATGCAAAAAATAGCCGAAACGCAAAGACGGCGAAAATGTAAAACATGCGAAAGCGGACAAAACGCAAAATGAGTAAAACGTCGAAACGTGCAAAATTGAAAAAGTGTGCAAACACAGTGAAAACATGTAAACGAACAAAACGTAAGAACGGATGAAATCATGCAAAACGTGTGAAAATATGCAAAACGGACGAAAACGGCAAAACGGATGAAACATGCAAAAGGGCAAAACGCTCAAAACATGCGAAAGATAAAACGCGTGCGGCGAACGAAAACGGGCAAAACGGATGAAACATGCAAAAGGGGCAAAACGCTCAAAACATGCGAAAAGACAAAAACGCGTGAAACGAACGAAAACGGGCAAAACGGATGAAACATGCAAAATGGGCAAAACGTTCAAAACATGCGAAACAGACGAAAACGTGCGGCGAACGAAAACGGGCAAAACGGATGAAACGCTGCGGCGTGCAAAAACATTTAAAACTAACGAAATGTAAAAAAGCGGATAAAAGCGCATAAAACGGACAAAAACGTGCAAAATGGGCAAAAATTTTTGGTGCTGGTTAAACAAGTTTCATGGGGTAGATTGGTACAAAAGCAGAAAGTTCGTTATATTAAGTGGAACAAAAAAGAAATGCAGCGTTTAGATCGGTACACTTGGCAAAAGACGTTCTATCAGATTATCGGCCAAAACCCTTTATTTAACTAGACAGAGACAACTAATAAAATCTAGGGTAAAAGTCAAAATGATAAACATGCTCTCAAATGCACCAATATGATAAACATGATCACTTATGTACCAATATGCTAAACCAAAGATTAAATTATGTACAATAATGGGTAATTATTCACATCTTCATCTCGCACATCCGCATCGTTAGTCCTTTATACTAATGGCCGTTAGTAAATAGCTTAAAACTTGGTTTTCTTTACGTTTCGTCTCTTTTACGCCGTCCGATTTTTACGCCTTCGCCCATTTTAATGTTTTCGTCCGACTTTTTACGCCATCGGCCAATTTTTACGTTTCCTCCGCTTTTTACGCTTTCGACCTTTTTACGTTTTAGTCCGTTCTTTTACGCTTTTGTATACTTTTTACATTTCGTCCGGTGTTTTACTTTTTCGCTCGCTGGTTTACGTTTCGTCCGATTTTTACATTTTCTTCTATTTTTACGCCGTCGACCGTGTTTTAACGCTTTCATCCGCTTTTTATGTTTTGGACCCTTTGTTAAGTTTTCGTCCGATTTTTAAGTTTTCGTTTGTTTTTATGTTTCGTCTTTTTCGCTTTATCTATTTTTACGCCGCCTATTTTTTACGCTTTCATCTGCTTTTACGTTTTGGTCCAATTTTTACGCTTTCATATGACTTTTACGCCGTCAATTGTTTTACGTTTTGTCTTTTTACGTTTTCGTCCGATTTATTACGATTCGTGATTTTACGTTTTCTTGATTTTTACGTCGTCGACCGTTTTTACGCCGACCCCTTATTATGTTTCCGTCCATTTTTAAGTTTTAAATCGCTTTTTTATGTTTTCGTCGGTTTGTTTACGCTCGACTATTTTTACGTTTTCATCCGTTTTTTACATTTTCGTCCAATTTTAACGCTTTTGTCCGATTTATTTACGTAAAAAGCAGACAAAACATAATAAAGGGTCGAAACGTAAAAACAAACAAAACTTAAATAAACGTGCAAAACGTAACAAATGGGTTGACGAATAAACAGACGAAAACGTAAAAACATTGTCGACGATGTAAAATCGGTAGAAAACGTAAAAATCGACAAAACGTAAAACCGGACGTAAACGTAAGAAAACAAACGAAACGTAAAAAGCAAAGAAAACTAAAAAAATGGCGAAAACGTAACAAAAGGGTCGAAAACGTAAAAAAACGGACGAAAACATAATAAAACCGTCGACGACATAAAAAAATTGGTCGAAAACGCAAAAAAACAGACGAAAACGTAAAATATCGAAAGAAAAGTTACAAAATCAGACGAAAACCTAAAATCGGACGAAAACGTAAAAAACGGACGAAAACGTAAAAAAACGAAGGAAAACGTAAAAAATCGGACGAAAACCTAAAAAATATATGAAAACCTAAAAAACGGACGAAAACGTAAAAAACGGATGAAAGCGTAAAAAGCGGCCGAAAACGTAAAAATCGGACGAAATGTAAAAACATACGAAAACTTAAAAAGCAGATTTAAAACGTAAAAAAAGACGAAAACGTACAAAATCGGAAGAAAACGTAAGAAACCAAGTTTTAAGTTATTTACTAACGGTAGTTAGTATAAAGGACTAACGATGCGGATGTGAGAGATGAAGATGTGAAAAATTACCTATTATTGTACATAATTTCATCTTTGATTTAGCATATTGATACATAAATGACCATGTTTATCATATTGGTACATTTAAAAAAACATGTTTATCATTTTTGACTTTTATCCTAAAATCTATTTTTTGTTCAACAAATCAACTTGAGTTTATAAATATAGGGTAAAAGTAAAAAATGATAAACATGTTTTTTCAAATGTACTAATATGATAAAGGTGGAATTGCATATATGGCAAAAGTTCTTTATAGATCCAAAAAATACCATAGATCCCACCATCCAATCTCATCCCTTCATTTATCTCATCTCATCCGTCCATTTTTTTTCTTTCTTTATCTTATACAAGGGTATTTTAGACAATTTACCGTCACCCCAAAACCTCTCAATCATGTTCTTTCTTTCTCATTTGATAACCCTTTCACCCTCAAAACCTCTCAAAACCGTCACCATCAATCACTCACCATTAAACACAATCAATCATCATCAATCGAAATCATCATCACGATTAAACATCATCAATCACGATTAAACACCATCAATCTCTTAATACCGCCACTCACCGTCGTCGCCGCCGTGAACCGTCACCATAAATCTCATCAGAATCATATATGGAGGAGATGGGGCTGATGAAGGTGGTGTTGGGGTTAATGAAGGTGGTGTTGGGGTTGAAGATAGTGGTGATGGTGTGGGTGTGAAAGGTGGTATTGCTTGTGTGATTCTGGTATTGTGGATCTACAAAATCGTGTTGTGGACTAAAAATGGTGTTGTGGATCTGAAAATCGTGATGAAGATGTTGATGATTTAGATGCACACCATGTGTTTGATGAAATGCGTCTGTGAATAATCATATATGATTCTTCATTCAGAATCATATAATGCGTTTGTTTCTGTAATAAAGAAGAAAATAATCACATATGATTCTACTAGAATCATATATGATTGCAGTAGAATATTTTAGTTTTTCTGTATTATCCGTTAAAAGTTAAGGAAGAGGAATCAAAAGCATTAGCTGAACAGCAGAAGAAGGAACACGAGGCTGCTAAGAGACAAGCTGAATAGGTAGAAAAATGTGTTAGAAGAGAGGTTGCTGTAAGATTTGACGCAGAAGCAAGAGCATTACAAGAATTATCGTAGAATCATATATGATTCTTACTGAAATCATATATAATTCTAGTAGACCTATTTGATGACGATTTTGTGAAGCTGTGGTTTAATTTATTTTCTTCAAAGAAGTTGGTCCTTTAACACCATCGTTGTTATATGTTGTCTCAAAGAGGGATCGTTATTTTTTATCATTATAATATGTGATTGTGTTAAAAGAAATTTCTAAGAACTTTTTTCTAGCGGACATTGCATTCATTAACCAATGTTTCTTATCTTGGAGATAAGGTTGCAATTATATATGTAAAAAGTTATTACTTATAAGCTCTATGTATCTACGTAGCTTTGAAAATAATAATGATGCAGAAGCAGCATATTCAAAGGCGAGGAACTAGTTGGTCATGCTCTTATCTCTTCTACGTTTTGTACATTTTTATGAACAGTTGAACAACAATTATAGTAAAATCATATATGACTCTTGTAGAATCATATATGACTCTTGTAGAATCATATATGATTCTACTACAATCATATATGATTCTACTAGAATCATATGGGACAAAAAAAAGAATGTAGATGTTAAGACAAAATGACATGTAAAAATACGTTCACTACTACGAACATCAATAATTACCAAAAGACTACCATCAACCTCTAAACTCAATAATATGAGGAAATTTACATAAATCATCATTCGTATATAAAAACTAATCAAGAAATTTACATAAATCATCACTCGTACATAACACCTAATCAAGAAATTTACATAAATCATCACTCGTACATAACACCTAATCATTTTCCCTTTGATTTTCTTTAACACCTTCTTACATTAATCACTTTCAGAATCTTCCCCTTGAATAACTTCTTTTTTTCTCTGAATAAGCTTAGGCTTTTCTTCAACTTTTTTAAGCAATACCTGCAATAGAATCATATATGATTCTACTAGAATCATATATGATTCTTTTCTTCTTTATTATAGAAACAGAAAAATTAAAATATTATACTAGAATCATATGTGATTCTTTTCTTATTTATTACAGAAATAGATAAAACACAAAAATTAAAATATTCTACTAGAATCATATATGATTCTACCAGAATCATATATGATTCTTTTCTTCTTTATTACAGAAACATACGCATTTCAGAATCATATATGATTCTACAAGAGTCACATATGATTCTACTACAATCCTTTATGATTCTACTAGAAACATATATGATTATTTTCTTCTTTATTATAGAAATAGATAAAACAAAAAACTAAAATATTCTACTACACATATATGATTCTGCTAGAATCATATATGATTCTTTTCTTCTTTATTACATAAATAGATCAATATAACAAAAAAGCTAAAATATGTGATTTTGCTTCACATGTGATTCTTCATAATCATATATGATTCTTCACTGACGCATTTCATCAAACACATGGTGTGCATCTAATTCATCAACATCTTCATCACGATTTTCAGATCCATAACACGATTTTTAGATCCAAAACACGATTTTATGATCTAGTTGACGGTTTATGATGATAACGATTTCAAACATACCTTGTGATGATGGTGGTGGATCAATGATGGTGGTAGAAACGGTGATGGTGGTGGAACAGTGATGGTGGTGGAAGGGTGATGGTGGTGGATCGGTCATGGTGGATCCGAGTTAATAGTTGGTGTGTGTGTGTGTTTTTTGCCCTAAAATTTTGGGCAATAATGAAGGTTTTTTTTTTTTTTTTTTTTTTTTTAATTTATATAATTGACTTTCTTGCCCTTCTAATTATATTAGATGGTTTAATCTCAGCCTTTGGATTTAATTAGATTGGATGGTTGAGATGCAATGATTGGTTCTATGGTTAATGGGGGATATATAGGGATCTCAACTCTTGCATATATATCTTTCTAAACTACATATATATCCAACCTAAAATCATAATTGCGTATATATCCCTCTAAACATTTTAAAATATGATGTATATAAAAAAAAATTAAATTATGTATAAATAAAACCTAAAATAAATGACAATGATCTCTTAAGTTATGTTTGACTATTATACCCTTAGTTTTACTTTTAATATTACCCAAAAAGACCATGTTTCCTGATAAATCATAGCATTGATGGATAACTTTTAGATTCACTCCGGAGAAAAATACGAGGACAATATAATTGAATCTTACAATATTTAGATATATGTCAGTGGAATAAAATATATTAAAGAAGGTCAGATGGAGCGGTAATGTTGCCGATGCCGGAGTTCACTGACGAAAAGAAAACAAACAAATGAACAATGCAACAATAAAGTATTAGAGCTAATGAAAAAGAAAGTAAAGTTAAATAAAGTTTGTTGAAGATAGTTGGCAAGCATGTTTACCTTGACTGAGATGCAGGTCTAAGAAAAGATAAGTGGCGTTTGGTTCACGTAACGTTTTAAACGAATCAGAATGTTTTGAAGAAATTGTAATTTAATGTAATTGTAATTTAAAAATTGGAATGTGTTGAATTGTAATGTCTCAGAATTGTAATTGATGAAATCATCGACGTGTTTATTGACCAAGAACGAATGTAATTCAATTTTTTATAAAACTTAAAAGTTAATATAATAATAATAATAATAATATCAAATAGTAATAATAATAAAATAAAATAACAATAATATTATAAATAAATAATAATAATAATAATAATAATAATAATAATAATAATAATAATAATAATAATAATACAAAATAGTAATAAAAAGAATAATAATAATAATAATAATAATAATAATAATAATAATAATAAAAATATAATACTAATAACAATAATAAAATAATAATAATATAATAATAATATAATAATAATAATAAATAAAATAATACTAATAATAATAATTAATAATAATATAATAAATAGTAATAAAATAATAAAAATGATAATTAATAATTAATAATAATAATATTATAATTAATAATAATAAATAATAATAATACATTATTATTATTATCATTATTATTATTTATTATTTATTTATTATTATTATTATTATTATTATTATTAATAATAAAAATAATAATAATAATAGAAATTATTTATAATTATTATTATTTATTATTATTTTATTATTTATTTTTAATATTATTATTAATTATTAATTATCATTTTATTATTATTATTATTACTATTTATTATTATTATTATTATTATAATTATTTTAATTTTATTAATTATTATTTTATTATTTTATTATTATTATTATTATTATTATTATTATTATTGTTTATATGTTTTTATTATTATTAAAGTAAACAAATTCGAATTACGACGTAATTCAAAACTTTCCACCAACTTCCTATGTAATATGGATTCCTCACTGATGTAATTGTAATGACCGAATTACAATTACAATGCAAACCAAACAATCATTTGTAATGTAATCAATTACAATTCCTTTCACCTTGCCAACCAAACACGATTGAAATGTAATTCGATTACAATTACAACGAATTACAACGAACTAAACGCCCCTTAGTGTTTGTTGTCATGGTAAGATTCATTTGTAATCTTTATGCATTGAATTATTCCTACTAATTAAAATGCATAGAACTACCTAAAGTGGACTCAAGATTGAAGAATTGGGAGGTGATTGTTCCTCAATGATAAGTTGGATATGTAAAATAAATTTATTAATATTTGATTTATAAATTTGGATATATATGTTACATCTAAGATTTAAGAAGGATATATATGCAATTTTAAATTAAAGTTGGATATATATGTAATTTTGAGGCTTTGAAATGATATATATGTAATTCAATTCTATGATAAATATGATCATTTATGTACCAACTAGTTTACAGCCGCCTAAATGGGCGGCTAACTCATGATTTTCTTCGTTAAGAAATAGAACAATGTAAACTTTTGTAAGATAAACCGATAGTGTAGTTAGTAGCTATAGACGATATGGAAGCGAACGAAACATAGGTAGTACAAAGAAAAACCAAAAGCTAACTTCCACAATCAATCTTGCTTAGCTAGCTTTATCCTCTAATAAGAAAATCGATCTATTCTTTTTAATTCAACGATGGACTCCAAAATTACGAATAAATCTTTGGTCCACAACGCTCAACCTTAATTGTTGGGTGTCATGAATAGTGGCCAAGGTTCTATTGTACATTTCTACTTAGGAGATCCATGCATCGAATGTCGAAATCACACATATTAATGGTCACCTGTGTTGGAGCATGTAGAAAAATCTTCAATTGTAATTGGTTATTTTATAGTGAGCAACATAATCACATATTAAGTAACATATCCCATGTCTATAGAGCTAAAAACTAAAATATCAAACAGAACTGGATATAATGAAGATACCACCATTTTCAAAAAGTAGTGAGTACTTTCATTAACTTATCTATGTTTCGTTAAATGTCATATCGAGTATGTTTGCAACTCTTCGTAATCCAAGATCATATAAATGCAACTCTACTGTAATACGTAATCATTGTAGAACTCTTCTAGACCAACTTTGATATCATTCGGATAAACAAAATAGTTTGTATAAAATGGTTATTTTGACCCACTAACTTGTATGAGTCGAATCGGTATAAGTATCATATAATATGGATCACATGAGTAATAAGAAAAGAAGCCAAAATGGAAAAAGAGAACAAAGTACTTAAGAGTTGTGTTCGTAAAACCATAATTTCTTTCGAAATGTGGTTTACATAAGCATATAGTACACATTACTTTGAAAAATGGGGATGTAAATTGTTTCACATGAGACCTACCTAGTAGTACAAAATATAATTAATCAAACATTTGTTGATTAAACGCTTGAAATTCTCAATAATTTTAGCTTAACACGCACCTCTAATTGAGTGAATACGACAAATTATTTATCTACCGATTTTGTGTTGGTCATTGATTGGCGGTGATTTTGTGAATTAACTTCACAAGATCCTTTGCTCTATGGTCGAAAGCACCGAAATTACCAAGTGAACAAAATAGTACATTTGAAAGAGCAAGATGCAATAAATCAAATGCTATATCAAGTTGTACAATGACTCAAATGTAAATCAAAATACTTAAATATAGCCCAGATCTCCCTTTCATACGTAAATGAGTCAAAATTGCCGATTCATAAAACAAATAGCAAGCTTACTTCATCACTTTGAAATAACCATCGAGGCACAAAGCTCACGCCTTCTCTCGAATCAACCGTCAAGTTTACACATTGTGGAAAGTAACATCATCGAGCTCAATAGTTTTGCCACCGCATTTAGTTGCATTTCAAAGTGTTAGATCATCAAGTTGTTCAAGCAAACCAAGCCATTACATAATCAAACTTTATAGGATCAACACCAAACATCTAAAACTTATTGGATCCACATTAAGATTATAAAGTTCTCATTAAACAATGCCAATATCAATATACAATATCTAAAACTTCAGAGACCCACAATATGACTATCAAGACGCTATTAAACAAAGTGATTAATATCAACAATCCTATTTAGCGATCGGTTAATATAGACTCTACATCTTAAAAAGCCAACGTTAAGGCCTTGGTTGTTCATGGTAACCTTACAAAGACTTTCAAATATATAAGAAAGTTACAAGTTATAAGGGTTGTATAACAAATTATAATGTAATCAAGTACAAATGTCGCCACTTTCACCGGTTAAAATGGGTTGGGTTAGGAAGAATTTAAGACACTTTGCCCATATAGATCTCATATTTATATATAACAAATGTGTAATATACAAAATTTATGCAATTTAAATAAATGGAGATTGTATAAATTGATAATACAAATCTCAAAATCATGCATTCATGCTTAACTGATCCCTTCTTATCTAAGTATTTTTGAGTTTGCCCATCTGACCCATCAAAAATAAAGCATAAAAGGTTAATATTGCTACATCTATAAACATTCAAGTTATCAAATGAACATCCCTTCAAGTGAATGGTCTAGTGAAAAATCAATAAACAAAAATTAAATATGTTAAGTCTCCATATAAGACCCTCCGAATTAGACAGATAGATGTAAATCCTATTCTCGCATACGGATGAATGAGGAAACACTTACTTTTGGTGGAAACACTTTATAAGAACTTTTCCAAATATGTCACAACATAGTACACTACCTAGAACAATAAACTGCAGATTAGAAACGTTATATACAACTAAAGATGGCGAGTAAAGTAACGGTCGGGACAAGTATCATTCGCACATGTCAAATGGGTTGGGCGAGTTGGGTTAGGTCTTAGGCCAAAACAATTTTTAATTTTTCTTATAACTAACATGTGTTTTAGATATCTATACTTGATACATACGCTTGTTAATCGAAATTGCCATCTATACTTTATACACACGCTTGAAGCACAAAACATCGACCTTTTGAAGACATAAGAAGATTTACACTTTCCATAACAAAAACTCAGATTCACCGTAATCCACCATCAAAGAGATCATAATAGATAAACATGCAATGAAATGTGCTTACCTCATATTTTTTATAGTGTAGACCCTCCCTACACCAACCAACAAAGACCAAGCATTTGCAGAGTAGCATTGGGAACATGTTTATCCGTAGGCTTTTTACAGTAGGATAATGAAACCATAAACAAATCAGAATATATATATATATATCACAGAGAAAATGCAGTTCTGCTAAAACATACAGGTAGCAAAATGCGTAGGACAGGCAGGTTTACGTGTATTACAAGAAAGAGAGTTGACTCAAGTTGAAAAAAGTTGGTGGAATGGGTCTTGACAAACTGTTGAAACTCAAATCCCCGAAAAATTATAATGTATAATGGCATCATATTTTTTCTCTACATAAAGAATAATATGATTTTATATGGATACTATAGTTCCAATACGATTACTCATAGTCGTGTCTAATTTTGATATTCTCCAATATCGTATGGAATAGAGCTAGTATATATGTTAAACTTAAAAGCCTTCGGAGATACATCTCATTATAAGTAACACTACTAAAAGAAAATATGGTGGACTTACGAAGGTACTAATATTTTCTCACAGATTAGTCAAGGACTTCAAATTGATAAAGTCAAGGGTTCCCATTACCTAAACCTCGTTAGGTCATAAAACAAAAGCAATAGATTTTAGTGGCTTACAATAGTAAAACAACAATTTCTCAATAAAAAGAATTAAAGACTTACAACTCCCGCAAATAGGTCACCGAGAAAATGAAGCGTTATTGAACCCTCAAAAGAGTTCCCCAAACCTCCTATCCAAATATCAATTATTATATAATTGTAAGGCTTCATCTCATACACATTGATTATGACATGAATATCAACTTACAATGATTGTAACTGTGTCCAATTCCCTATGAAGTCGGGTATTCATTCCTGTGATTCCACTTATTTAATTTAGGGCAATGGATTCAAAGTAAATGTAATTCTTAAAGAAAGCAACTAATCAAAGGAAGCTAGTTGGCTAATTTACCTTTCAAAAGTATTCTTGCTTTTGCATTGTTTATGTAACTTCTACCCTTCAGGGCACATCAAAAGTTCATGTAAATGCTTCTTTCCATTCTAGAGATGTGTTGCACCACAACCTCAACTCAATATCAAATATCGTAGAATAAAATTAGAAGTTTCCAAACACCAAAAAAGAACAAAATCACTTCTTACAACATCACAACAATACTCAAAACAATTGATTTTCTAGGTATTTGAAACTAAAGTTGAATAAAAATTGGTTTGATTTTATACGGATATTGTTTTTTCTCCCGTGGTTGATTTTGCAATGATAGTGTTGTTTTTTAGAACAATTAATTTTGCGAGCGCCGTTAGGGGTATATTATGCGATGAAGATGGATATTAGGGTTATTTGATGGAGTGAGTGATTTGGGGGATTTCGAATTTCGAAATGCCGAGTGAGTAGGGAGTCGCTTTGGTCGAAAGAGAATGCCTGATAATTGGTGGTGAGTGATTTGTGGTTGAATTAGGAAAGGCCGTTTGATTAGGGAAGATGGTAAACGTTTGTGTTGAATATTAGTTAGGGAATGCAACAATATAACACATCTTGTTACTTTATCCATTGGTTGAGGCACTTGTCTTTGGACGTGGATACCTGAGTTCGAACCTCAAATTACAAATTTTTACTCATTAAACCGGAGTAGTGCCATGTCATTATTTACACCTCAACATTGATGTTCCATGTCATCATTAATGTGCCTAGTCAGCATTAATGACGTGCCATGCTTAGTCCCATATATATGTATAGATAGATATGCTAAACTAAAGATCAAATTATGTACAATAATGGGTAATTCTTCACATTTTCATCTCTCACATCTACATCGTTAATTCTTTATACTAACGGCCGTTAGTAAATAACTTCAAACTTGGTTTTCTTACGCCGTATGTTTTAACGCTTTCTTCGATATTTTACGTTTTCCGCTTTTTACATTTTCGCCAATTTTTATGTTTTCAACCCTTAGTTATGTTTTCGTTATTTTTACGCTCTCATCCGCTTTTTATGTTTTCGTCCGATTTTTACGTCGTCGCCCATTTTACGTCTTCGTCCGCTTTTTATGTTTTCGTCCGCTTTTTAAAGTTTTCGTCGCTTTTTTATGTTTCGTTTGTTTTTTACATTTTCGTTCGTTTGTTTACGTTTTCATCCGAATTTTTACATTTTCGTCCGATTTTTTACGTCGTCGACCATTTTTTAACGTTGTCATCCGTTTTTTAAGGTTTCCGACCCCTTTATTACGTTGTCATCCGTTTTTACGTTTTTTTTTTTTTACGTTTCATCCGCTTTTACGTTTTAAATCTTTTTAAGTCTTCATCCGATTTTTATGATTTCATCATTTTTTTTTCTCTGCTTTTTACGCCGACCCATTTGTTACGATATCACCCATTTTTAAGTTTTAAATACGCTTTTTACGCTTTTGTTATTTTAAGTTTTCATCCGCTTTTTTCGTTGCTTGTTTTTACGCTTTCGTTTTTCGCCGCCCGCTTTACAAAACGTAAAAGTCGACGAAACATAAAGGAACAATCGAAATGTAAAAAGGGTAAAAATGGACGAAAACGTAAGAAACGGACAAAAACGTAAAGGGACGAAACGTAAAAAGGGATGAAGAAGAAAAATGGACGAAAACGTAATAAAACGGACGAAAACGTAATAAAACGGACGAAATCAGAAAACGGACGAAAACGTAAAAAAACACAAAACGTAAAACCGGACGGAAACATAAAATAGGAAGAAAATGTAATAAACAGAGGAACACGAAAAACGGTGAAAACGTAAAAAAACAAACGAAAACGTAATTGAGGTTATGTATTAGGGACCAACGGTGCAATTGTTGAATGTATTGGGGACTAACAGTTAATTATCATGTCAAGTGGTTAGTTATATTTGTCAAAACTTGAAAGTAGAATAGTCATAGTGGACATTTAGAAAGTATATTAGTCATATTAGCACAAATTAAAAATTACATTAGCCATTTGTACTTATACTCTTATTTTAACAACTTGTAGTACAATACCATAACCAATCCATAAAATAATATGGAAATCCATTAAACTTGTTTCACTACAAACAAAAAAGTAAACTACATTCTAGGTGATAACAAAGCTATTACCAACCATTACATTTTAATCACTAAAGACACAAATGGGAAACAAAAAATCAAGTCGAAAAACAAACGAAAATGTAAAAAATGGTCGACGACGTAAAAAATCGTCGACGACGTAAAAATCGACGAAACGAAAAATCACGTAAAACGTAAAACACGTATTTAAAACGTAAAAATGCATTTAAAAACGTAAAAAAAACGGACGAAAACGTAACAAAGGGGTCGAAAAGGTAAAAAAAATGGACGAAAACGTAACAAAGGCGTCGGAAAGGTATAAAAAAATGGACGAAAACGTAAAATATCGGAAGAAAACGTAAAAACATACAAAAACGTAAGAAAACCAAGTTTTAAGTTATTTACTAACGGCCGTTAGTATAAAGGACTAACAATGCAGATGTGAGAGATGAAAATGTGAAGAATTACCCATTATTGTACATAATTTGATCTTTGATTTAGCATACTGGTACATAAATGCCCATGCTTATCATATTAATACATTTGAGAAAACTTGTTTATCATTTTTGACTTTTACCCTTTATAAAAACAAGTCATATACTTAAGTTGAAAAGCTTATAAGTTATAGAATTTGAGCTTATTAGCTTGTCAAAAGTTTAATAAACTATAAGCCAAACAAAACACCATTAATGTCCTACTCCTAACTCCTCACTAGAAAACCTTTTAGCAATGATACAATGGCTTGGTGTCTATGTTTTGTGTTAATACGAACAAAACCAACTCGTAATAAAAAATAGTGACAAGCATAGAAATCTAGCTAGAATATATATAACCGCTAAACTCTACGAGTACGTATCAACCGCGTATAGCAAGACCTTTTGTACATTAGAGGTGGTCAGTAGCAATTTCAACTGATTTAGTATGATTTAATGAATGAGTCGATTCAGAATATGTTTAAACTCTTAATAGGTACAGAGTCAAGTAAAAATATAGCAAAAAATGAAACGGGTCAAGTGGGTCAAACAAGAATTACGAAAGTGTGATACAATCTCATAATAAAAATAAAAGTTATACTCGTAACATATTAGATTAAAACTGAAATAATATAGAGTAGTTAGCGTAATCATATCTAACACGATAGTCATTTATCAAAAACTGTTCAAAATAATGGGATTTTTTTTTGGTCCAACCCGACCAGAGTCTGTCTTGACCCATTACCACCGACACGTTTTTTTATTGAGGGAATGGCCGAATAGAAATATGGTGACCTACAGAAAGAGGAATCTGCTGTGGAAAGCGTCTGCTTGTGCCTAATAAGCTTTCATACGATGCATTCCAGCTTCAAAACCACAACGGAGTTAGTAATTGTTGAACGGGAAAAATCTCAAAAAGTCATAACAAACATCAAGAATAGAAGTTGTTGCAAGTTGCAACCTTAAAATGGGTTCATGAGCTTTTTGTTTGTCGGCCTTTCTATTGTCAGCCTGTTGTATCCTCGTTTGATTCCATAGAAGCAAACCTGTTATCAACAATGCCATATTAAACTGCTATCATTACTGTCATTAGAAGGTGACTTTGACCTTTTGAAGTCAAACACGAGCTTACATCTGTTAGGTACATATATCCAAAGAAACTAATGCAAGGATTTACGAGTAAGATATAGGCGCAAAAATTGTCAGGAAATTCATATCTTGCTATAAAAAAACTACTAAGTTTAACCTCAAAAGTCAAAGAAGTAAAAAACTTGCCATGGTCAACAAATTCAGACTGGATTCCAGTAGTCACGGTGAGACTCGTAATTCCATTTTAACCTTAAGTCACTATTCATTTCAAGTTCCCTTAAGGAGGATAAATTCGATAAAATGTTGGTTCTGGTCGACCTAGTGTACCAATTGCCATTTTTTATCGGCATGATTGAAATCTGACATGAATAAGTCCCGTTCATTAACTGATAGTTGACGTAACTTGACTTAAATGTTTATTAGAGAAATTGCATCCTCACAACAATTAGTTAACTATAGGCTTCCAGAATGCCTCAAATTTTGACTAAAACAATCAAAAAATAAGTACTAAAACAAAAACATGTGCAAGTAAATGTGTATATTCTAACCCCATATGGAACACAAAAAGCTTAATCTCAGCAAACACGTCATAAAATTAGACCATAGGAAAGCAAAAGTACAATCATAGGAGACTAGGAGTAATGGTGTGACATGAAGCATCCCCGATAAGTGTAACTGTTTCCATCAAGTTTCTAATTCATACCGCCCTTAACTAATAGTTGGCTGCATTGTTAGGCACTCCTTCCGCTTACAAATACAGATATGTATGTGTGTTAACGTGTATAGATATCATACATTTATGTTCCATTTAGCCCATATGTAACAAACTGAAAACAATGAAGGATAAGAATGGAGTACGTACCCCATATACTCAAACAACTCAACAACATGATTAAACCATGAAGTGAATGAACTCTGCAGTATCATACTTTTAAGCTATAATCAATGTCACAAAATCATATAACTCGTTAGCTTATTTTCCTTTGCGTTTGGCCCCTATCATGCATGGTTTTAACTTGTGGCAAATTTTTACTTGTCCTTTATCAGTAAGAATCATTTTTCAAATTTGTTTTGATATTTATTATGTTTACTTCTTATCGAGCTTACTGAAATAAGTAAATTTTTATTAATAATAAATTTCTGGACACCCTGAGGTCCCCTTAATGGTGTCTAAAATGACCCCTAGGGTGTCCAGAAATTTATTTATAAATGATTAATAGTTGTCAAATGAAAACATTTGGTATAACAAGATTTATAGTCTATACAAACCATTTTCTGATGACCATGGATCCACTTCGTTCTACAAAACAGAAAGCGAATGAAATCTTCCTCTTAGGGCGCTCGATTCCGCGAAATGGCTACCCGTTTTGCCGGAGTCCATTGTGGCTAGCATTGTTAGGATTAGGAATGCTTGGTTCGAGTTCTTATTTCGAAAGTGTATTTCAGTATTCTTGATTTGGTAAACTTGATCTACTTTCTTGTAACAGAGAGAACAAAGTTATGTAGGCCATTAAGCCCAATTGACATCTAGTCTAGCCCAATTTTTAGATGGTTTGATTTTATTAAATGAACTGTTTTAGCTTTTAACAGTAGTTAAAGAAAACAAAATGAGTTTCATTTCCTAACAACATGGAGATTAAAGATATGTGATACGAGTACTATATAAGACTAGGCGAGTACCCGCGTCTAGCGGCAAATGTTCTAGCGTCGGATAGTTAATGATTTGTGATATTGTGGTGAGTGTTTTGTGTAGCGTTTAAAATAGAACGTAAACGATGAAAATCTGATTATGAACGGTTGTACTATACGATAATTAAAGTCTAGACAAAATTCTTAACATCTATCAAACAACATATAAAATCATTTAATGAAAATGAAAGTAAACATTACATCGCATGGATAAAAACTAACAACACACGCTATTGTCGCAAAAAACTAACAAGGATGAGATTAATGGTGACCAAAATTAGCGTGAATATGATTAGCCCAAAATAAAATAAAAATGGCTAATTTTGGCTATTTCAGTAAAGATTTTGGCACATTTACTTTCTTTTTTTTTTTTTTTTGAAATGAGCGTGATTTAGCCTATCGAAAGTTAAATGTGCACTAATCCAAGACATATTTTCTCATAATTGTAAAACATTATAATCGCTTTTGAAGAAAAACTTATAGATAATAATATATTTATATAATGACGATCGCTTTGTGCTAAAAAAGTTTGTGGGTTCTAAACGAAAAATAATAAAAGTTTGAAGATTTGGGATTAGACATAACGCTTTGAAACCCGGTTCGACCGGGTGGTTCAACCGTTGAACTGTTCCCGTTGAAAAATGGGCCGATTTAAACCGAGTCAATATGACAGTTGGGTCAAACGGTCAAATTAAACAGGGTCAACCCACGGGTTTGAAGCGTCTTGGGTCAACCCGTTTTCGATATGTGTAATAGTTTCAAATTTTTACTTTTTACTTTTGGTTTTCCTTTATATATATATAGCGAGTGCCGCGCGTTGCGTGGCGAAGACTGCGTGACGATTAACCGAGAATAGATCTCACGAGACTCGATTCACCACTTTGTATTGGTTTAACGGTCATCTCTAGTTCGCTTCCTGGATTTGTTGTTATTAGTTAATTAACCGATGGCGACACCGGCTTTCCGGTTGAACCCGTTGGTCCGTCCGATTTTTAAAACTATATGTACCATCAACTCATAAATTGTATGAAGCTTTCGTGTTTATTAATTTGATAATGTGTATAATAACATGTACTTTTCATTTTAGGGTGTTTAAAAATAACATTAATTAGTGTGTTTAATTATTTTATATTTAGAATTATGTTGTAAACTGCTTTAAATTATACATTGTGAAAATTTCATTATACTTTTTAATAAGGGTGTTTTAATTGGTTGTTTTTATTTGGTATATATGCTTTTAATTGGTTGTATAATGTGAATAAATTATCAGACTTTTAAGAATTGGGTGTTTAATAAGAGATTAATTACACAAATATATTTCTCTTCATTCGACCATTAAACTTTTTCACTTTTCTATTTTTCCACTTTGGTATTTTTCTATTTTATGTAGATAGATTATAAGTATCCTATGAACACAATAACAAGAAAGTTAAACCTTTGGTCAAGATAAGTGACTTTTGTTGTTGTTGAATAGGCAGCCATTTTAATAAAAATGTTTTGTTTTATTGGAAGTCAATTTCTTATTTTGTATCTAAAAATATCAATTAGTTTCTTTAAAAAATAAATAGAAGTTAATTGTCATATTTGTGCTCTATAGCTTTTAAGGATGGCAAAAGGCCAAAAGGGTAATGGTATATGCATCTTATATTTATTTTTCCCAATTATAGACCATGTAAATCATTGAACATTTCTAAATAAAACGGATAATCATTAAACACTTGATTAAATATGCATAATTTGTCTCGGCACCAAAAAAATAATAATAATAAATGCATAATTTGTCTCGGCACCAAAAAAATAATAATAAATGCATAATTTGTCTTGTCTCTTAATCGCATTGTGATTCCAATGAAGAAAGTAGAATATTGTGTTAAAAAAACTAACAAACTTATTTTAATTGTCCATAGTGAAATGACAAAAAAATAATTGAGAACACGTGGAGATATAACTATTATTTCTTGTATTTTAATGGTAAAAATAACTCCATTTTCATACATATTTTTTATGGCCATGATAACAATCAAATATAAAGATGCACGTCTTAAAATGTGTACACTTAAAAAAAAATGCAAAATGATTAAAAGGTTTAAAAATGCGAGTATTTTGTGTTTAAATCGATATGACAATAATTTTTTAATTTATGAAAAAAATAGTGAGGATTAAATGAGAAATATAATTAAGATAAGAAAAATAAGAAGAAATTACAAACACAAACTTAAGATGCATCTATAAAACTAGCCGTACCATGACAATGGCGATTTATAAGATAGTTATATGTGTTTTACCCGTTTAGTGAATCTGCTTTCACAACACTTCGAACGAGCATGTGTTAGTTGTAAGTGTTTGTTTGGGTTACCCGTAACTTTCCAAGTAGCTTTCCCGCGACATCATTATTCCCGCACATAGAATACCGCAATCTCTTACGCCAAACACTACCCCAAAAGTATATGATTTGATTTAATCAAGATTATATTGATTGAAATAAATGAAATAAAGGTTAAAGTTGTAAAATTTGAATTAAAATAAAATAAACCCATTAAAAATATAAAACTAAAACTCATAAAATATATCAAAATGGATGTTGAATTAAAGAGCATAAAATTTTAGAAAATATGGTGAAATTAGATTATAAAAAAAATAAGTAGATACAAAGATATTTTAATTTAAAAATAAAGATGGATTTTAGTTGAGAACGACATACGCGCGTCATTTTATAATTGGAATTTTTATCTTAATTTTAGTGGTTAATAGTTAGGTTTGGAGTTTGTTAGAAGTTAGGTCAGGTTTGTTGAAGTGACACATGTCATCTCACGATTGGAGCTCCTTATCTTAATTTTTGTTAGAAAACTCTTTCCATAATAAACAAGTAAAAAAGTCTGAATTTTCAAGTCTTCTAATTTTAGAAGACCTAAATACATTATAAAGTAGTATAGATATAGATATATGCATCTCCCTATTATTTTTCCTTCTTTTTTTAAAATATGTGGCTAGTATTTTTTCTCATTTTCTTATCTCAATAATCCTTCTCACTGGATCCATTTCTTAAGAAGAAGTTGATCCATTTGTTGTCACTAGTAAGAGTGTAAGACGATGCATATATGTTTAGACATGTAATTAAACAGACCAATTAAACATGCTAGTGCGCCATTCTACCTAAAACAAACCAAAAAAAAAAAAAAAAAAAAAAAAAAAAACGCAATGAATTAATTAGAGTGTACGATAGTATCAGCAACAATAAATAAACAGTAGATCTTTTATTCAAACCTAAGCCTCAATAGTCGGCTTAGATTATATCAACAATAATATCCAAAGTGTTACAAGATCAAATTAATGTCAATGAGACAATAACCATATAAATACAAAGAAGAAACAAGATCAGTGAAATGATCAGAAAGAAGAGAAAAGTGTGAGACAATGACTGCACACACAAGTGTCTCTAACCCTAGATTAAGGGACTTATTAAATAGGAGAATAAGATACACTAAGACCCCTCTAACGGCTATAAATGACTCATCAGCAGAAATGAGAAAGGCTTCAGTGAAATGAACTTGGAACTTTAAACCATTTATGCTTTGTCCATGATTAACCCCCGTAATAAGCATGCACTGAACATAGCTTGAAAGCCATTAGCAATTGATAGAATGACATGTTTGCCATGCATTAATACCCCAAATTTTAACATTCCCCTTAATCTAATGGGCAAACATATCAAACAATATCAATTTTTCACACAAGAATTTATGCCGATAAACAGGGAGGTTTTAGTAAGTATGTCTGCAGTTTGGTTCAAGAGCCAATCTTTTGGCACTTATAACACCTCTTGCAATTTTTCCACGATGAAGTGGACATCAATTTCAAAGTGTTTTGATCTTTCATGGAAGATGGATTGACAACAAGTTGTAAGGCGATTTGTTATCACAAAAAGATTAACAGGAGATTGATATCAACTTTAGATCTTTTAAGATTTTTGAATCCAATGATTTCACAGCAGAGACATAGATCTATACTGCTTCGTGAAAGATTTTGAAAGAGTGTTTTGTTTTTACTTTTCCATGAGATCAAACAATCATTAAAGAAAACACAATAACTTGTGATGATTTTCCGGTTTTCTTGCATTTGGCCCAATCTGCATCACTATATCCTTCAAGATGATTTTCGAGTTCTTTGAAGTTGTACCTTAGACCTTTCCTCGGAGCTCCTTTTAGATATCTCGAACATTGAGGCACATTCTAGATGAGATTTCAAAGGAGAATGCATATATTGCGCCGCATAATGAACTGAGTATGAGATGTCGGTCTTGTATGGGTGAGGTAGATAAGTTTCCCAAGTAACTTCGATAGTCGATGATGTTGACAAGTAAGGATCATCGGCAGTGGGAATGTATGGAAGGACGAGTTGGGTTCCATAGGGTGGACACAGTGTTTGCACCCAAGAAGACCAAATTCTTTGAGGAGTTCAAGACAATATTTTCTTTGGGAGAGACAAATGTCATTCCAGCTTTTAAAACCTCAATACCAAGAAAATATTTTAAGTTTCCCAAGTCTTTGATATGAAATTTTGATTTTAGAAACTCTTTGAATAGGTTTATCTCATCAATACAGCTTCAAGAAGGACAATATCATCCACATAAACAAGTAGAGCAATAAACTTGTTATTCTCTGCTTGGTGAACAAAGAATGATCATTGATGATTGAACAAAATTATTTTCCTTTAAAACACCGACAAGTTTTTCATTCCATTTCACGGGAGCTTGTTTTAGGCCATATAAAGACTTGACAAGTTTGTAGACTTTGTTCTTATTGTTCTCATTACGTAACCCCTTAGGGATGGTCATATAGATATCCTCATCAAGATCTCCATACAAGAAAGCATTGTTAACTTCAAGTTGGAAAAAGGCCATTTGTTTTTCACACTAAGGCAATAAGACATCTAACAAGAGACATTTTCACAACAGAGAAAAGGTTTCATCATAGTCTATTCCTTCCCTTTGGTTATAACCTTTAACAACTAATCTAGCCTTGTATCTATCAACTTCACCATTGGCTTTATATTTGATTTTAAAGATCCATTTGTAACCAATGAGAGTTCTATTAGGTGGAGATCGCTTATATTGTCACACCCCAATTTACTGCTTTGCAATGGAATGGAATTCTCGGGGCTTGATCGTCATAGCACCACAATCATAGTTATATTGAACGACCTAAAGTGTCGCTTTTAAAACACATCGCTTGATATTTAACAAAATAATCGAGTTTACAATATCGGTCCCAAAAGGTTATAAAGTTTGCGGAAATACAAATATATTACAAATCCAAACGATGTTTTGAAATAAAGTGCCATAATGTACAATAATGTAAGTCGACGCCGACTCAAAAAGGTAGGTCCCTAAACCATGTCATGATGATAATGCCTCGCATTACGAAAATACATTGCTAAACGGGTCAACAATAATGTTGGTGAGAAATCATAGGTTTATGTAAATGTATTGTACGACTACGCAAGTATAAATCGTGCATGACAATTATGTCACGTAAAATGTTACAGCATGACAATTATGTCACGTAAAATGTTACAATTGCTTAAGCGCATGATACCGAAGCTCGATCGATGTATCGCCCAAAAGAGTGTCTTGCCAAACAACTCGTAATGTTTATGAATGAAATGCATCCGTATGACAAGTTGGGATTCACCAACCCGGATGGAGGCGCCACCCTCGATAGATCTATCCACTCACACACGCTTCTAGGAAATTAACGGCTCATATATTTGAAATGGGGACTTTTAATCGGCAACTTTGTAACTCAAGCAATGTAAATGTATTTAACATACTTGGTATCGTAATAAAAATGTTGTGCAATGTATTCTCCCGTAGGTTTGAAATAAGTAAAACTTGAATAAATCGGGCTATGAAAACTCACTTGGTAAACCGGAATGATGATAAGAGTGAGTACACCGAGGTATAATGTGATGCGTTATCCGGGACCTATTACGAATGATATGATATGTAATGAGTTGCAATGTAATGTTATGCATGCATTTCAGTATGTTATTTATACCATTTGCGTAGTTTTGAAAATATTACTTATCGATTTAAAATACTCGCTTGACGCCTTGACCAATCAAAATCACTTTTCAAGTATTTACGTCAAAATGTCATCCTACAATGGTTTTATAATGATTTATAGTGAAATTTTCACTTTTCGTCGCAAAACAATGACGTCGGAATTTTCTTGAAATTAACAAAAATGGCTTTGGAAAACTAGTCGTAAAATAGTGTACGTCGAACGTTAGAGAACGAACTCGACGGTTTTGGAAAGTTTGTATCGAAATCTTGAAGTTTCAGTTCAGGAGTTTTCGTCATAAAGGTCTCGAACATAAAGATAATAAGGGTTAAAGATGGTGATTTTGTCTAATTGTTATGTAAAAAGTGAGTTTCGCCAAGTTTAAACATCCGTAATTAATTTACTACAACTCCGCTATACAAACGGTTGATTGTTTTGAAAAATATGCTCGATGATCTCAATTTTATTAGAAGACATTTCGCCCAAAAGTTCCACATCATGGTTAAAACAGCCTCAACATGGACGTTTACCACCGTAACACTTGTATCGTAAAAATAATATAGTTTTTCGTAAAATAATAGTTACGGCAATTTTATGAAAACGTGCATATCTTTGTCGCTTCAAACCGCTTTCTACGATAATACGTCCTTAGCTTCGTATCAAAGTATACTAATATATTTTTGATAAGTCGAAATAATTTGCAAAGCTTAAGGCTGCTTTTGACTCGAATAAACCAAAAATAGTGTGCTGAAATTTACGAAAATATATTTTTCGTCGCCAAACTTGTAAAATCCATAACTTCTTCATTATAACTCCGCTTTAATCCGCTCAAGCCGCCACGGATTCGCTTTTAAAGTATATTTTCTAAATATCAAGGCCAAAAGTCGTGCCTACTGTCGGATTTTCCAAAAATAAAACAAGGACAGAACATATTTTATACGTATTGAAAATAGTTTTCTCGTACTAAACTTATTCTAATCCCTTCAAATCAACTCCAAAACTAATCTAATCCTACCATACACCTTCTTAGGGTGTCATGGGTTCCTAATCATCATCAAGACCAACATATACCAAGGGATAATTATAGGATGACCTTAATATATATGTAACTCTAAAATCATGTAAAAATGGTATTAACAACACAAGTCTTGCATGTTTGCTCCAAAAATGAAGAGATGGATATGAGATGATAAGGAAACATGAAAAATAAAAGAAACATGCTTACTAGTTAATATGATGAGGTGCAAGGAACAAGGTTAAACCTAAAACACTCTTGGTTTTTATTTCAAAACCTAATAAAGAGTGTTAACTAGATTGTGTTTATGCTTGAACTTGAAGAAAAAAAAAATGGTGATCCCTTTGAAACCCTCTATATGGCCGGTTGGAAGAAGGAGCAAAACCAAGAGAGAAAACTTTGTTAACTATGAGAATTATTAGTGAATGAATGAGATAGAAAAATCAAGTAAGACTTTTATGTTTGAGTAAAATCAAAACAATCAATGAGCCATTCCCATTTATTGTTAACCCTCCCTCGGTCGGATTTGGGGAGGAATGTGTCAAATATATATATATATATATATATATATATATATATATATATATATATATTTTTTTTAAATGTTGTGTAAATATTTGTTTGTGTAATTATTGAAAATGTAGAAAATGTATAAGTGAAGGTAAATGGTAACTTTTAGGTAAAAGAGATTTTAATAGATCAAAATAGAATGTAATGAGATAACAAAATTGTAAAAATACATTCCTTGTAAAATTTGAGTGATAAAATAATTATCGAGTAGTTTTTAAGAAAAAGCGTCGAATAATATAACTTTAACGATTTATGTAGCAAATAAATTTAAAACACTAGGAAAACTCAAAATATAGCTTATATAACTAAATGTAAGTTTAAAATACATCGGGATCATTTTTGAAAGTAACGGATTAAATATTCAAAATAATAACTCACGCGATAACGTTTATTTAATATAAAAATTACGCGTTAAATGTGAAATGAAATGTCATGAATGAACTATCATGATGCAAATGATGTCAATGAAATGTAGACTAATACTAGTCCATATGAAAGGTTCATGATGATATGATCATGAATTCGCCGCTAAACCATAAAGGTTACGCGAATTTGGAACAAGTAAACCAAGTTTACGATAAATGTTGAAATTGTAAGGCATGAATTGTTTCGAGAAATGACCGAAGTACGGGTTGTCACATTCGCCCATCAAAAAGGAATTCATCCCCGAATTCGGTTCGTGTTAGTCTATCGAATTTTGAGTTTATGATGAATATCGAGGAAAGAAGACACGGAGAAGTGCCATTACGGTTATCGATGATTGAGAGTATACAAAACATCGTAGTAAAGAAAATATCGGGTGAATATTTCCGATGAGTAACACTTTGAATTTGGAATATGTGAAAATTTTGCTTGCACTAAGATTTATAAATAACTTCTCCCACCATAACGTGATCCCTCCAGAATTAGACATAGTTAGCTAGGCTATGTATAATTAAGGAACGATGACGTGACGTTCGGTTTAGTTGTTATAACTCTCAATGTTTACAAGGATTTATACCGTGTCGTTAAAATGATATTTAAAGTAAAAAGGAAGTAAAATTCTCGTAAGTAATAACAAATCGGAAAGAAAATAAGATACGATAGATGAGAATATTTGGGTCGAATTGGTTCGTCCAGTGTTTTTCTAAATCGTACCACGCCTTTCCAAGACGGGTCCTTGTGCATAATTTGTTACCAACTTGAATTTCTAATGGTTTGCGGCTTATGGGACATATCTCCAAATTTTGCATCGTATAACGATGTAGCTTATCTAGCCATAGGTTGTTACTTGTAACTGATTTTTGATTTGTATGTCTTCTTTGTTTGTTTCATGAATGAATCATGGACTAATGAATCGGACTTTCCTGATTTTTAACCCGTGAATAAGGAATTGATACCTCAACCTTACAGTGATTCAAATGGTGTAGTCAATATGTTCATAAGCTATCTATTGTTGCAAAGAAACTTGTCGATGGAGAATGATTTGCCTAACCAGTTCTAGAAGGTCATACTGGCTTGAGCATATTATCTAATGTGGAATTGCTCTCTCGCTCTAACCATTGAGTGAGGATAGTAGGCGGTAATCATGTCCTAGTAGGTTTCATGGAAATCTCGAAATGACCGCCGCCAGCCTAAGGTGAATCGAATAGCTTATAATAGGTACAACCGGAATTAATACCATGTGTCTTGTGTTAGATTTCAAAATGTTAAACTGGCTTGGAAAGGACCTTATTGAAAAGAATAGATTATAGGTACAGCTATGATCTCCTCGTGTTTCTAGTCCTATCAAGGTCATGACCGAGTCTTACTTGCCTAAGGTGCTTAGTCTCTATGACTAAAATGTTTATTGTTTGATTATCAAGTGTTTCCATGCTTCATGTTGTAAAGTCACAAACTTAAATATTTAAGTGAGGTGGTGTGGTGGTTGATTTCAAGATTTATTCCGATATTGAGTGTTTTGGTTGAAATCTTTTTTTTTTTTTTTTTTTTTTTTTTTTTAATTCCAAAATTGAGTAGTTATGCAAAATAGGACTGCTTATCAAAGATTGATGTTTATACGCTTCTTAACGACAATGGTTTTGTTAAAGGTTGACCAAAAAGAATTTACTTGTTAAAACAGGTAATTCAGGAAAGAAAGAAAAAAAAATATTTCCTACAAGGTATATGATTTGCATAAATACATTTTAAATAAAATCCATTTAAAATGAAAGCACTATAAAAGATGAAGTAGTCGGGTAGGTATGTCTGCATGAATGTTTATTTTCTGATGTTGGATAATATCTATAAGTCGAGGTTAGGTAAAATCTACAGGCATAGGTATTCAATCTTACTTGAGTGTTTCTAAAATAGTTCATCACTGAGATCGTTATCATGCCAGCAAGACAATAAATATCAGCTCATACTATGTCAAAGAATGTTTGTTCAAATTTCACTAGTAGATGGGGAGTCATTGATTGTTCGACATGTTCAAATCTGTGGCATCTCTTGATATGGAATTGAGGTTACTTGGAATTTCTAGAGAACACAATACCTTAGGGGAAGTTTATATCGATAACCTTAATTTAACCAAATTTTCCTTTAAGGGACACTCATTGTAAGGAAGTTCACATATTGTTGAGGCCATGCTTAACAGAATGTTCTACAGTTTCAGTTAGAAGACTTGATATATCCCTATAGTGTTGCTTCGGGTATTCGCTTCTTATTAAATCTCATAACTCGGTCTAGCTAGTACTTTTGGAATGATAGAGTTTGGATTCTAATTCAAAATAGTGGTTGAATGTCTCGTGATGTCTTAAGATTTTGTTGAGTTTTGAATCATCCTACCACCTAGTTCTAGTCCTTGTTGGTAATTCCAAAATCCTTTCATTGTTTTCTTGCATCGAGGAATCCTCCTCACGATGGTATAGGAAGTCTTTCCTAAAAGGGTCACCGTCAAATCCTAACTTATCGGTTGAGTGAGAGATAGATGGCGAAGCATCTATAGAGTGTTAACGTAAAGAAATGTTTATGCACGATATATCCGATTATAAACTTTGCTTTCAAACGAGAATAAATAGTTTGTAAGAAAATTACAAGAAAGTTTATGAAAAGGTTTGTAAAACCACTTTATTGAGTAAGAAAGAAACATTTTTATCATTTACGCTTAATAATAAATCTTAGTTGTGGCTTGGTGTTAAAGCAACAACTTGTTAAGGTGATTTTAAAACAGCTTATATAGTGATAGAAAACGGCTTAACAATGGTAGTGAAATATTTTGGTAAGACACAATTCGATTATAACATAACTCGTGAAATGATTTGTAAAATAGCTTACAAGAAAAACAATTTATCGCTTGTCAAATAATAGAAGATTTCGTAGTTCAATTAATATCAAGATGGTTTATAGGTTGGTAATATAATAGTCGAGAAAGTAAAGGCGAATAGTCCGTGAGGTAAGCGTACCAAGTTTTATGATTTTAAATCGATGAAAGGCTAAAATAGCTCACCAAAAGGGTAAAATAGTTTATAAGACCGTAATATTACTTGCGGGAAAAATTTGTAATATAGTTTATAACTTGCTATTGCAATTGTTTGTTGTTTTATAAAATAATAGCAAATTAATCGGTTTATCATACTATGAGAAAATAGTTTGCAAAGTATCGAAAGGTCATTGTTTATAAAGTATTATTAAAGTCGTAAATTTTGGTTTAATGGTACAGAGTAAGATGAAATGGTTGGTAAAATAGTTGAAAGCAGTTTGTTAGATAACGATGAAGTTTATTATCTCATAAGAGGAATGTAGGACAAATAGTTGGTATTCAACGCTTTGTTTTGAAGATAATAGCTCGATGATTTTTCGTAGTAACATGAAAATCGCTTTCGCATGAGGATATTAAATAGTTGATAAAATGATCAAACCAATTGATAAGTTGGTAATAAAACAACTTATGTTAAAACTTTATGAAACAACGTTTTTAAGATGGTGATAAAATAGTTCAAATAAAATCAAGTGAAATAATTTCATGAAATAGTAGCAGGATAATTTGGAATAAAATTTGTTGGATGGTTTGTAGGATACATAAGAGAACCTTATCGAGTAGTAATAGTCTACTAATTTGTCGAGAATAAAGTTGGCCTAACCCCTAGTAAGATAGTGATGTATCGTCGTGGAATGATGGAAAATTGGGCAATTGGAGTAAGGAATGAAATAAACAAGGTGGTGATTATCGTAGAAATAATAAATGATGAGGATTACATTAGCTAAAAAGGTACTTATTATCTGTTCCTGTTGGTGGTCTAATCGTGTTTCAAGTGTAGGAGTAGTAGGCGGTCTAGCAACAATAGCCCTAAAACTCTCACAGCCTTCAAACCTATGAGATGGTGTAGTGTCTATAGTCTTAGTGGTAGATGGTAATGGTGCGTCAAATCATGCACGCTTCCCAAGTCGCAAGTCGTGTGTATGAGTATCGTGTATGAGATGTGATGGTACGGATGGTGCTCGAAATGATAATGATGATGAAAATAATGACAATGATGATAATGGAATCCTTGTGGTGAATTAAGAAAATAGGTTCATTAGGACTAAGCCTATAAGTTCTACCCAATGGTATGATCCGTCCCAACCGAGTGATAAAATTGTCCCGATCCTATAGTGAATCAATAGTGATCGTGATGGTGTAGGTGCAACTTCGTCCTCCTAAAAAGGTCTCAGTGTCATCATCTGATGTTATCGATGTTGAGTCAACTGATGTTAAAAATTATGATAGGGACTGACAAGGTATTCTCCATGTCAAAGTGATGTGAGTATAATGGGATGGGTATTTGAAGGCATCTATGTGACAATCGAGTTCGAAATGAAAGTGAATAACTCGTAAAATGTGCGTATAAAACCGCATGTAAAGTGAACATGCACTTATGATGAAATGATGAGATGCTATGATAATGTAGTTATAGTCTAGGGTCAATGATGCAACCTAGTTCTCTATAATCGTAGCTCGTACCAATCTGTCACACCCCAATTTACTGCTTTGCGCCGGAATGGAATTCGGGGCTTGACCGCCATAGCACCACAATCACAAGTTATATTGAACGACCTAAAGTGTCGCTTTAAAACACATCGCTTGATATTTAACAAAAATAATCGAGTTTACAATATCGGTCCCAAAAGGTTATAAAGTTTATGGAAATACAAATATATTACAACCAAACGATGTTTTGAAATAAAGTGCCATAATGTACAATAATGTAAGTCGACGCATGACTCAAAAAGGTAGGTCCCTAAACCATGTCATGATGATAATGCCTCGCATACGAAAATACATTGCTAAAACGGGTCAACAATAATGTTGGTGAGAAATCATAGGTTTATGTAAATGTATTGTACGACTACGCAAGTATAAATCGTGCATGACAATTATGTCACGAAAATGTTACGTGCATGACAATTATGTCACGTAAAATGTTACAATTGCTTAAGCGCATGATACCGAAGCTCGGATCGATGTACGCCCAAAAGAGTGTCTTGCCAAACAACTCGTAATGTTTATGAATGAAATGCATCCGTATGACAAGTTGGGATTCACCAACTCGGATGGAGGCGCCACCTCGATAGATCTATCCACTCACACACGCTTCTAGGAAATTAACGGCTCATACATTTGAAATGGGGACTTTAATCGGCAACTTTGTAACTCAAGCAATGTAAATGTATTTAACATACTTGGTATCGTAATAAAATGTTGTGCAATGTATTCTCCCCGTAGGTTTGAAATAAGTAAAACTTGAATAAATCGGGCTATGAAAACTCACTTGGTAAACCGGAATGATGATAAGAGTGAGTACATCGAGGTATAATGTGATGCGTTATCCGGACCTATTACGAATGATATGATATGTAATGAGTTGCAATGTAATGTTATGCATGCATTTCGTATGTTATTTATACCATTTGCGAGTTTTAAAAATATTACTTATCGACGAAAAATACTGCTTGACGCCTTGACCAATCAAAATCACTTTTCAAGTATTTACGCAAAATGTCATCCTACAATGGTTTTATAATGATTTATAGTGAAATTTTCACTTTTCGTCGCAAAACAATGACGTCGGAATTTTCTTGAAATTAACAAAATGGCTTTGGAAAACTAGTCGAAAATAGTGTACGCCGAACGTTAGAGAACGAACTCGACGGTTTTGGAAAGTTTGTATCGAAATCTAGAAGTTTCAGTTCAGAGTTTTCGCCATAAAGGTCTCGAACATAAAGATAATAAGGGTTAAAGATGGTGATTTTGTCTAATTGTTATGTAAAAAGTGAGTTTCGCCAAGTTTAAACATCCGTAATAATTTACTACAACTCCGCTATACAAACGGTTGATTGTTTTGAAAAATATGCTCGATGATCTCAATTTTATTAGAAGACATTTCGCCCAAAAGTTCCACATCATGGTTAAAACAGCCTCAACATGGACGTTTACCACCGTAACACTTGTATCGTAAAAATAATATAGTTTTTCGTAAAATAATAGTTACGGCAATTTTATGAAAACGTGCATATCTTTGTCGTTTCAAACCGCTTTCACGATATACGCCCTTAGCTTCGTATCAAAGTATACTAATATATTTTGATAAGTCGAAATAATTTGCAAAGCTTAAAGCTCGCTTTTGACTCGAATAAACCAAAATAGTGTGCTGAAATTTCAAAAATATATTTTTCGTCGTCAAACTTGTAAAATCCATAACTTCTTCATTATAACTCCGCTTTAATCCGCTCAAGCGCCACGGATTCGCTTTTAAAGTATATTTTCTAAATATCAAGGCCAAAAGTCGTGCCTACCGTCGGATTTTCCGAAAAATAAAACAAGGACAGAACATATTTTATACGTATTGAAAATAGTTTTTCTCGTACTAAACTTATTCTAATCCCTTCAAATCAACTCCAAAACTAATCTAATCCTACCATACACCTTCTTAGGGTGTCATGGGTTCCTAATCATCATCAAGACCAACATATACCAAGGGATAATTATAGGATGACCTTAATATATATGTAACTCTAAAATCATGTAAAATGGTATTAACAACACAAGTCTTGCATGTTTGCTCCAAAAATGAAGAGATGGATATGAGATGATAAGGAAACATGAAAATGAAAGAAACATGCTTACTAGTTAATATGATGAGGTGCAAGGAACAAGGTTAAACCTAAAACACTCTTGGTTTTTATTTCAAAACCTAATAAAGAGTGTTAACTAGATTGTGTTTATGCTTGAACTTGAAGAAAAAAATGGTGATCCTTTGAAACCTCTATATGGCCGGTTGGAAGAAGGAGCAAAACCAAGAGAGAAAACTTTGTTAACTATGAGAATTATTAGTGAATGAATGAGATAGAAAATCAAGTAAGACTTTTATGTTTGAGTAAAATCAAAACAATCAATGAGCCATTCCCATTTATTGTTAACCCTCCCCATTGGCCGGATTTGGGGAGAATTGTTAGAATATATATATATATATATTTTTTTTAAATGTTGTGTAAATATTTGTTTGTGTAATTATTGAAAATGTAGAAAAATGTATAAGTGAAGGTAAATGGTAACTTTTAAGTAAAAGAGATTTTAATAGATCAAAATAGAATGTAATGAGATAACAAAATTGTAAAATACATTCCTTGTAAAATTTGAGTGATAAAATAATTATCGAGTAGTTTTTAAGAAAAACGTCGTAATAATATAACTTTAACGATTTATGTACCAAATAAATTTAAAACACTAGGAAAACACAAAATATAGCTTATATAACTAAATGTAAGTTTAAAATACATCGGATCATTTTGAAAGTAACGGATTAAATATTCAAAATAATAACTCACGCGATAACGCTTATTTAATATAAAATTACGCGTTAAATGTGAAATGAAATGTCATGAATGAACTATCATGATGCAAATGATGTCAATGAAATGTAGACTAATACTAGTCCATATGAAAGGTTCGTGATGATATGATCATGAATTCGCCGCTAAACCATAAAGGTTACGCGATTTGGAACAAGTAAACCAAGTTTACGATAAATGTTGAAATTGTAAGGCATGAATTGTTTCGAGAAATGACCTGAAAGTACGGGTTGTCACATATATCCCAAGCATGATTTTCATTTAAGGCCTCAATTTCAGAGTTCATAGCATCAACCCAATTACTATCAAGGATAGCTTCTTCATAACAGGTAGGTTCAATACTTTTATTAAGACTAGAAGCAAAGCAATAATTATCTTTGTTTAGGTTAGAATAATTAACAACCTTTTCAACACCATATTTGACTTTCCTTCTACAATAAAGTCATTAAGATTATCGGGCAACTTAGAAACTCGGTTGACCTTCTAGCGGCGGTGGTGGCAAGCCTCTTTCTTTTCGTAGTTCGATTTGAATCGATGAAGTATCGCAGAATCGTAAGATGCATCGCCAGGATGTGATTCATGTGATATGGTGCCCTCGGGTGTGTATTATCATCTATAGACGCTGCAACAGTTCATCATCCTAGAAGGATGACTCAACACCGTCCCATCATCATAGGATGTCACTCTCCTTCATCATTGGGACTTGTTTGTGAGTCAAAGAAATTTTTATGATTTAAATCTTTAGGCACATACGTTTCAACAAAAGGTTTTGACAAAGTATTTTTCATTTTGAAGGAAAAAGTTTTATAAAATTTGACATCTCGGAATAAAAGATATTTTTGTTTCTAAGCTCAAAAGTTTATAACCTTTTTCTCATTTGAATAGCCAATAAAACAATTTTCTCGGACCTACTACCAAATTTATCGAGATGTTGAGAATGGTGGCATAGCATAAGCGACCAAAGACTCTAAGGAGAGAGAGTGAAGGGTCATGCCCATACACAAGGGAGAAAGGGACTTGCAGACATGTAATCAAGAGGTAACTGCTTATGACATAGGCGTGATTAGAACACATTCAAAGCTAAAGATATAAAGGTAATTCCCATGAAACATAAGGGATCTAGCCACATTAAGGAGATGCCTATGTTTCCTTTCTCTCAATACCATTTTGTTGTGGTGTATAAACACAAGAGGTTTGATGTAAATTCTTTTCATGAAAGAAGTGTTGAAGTTTATTATTGACAAATTCGTCCCATTATCACTTCGAAAATCTTAACATTATGTTCAAATTGATTTGATAGCATATGAGTAAAGTTAACAATGGAAGCATAAACATCATCCTTTCCTTTAAGCATATAAACCCACACGCCTAGAATAGTCATCAACAATAGTTAAAAATATTTGTAACCATCTCTCATAGTGACTTTATATGGTCCCCATACATCTAGATGAACAAGTTGACCAATTTTAGTTGATTTATGTTCACTTAGAGGAATGGTTCCACTGGTTTGTTTAGCCTTGTTGCAAGTATCACAAAGATGGTCGATTCGGATGAGCTATCAAGTTTAAGAGTGGATTTAAGTATATGTAGGACTTGGTCGTAGGATGACCAAGTCTTTGATGCCGTAGATTTCTAGAAACATGACAAATGTGCGCTTATTAGAAGTAATCTTACATGTAGAATCAATATCAAACATATATAACCCATTGCATTGTTTACCAATCCCCACAATCATTTTTGATGTAAATCAGATATAGCAATTAGATTCATTAAACCCAACAAACATCTTATTGTCTCTAGCAATCTTATGAACAGACAATGACCGACATTGTACTCGTGCACAACCGTAACATCAAAAGAGTTAGGTCATTATTAACTTTTAAGTCACCAATTTTAGTGATTAGGGCTCGAGTACCATTGGGATGTCCAACAGCTTAGACCAATATTTGAAATGTCAACAACATTAATTAAAATTTTGGCGAAATAATATGTCTTGATTGGCACCGTAGTCAACAATCCAACCAAGACCGATGTTTCAGATAAGGTTTTGTGTTGTTGTTGAAAAATTTGTTGAAGTTTATGTTAAACTTAACATCGCCATTAAAGAAGGTTCTGAAAATTTTACCCGCCATGTTGGCATTAGCGAAGACACATTGTTGTCATTAAGAAGACTCATAAGTTTGGAGAGTCGCTCATTAGACAAAGAGATGGAGAGTTGCTAGCACTATTATCGGTGATACGATTAGTATCGGTGGAAACATTGTTCTTCTTGAAAGGTTTAGCATTAAAGTTTCTTTTAACATATCCAAGCAGGATAACCAACAAGATCATAACATCCGCCAACAGTGTGACCGTGTTTTTGCAGTTAGTACATTTGAGATTCATGTTTGGTCCTCTCGTTATTTGAACTGCTACCGACATTAAAACCCGACCCTTTATTGAAATTGTTGTTGAATGATCCTTTTTATTATCAAAAATTTTCCACTATCAAAAGTTTTTACGAAAGAAAAAAAGTGGCATTGGGTTTAGCGTAACTATTCCCGATGACATATTTCGTGAGATTCTTCTCCGAGACAACGAAAGCAGCTTTGACATTAGGCAAAGGGTCTCGTTAAAATATTACTCGATAGAACATAAGTGTCATCAAGACCCATAAGAAATTGCATTAATTTGATTAGTGATTGTGTTTTCAAAATGTTTTGCAGCCTCACAAGTGCATGGAGGCAAGCTAATCAGTAATCATACAATCAAATTGTTTCCATAGAGAGTTAAGATTGTTGTAATAATCAGCAAGAGAAGACCCACTTTGACTAAGAGAGTTTATATTTTTATTCAAATTAAAAATAGCTGAACCATCAACCTTATCATAAGTATCTTTAAGATCATTCCACATTTCATAAGCAGTTTTAGCATAAATAGCACCAAAGAATAATTCAGGACTAAGATAGTTAAGAATCCGAGTAACCACAACGAGTTACAAGTATCCCATTGATTAGCAAGACTAGGGTTTGAGTCATCTCTTATGCAAGTACCATCAATAAACCCTAACTTATTATGGTTCCTTAAGGCAAAGGTCATGGCCATATTCCATATTTTATAATTTTCAGTTCCAGTGAGTTTGATAGAAATAATGGGAGTACCATTGATGTTATTGAGGTGTAAATACAAAGCATCACCAAAGGATAAGCTTTTCTCGGTGGAAGAACCACCACCACCACCAATATTATCATCACCAATAGCCATAATGCAAATAATAAGACGTATATATATAATAAGATGACAAAGACACGTATAAATATAATAGCAAGAGTAGATGACGATAAAGAAATAAATAAGACTTTGTAATTAAGAACCAACAAGCACCAAGCACGTAGACTAGGGTAAACTAGGCGGTATTCATACCACTCGGTGGCGATCAAGATGTTAGTTTACCCGTTTGCACCCACAAAGACTTAAGTCTTGTTTGTTTGAAGAAGAGATTAGACTTAGACTTACAGAGCAATATGCAATGGAAAGAACAAATCACAATAAGAACTAACCATTGATTATGCCAAGAGTAATAACCCCGGCACCACCAAGTTGTTCTTGAAGAGATGTTCCCAAGTTTTACAAAGAAACCCTTGGATGTATAATCAATAATGATTATGAGCTCAAGCTCGATACCATATGCGATAGTATCGAAACAATAAATAAACAAGAGATCTTTATTCAAACCTAAGCCTCAATAGTCGGCTTAGATTATATCAACAATAATATCCAAAGTGTTACAAGATCGATTAATGTCAATGAGACAATAACCATGTAATTACAAAGAAGAAACAAAATCGGTGAAATGATCGAAAGAAGAGAAAGTGTGAGACAATGATCATGACACACAAGTGTCTCTAACCCTAGATTAAGAGACTTATTAAATAGAGAATAAGATACACTAAGACCTCTCTAACGGCTATAAATGACTCATCAACAGAAATGAGAAAGGCTTCAGCAGAAATGAACTTCTTGGAACTTTAAACCATTTATGCTTTGTCCATGATTAACCCCTGTAATAAGCCTGCACTAAACATAGTGATCTGTGTTAAACTAGTCAAGTTTACTCACACAAGCCGGCCACTTGTGAATGGCCGACCGTAAGAAATTTCAAACAGCTTAAACACCAATGCAATGAAGTCCTGGAGAATAGAATGAATTCCCGGGTCGTTATGTCCCACGGAGACTCAATGGTGTGTCAAAACAAACTCAGATGATGGAGTGATCACTAAGGATAGTGATCTGTAAAGGTTTTGATTAGAAATATTACACTACTGATTGCTTGGAATAGAATGGAATACAGAATTGGAAAGCACAACAATCAGATAAGAGAAACGTAAACGTAAGTTTAAAAACTACGTAAACGTACAAAATAAAAAGTGAAATCTAAAAAATAAAAGACCTAAAAATATAAAAATGACATTTTTGAAATGCTAAAAACAAAAGAAAATTATTAGAAAAAGAAAATTATTTTTAACACTATTTAATTAATTATTATTAATTAAAAACTATTTTAACTATTTAATAAATACTCTAAAATAGAAGAAAATATGAAATAAGGCTAGAAAAATAAAATTATGATTCAGAAAATCTAAAATATTATAAAACTAATTTTAAAACTAAAATATATTTTTCACACTTTTATCTAATTATTACTAATTAATTATTATTTAAAATACACTTAAATTCTAGAAAATATAAAATAAACCTGGAAAATAAAATTTTAACTTTGAAAAATCTAAAATATGATAAAACTAATTTTAAAACTGAAAAGATATTTTTATGCTTTTTAATTATTTATTACTAATTAATTACTATTTTTAACTATTTAAAATTATAATAAATACTAAATAGATAGAGAAAATATGAAACTTTTCTAAAAATACTATATGATGACAGAAAACTAAGAAAAATAGAAAACAAGATTTGCTTATTAATAAGCTAAAAAGAAAAATCAAAAAGCTAGGAAATATTAAATAAACACTATCACCGATTTTTAATTGATCTTTTTCTCGATTTTCTTTTGAAAACTACTTAAATACTAAAAATATAAAACTTTAACAAAGACAAAATTTTACAAATAAAAAATAAGCGTTTACAAGCTTATAAGTCCAATGATGACTTAATGAGCTTATTTTGGAGAAATAAGCTCAAACAAGGTCACAAGTCGAAACAAAGATTGAATAAGATACAATAAGCTAAAACTACTCAAATGAAGCAAAAAGATCAAAAGAAGCACCTGAAAAGCCAAGAACAAACAAATAAGCACTTATGATTAAACACGAAATGGACAAGCTTTAAGCTACTTGCGGCCTTTAGCCAACAAGCTTCAAAATGAAAACTTAAGCTTGAGACTTCAAGATGACCAAGTTGGCTTTCCAAAGAAACAAAGTTCACAAGATTTGAACAACAAATGAGCTCTGTGCAAGCTTTTGATTGAGCTTATGAAACTGGTGCACAGGGCACTTTTTTCAGACAGGTACCCAAAAGAAGCCAAGAAATAAGTACCAAATAAGCTGATTAAGAGATAACTAGTATTTTTATATTTTTGTTTAGCAACCAAACTTCAATAACCTAAGAGCTTTTAAGCTAAAACTTAATATTAAGCACACAGTAAAAATATCTATTTTATTCAAAAACGACCTAAATGAAAATTTGACTTTTGACTTAAACTAAAAGTTTGACTTATATGAACTTTAATCTGATTTAAATCACTGAATATGTTTTTTTGAGATGATATAAGACTGATTTGATCAACACTAACAGCTTTCTAACACAAAATCATGAGTATGATCCATAAAAATCCAACAGTGAGCACCAAAGATTAGATCAAATGCAATTTTGACTTTGGATGAACAAAGATTGGTTTTTCTGGTTTCTTTGAGCTAAATAGACTTAATGAGAAAAAGAATAAGCAAACTCCAACAACACCAACAAAGCTCACTATGGTTTAAACAGTCAAATCCAAACACCCTTTACTTGTCCGATATGGAACTTTTCAAATCAAATCACCAATTTAAACCATGAACTTGATTCACAACCTTGTATTATCATATAAGAAGACTAAAGAAGCATGAAACAACACCCATAGCAACATAAAACTTAAGATAATTAATTATGCTAATGAAACTGTGAAAATGAGATTTTATAAACTACAAATTAAAGAGAACAACTAACTGTTTTTAATGATCAATTACACTTAACTATTACTAAAGAATACTAAGAACCGTAAATTACAACTACTAATCAACCACAACAAAGTGAAATGTAAAATGAATAAAAGGCTTACAAAAGCTTCCAAGCTCACAAGCGAGAACAAGAACCAATGAACACCCTATTAGCTTGCCACTAAGCTACTAACCCAAGGCCATCCAAGATTTACCTGCTCCCAAATTGTGAAAACCATTTCAACCGATTTTGAATTTTCACTAATTAATTGGTATTTTGGTGATTTTCGATTTTGCTTCTAAACCGAATTTTAGTGTTTCTAATAGCTTAGAAAAGCTATATGGAGCTTATATGTTCTATTTCACCATACATAACTTACAACAACATTTGATTCATATGAGATTTTGAAATAAAGCGCATAAATAAAATTTGCAACTTAAAACTTGATATTGAAACCGAAAAGAGTTCACAAATACTTTAAATAACTTAAACAAAGTACTAAGGAAGCTTAAATTACATCGAAATTTTGATAATAATAAAACGACAATGGAAAACTAAAATTATACTAGATAGATAGATACATTGTCTCTTAGCTCCTCTTTATAGACTTTTAGGACTTCTCCTCGACCTCTCCCATCTTTCCCACCATTGGATTGCATAGAATCATCAAACCGTCCAAGTGTCATTTTGGCGCCAATTTCTTCAAGCGGGTTTTTGGTATTAATTGGAGTTGGTTCCAATCAATTAAAGATTTTGGTGTTTAGAGGAGGTGGAGGGACAAAGTATGGAGAGGGTGTTGAAAGGGTGGAAAACCATGCCCGGTTTTGGTGTTTGAGGGTGGAGAGGGAGCTACGAACAGTAGTGGTTTTAGGCGCGTATGGTTGTTTTTGACTTTCGTTGACCGGACATATAATAACGGGTTTTGGGCTAGGATTGGGCCAAGGTGGGTAATGGGTTTGGACTTGGATTAATATAGGATCCGTTTGGTATAAGTAGTATCTGAGGACCAATAATGCAAATCCGCCAAAGGCGAGGACCGAAAATGCCAACTTTTCCAAACTTCTCACAAGGACCAAACATGACAAACATTGATAGTGCAAGGGCCCTTTTGCATAAAATCCCATTTTAGAAATCCAAGGACCATTTTGCAAATTTTCAAAGTTTAGGATCTTTTTGCCAATTGACCAAAAATCATTCAAGGATCATTTTGATAACTTAGAATACTTGAGGACCTTGAATGATAAAATTCCACATTTTGAATTCTAGGACTAGATTTGACAACTTTTAAAACTTGGGGACTAAACCGCCAATTTTGCAAACTTGAATCATTTTTCATCCGATTTTGATATTTTGCATTTAAAACACATAAAACACCGATTTGTGATATTTTGATCATTTTGATGTGTTTCGAGTGTTTTCGAGATGATTTTGCGCTTAGATTATACAAAATGATGAGTATTTAGACACTCATCAATCCCCACATCGAGATATTGCTAGTCCCTAGCAATGATTTGAGAAAACTTGATGGATTTGAAAACTCTTTACCAAAAGCCATCACTCGAGTAGCCAATTGTTTTGATTCAAGTAAGAACCTTGGTACAACGATAACCAAATGATTTATTGGCAAATCATAAACCATATAACGGATTTGATGTGTCTTTACCGTAAGCCGTACCCTTCCGGACTAGCCAACTCTTAGATAAATTATCGAATTATCTTTGTTGAGTCAATACCAATTATGGATTTTCCATCGCCTTTACCACAAGCCATAACCTTGCGGGCTAGCCAACTCTTCACTTTTTAGGATATGGTGAGTTGAGAACCATACAATTTTGGGCAAATTGCAAGCCATATAAACGGATTTGAGAAATCTTTACCAAGAGCCGTTTGCTCTCGGATTAGCCAATCCTTTTGTCTTCGTAGACATGGCGGATGATAATCGAGATGAGTAAGTGTAGAACACTTACTCCAAAAAATTTTGGCCAAAAACGGGAATTGGGTAGATAATACATTATAAAATTCGTGAAATTCCCCACACTTAGAAATGAATATTGCCCTCAATATTCAAAGTACCGTGGTTATGCCGAAATAAAGAACGTAAAAGGGAAATATTACGGCCATTATTTAGAAGATTTTTTTTTTTTTTTTTTTTTTAGAACATGATTTTATATACAACAGCTGGGAAACTCCCACACTAGGGTGGTAGAAAGGGGTAAGAAGATGTAAATATGGGTGAAAACCCATATGGTGCGTGCTAATGTTTTTGATTACCGAGTCACTAGCTTGACTCGATCCCCGCATTCATTGGTTCATGGGAAGGTTTGTAAATCCGGACAATCACGGGGGAATGTCCTCTCCAAAGTAATGCTTCACTCGATGACCATTCACTTTAAAATTAGGACCATCGGTGAGATAACTCAACGGTACCATAAGGATAAACCTTAGCGATAGTGAATGGACCGCACCAACGGACTTGAGCTTTCCCGAGAAAATCTTCAATCTTGAATTGAAAAGAAGGACTCGATCACCAACGTTGAAAACGCGGTTTTTGATTTTAGAGTCATGAATCTTCTTTGTCTTTTGTTTATAGATCAAAGAGTTCTCGTAAGCTTGATCACGAAGTTCATTTAATTCATTCATTTGAACTTTCCGATGATCACCAGCTGTCTGAATATCGAAGTTTGCATGCTTTAAGGCCCAGTATGCCTTGTGCTCTAACTCAATCGGAAGATGACATGCCTTCCGTACACAAGCTTGTATGGAGTACACCGATGGGTGTTTTGTAAATTGTCGGAAGGCCCAGTGCATCATCAAGTTTATCCGACCAAGATGCACGATTTTCGCCATCGTCCTTTCCGGATCCTTTTAATACCACGGTTGGAGACTTCCACCGCCCACTTGTTTGGGGTGGTATGCGAGAGAGACGATGGGTAACACCATACTTTTGCATGACTCTTTCAAATTGGTCATTACAAAATGTGTACCACGATCATCGATTATCGCTCTCGGAGTTCCAAACCCGCAAAAGAGATTTCAAAACTTCACAACAACTCGGGCATCATTGGTGGGTAAAGCTTTTGCTTCAACCCATTTTGACAAATAGTCAACGACCACGAGTATGTACTTGTTTCCACGAGACGAAGGAAATGGCCCCATAATGTGACAACTCGCAATTTCAGGTCATTTCTCAAAACAATTTATGCTTCACTATTTCAACATTTATCGTAAACTAGGTTTACGTGTTCCAAATTCGCGTAACCTTTATGGTTTAGCGGCGAATTCCTGATCATATCATCACGAACATTTCTTATGGACTAAGTTTAGTCTACATTTCATTAACATCATTTGCATTACGATAGTTCATTCATGACATTGCATTTCACCTTGACCGCGTAAATTTTATATTAAATAAACGTTATCGCGTGAGTTATTATTTTGAACATTTAATCCATTACTTTCAAAAATGATCCCGACATATTTTTATACTTACATTTAGTTATAAAAACTATATTTTTAGTTTACCTAGTGTTTTAAATTTATTTGGTATATAAATCGTTAAAGTTATATTATTACGACGTTTTTCTTAAAAACTGCACGATAATTATGTTATCACTCAAATTTCACAAGGAATGTATTTTTACAATTTTATAATATCATTATACTCTATTTTGATCTATTAAAAATTTACTTGTCCTTAAAACACAAATACCAAAACCTTACAAGTCATTATTATTTACACATTTACTTACACATTTTTACAAAGTATATGCATTATATAAAAAAAAAAAAAAAATAATTGGGAAACCATATCCCCTACAATCCGGCCATGGGGGAGGAGTAATCAATTTGGGTAGACTTTTCTACATAATTAGATTTACATTCAATGTATATGTACTCCACTCATTCATTTGCAAGATACAAGTAGCCTAGATAATTTTTTTTTCTCTCTTTCTTCTCCATATACAAACCGGCCATAGAGGTGTTTTCAAAGGGATCATCAAAATTTTGCTAACTCAAGTTTATAACAATCTAGATCACACTCTTGTCAAGGTTTTGAAATAAAAACCTAGGGTGTTTAGGTTAAACCTTGGTTCTTTGCACCTCATCATAATACTTGTAAGCATATCATTTATATTTTTCATATCTCCTTTTCATTTCATAAGTATCTCTTCATTTTTGGAGCAAGCATGCATGATTTGTGTTGTTTATACCATTTTACATGATTTTTAGAAATATATATATATAAGGTCATCCTATAATTATCCCCTTGGTATACTTTGGTCTTGATGATGTTTAGGAACCCATGACACCCTAAGAAGGTGTATGGTAGGATTAGATTAGCTTTGGAGTTGATTTGAAGGGATTGGAATAGGTTTAGTACGAGAAAAACTATTTTCGATAAGTATAAAAAGTGCTCTGTCCTTGTTTTATTTTTCTGGAAAATCCGACAGTAGGCACGAATTTTTGGTCTTGATATTTAGAAAATATACTTTAAAACGAATCCGTTGCCGCTTGAACGGATAAAAACGGAGTTATAACGAAGAAGTTATGAATTTTTAAAGTTTGACGACGAAATATATAGTTTTCAGAAATTTCAGCAACATGTTTTTACTTTGTACGAGTCAAAAACGAGCCTTAAGCTTCACAAATTATTTCGACTTATCAAAAATATATTAGTATACTTCGATACGAAGCTAAGGACGTATTATACGTAGAAAACGGATTTGAAACGACAAAGATGTGCACGTTTTCATAAAATTGCCGTAACTATTATTTTTAGAAAAACTATATTATTTTTACGAGACAAGTGTTACGGTAACTAAAACGACCATGTTGAGGGCTGTTTTTAACATGGATGTGGAACTTTTTGGAATGAGATGTCTTCTAATAAAATCAAGATCACCGAGCATATTTTTCAAAATGACTAACCGTTCGTATAGCGGAGTTGTAATAAATTATTTACGGATGCTTAAACTTTGCCGAAACTCATTTTTAACCAACATTTTAGCCAAAATCACCATCTTTAACCCTATTATCTTTATGTTGGAGACCTTTATGTCGAAAACTCATGAACTAAAACTTTTAGATTTTGATACAAACTTTCTAAAACCGTCGAGTTCGTTTCCTAACGATCGACGCACACCATTTTACGACTAGTTTTTAAAGCCATTTTGTCAATTTCATGAAATTTCCGACGACTTTATTTTACGACGAAAAGTGAAAATTTCACCATAAGTCATTACGAAACCATTGTAGGATGACATTTTGACGTAAAACTTGTAAAGTGATTTTGAATGGTCAAGACGTCAAAGAGTATTTTTCGACGATAAGTATTATTTTCAAAACTCACAAATGGTATAAATGACATACTGAAATGCATGCATAACATTACATTGCAACTCATTACATATCATATCATTGGTAATAGGTCCGATTAAAGTTTCCCGATATACCTCGGTGTACTCACTCTTGTCATCATACCGGTTTACCAAGTGAGTTTTCATAGCCCCGCTTTACAAGTTTTACATTATTTCAAACCTACGGGAGAATACATTGCACAACATTTTATTTACGATACCAAGTATGTTAAATTCATTTACATAGCTTAAGTTACCGCATTTGCCAATTGAAAGTCCCATTACGAACATGAACCGTTAATCTTAGATTATCGAGAGTGAGTGGATAGATCTATCGGGTGAATGCCTTGGGATCCGGGTTGAGTGAATCCCAACTAGTAATGTCTGGATGCATTTCATTTAATAACATTATTGAGTTGTCGGCAAACACTCTTTTATGGCCTACATTATGATACAGTCTGCGTTTAATGTGTCATGGGCTTAAAGCAATTGTAACATTTTACGTGACATAATTGTCATGCTGTAACATTTTGTACGTGACATGATTGTCATGCCTTTGTCTATACTTATTTAGTCGTATAAAACATTTACATAAACCTATGATTTCTCACCAACATTATTGTTGACCGTTTAGCAATGTATTTTCGTATCGAGGCATTATCATCATGACATGGTTTAGGGACCACCTTTTGAGTCGCGGCGTCGACTTACATCATTGTACATTATGGCACTTTCTTTCAAAAACATTGTTTGGACTTGTAATATATTTATATTTCCGCAAACTTTGTAAACTTTTGGGACCTATGTTGTAACTCTGATTATTTTATTAAATCAAACGATGTATTTTTCCAAACGACACTTTAGGTCGCTCAATATAACTGTGATTGTGATGCTATGACATAATCCCGTGAATTCCATTCACGCAAAATGTAATTTGGGGTGTGACACATAAAATCAATACCCATATGTCAAATATCTCACAAACTTGAATGGCATTTTGTGGCATTTCATTCCTTTGAGATATATTGCCATGACGTTGACAAGCGTCACGGGTTTTGACAAATTCGTGGGCATCCTTATAGATAGTGGGCCAATAAAACCGGAATCAAACACCTTTTTGGCGGTGTAGTTTGGACTATGATGGCCCCGTTGGGTCCAAAGATGGCAAGTCGTGAGAATATCAATAGCTTCGTCCATAAACACACCGTCGGATGACTTGATCCGCACAGATTTTGAATAAGAAGGGTCGTCCCGAAATAATGTTTAACATCTTTGAAGAATTTGTTCTTCTGTTGGGTCGACATCCCTTTCATTAATGAAGTTACCCGCATGGTAATTTGCAAAGTCAAGAAACCATGGGGTGGTAGAATTTCCACGAAAAGAAACCGCATTGAGTGTCTCGAGAGGAAATGTTTCATTTATTTCCTTTTCTCGAAAACATCTTGGTGAGGATTTTCTAATCGACGGATGATCGCACTAGATTCTCGACTCCTTTTTATCTCGTATGATGATATCAAATTCTTGGAGGAGGAGAATCCAACGAAGCAATCTCGGTTTTGCATCTTGTTTTGCAAAGAGATATTTGAGAGCCGAGTGATCCGTATACACTACACATTTGGTCAAGATTAAGTATGGCGAAACTTCTCAAATGCATACACCACGGCTAATAGCTCTTTTCCGTGGTGGTGTAATGAGTTTGAGCTTGATCATAGTCTTACTTGCGTAGTGGATAGGTGAAAATGCTTGTTTCTTCGTTGCCCTAAGACCGCACCGATAGCAAAATCACTTGCATCGCACATGAGCTCAAAGGTAAATCCCATCGGAGCAACGAGAATGGGTGCTTGATGAAGCTTTTTCTTCAATGTTTCAAAAGCTATGATGCACTCGGGTGAGAAGATAAAAGGAGCATCCTTTTCAAGAAGATGGGTCATAGGTAGGGCGATTTTGGAAAAATCTTGTATGAATCTACGATAGAAACCGGCATGACCTAAAAAACTCCTAATACTTTTGACGGTAGTAGGATGAGGTAATTTAGCAATAACATCTACTTTTGCTCTATCAACCTCAATCCCGTTCTTTGAAATCTTATGGCCAAGGACTATGCCTTCTTTGACCATAAAGTGGCTCTTCTCCCAGTTTAGACAAAGATTGGTGTCTTCACACCTTTGAAGCATTTTATCTAAATGGGTGAGACATGATTGAAAAGAATCCCCAATGACCGAGAAGTCATCCATAAACACCTCCATTGTTTCCCCGATCATGTCGTGGAAAATGGCCATCATACATCGTTGGAGCGTGCGGGAGCATTACATAAGCCAAAAGGCATACGTTTGTAGGCAAAAGTTCCGTATGGGCAAGTGAATGTGGTTTTCTCTTGATCCCGTGGATCAATAGGAATCTGAAAGTAACCCGAGAAACCATCAAGGAAACAATAGTATTCATTCCCCGCTAATCTCTCAAGCATTTGGTCTATGAAGGGTAGAGGAAAATGGTCTTTACGGGTGGCGTCATTCAACTTACGATAGTCAATACAAACACGCCATCCGTCACCAATAGAGTTGGAATTAACTCGTTATCTTCATTTGTGATAACATAATGCCACCCTTTTCGAACACAATGAATGGGGTGACCCAAGGACTATCCGAGATCGGGTAAATCAATCCTGCATCACGAAGTTTGATAACCTCCTGTTTGATAACATCATGGATTTTGGATTCACTCTTCTATGATGTTGAACTCGCTGGTTTAAAGTGATCCTCCATCAAGATTTTATGAGTACAAAACTCGTGGTTTATACCTTTTATGTCGGAGAGTTTCAAGCAATTGCTTGCTTGTGTGACTTCAAAATTTTATGAGAGCGACTTTTCATCTTTACTCAAATCTCGAGCAATAATGACGGGTAATTTATCATCACCCTCAAGGAATGCATACTCGAGATGAGGAGGTAAGTCCTTAAGCTCAACATCGTGAAATTCTTGATTTTCTCAACCGAATTGACTTCCTTGTTATGAAGTTTGATGGGAGGGAGAGGAGGAGAAGTGTCCGATTGACAACTTCTTTAGAAGAATATCTCCTCCTCATTTTGATTAATCTCATCCGGATTGAATCACTGTAGGAGGGTTGATGATGGATCACCATTAAGCAACTTCTCAATAAGAAGTATGTCCCCTCAATATCAATTGGAGCATGATCAATTTCCCAAGGAACAGAATCACTAGCCAAGTATGCTTCAATCTCATCTAAGATGAAGTCGCTCCTCAAACGGAGTGAGAGAGGAGTAGAATTGGCTATGATAGGTTGAGAAGATGTGGTGGGATCCCCACTCACGAATTATGAGAATAACCAAGAACTTCTTGAGAATACTCTTGAAGCAACATCAATGATATCTATTCGGTTAACCGACCTGTAATCATAGTTTGCGAGTACCTCAAGTTTGGTCAAGGTTGAAGGTGACGACTTCATTACCAACACGCAATGTGATTTCTTGCTCAAATACATCAATGAGAGCACGGCCGTTCTCGTGAATCCTCGACCAACAATGAGAGGAACCCGATGATCGGCATCAAAATCAACAACCACGAAGTCCGTGGAAAATGGAACTTTCCTACTTTCAAATACGTCCTCGCAATGCCAAGAGGACGGGATATGGAACGATCTGCAAACTCGAGAGTCGTGCATGTAGGAGTGAGTTCCAAGAGAAAGTTTCTTCCACATCGAATAAGGCATAAGGTTTATGCTTGCACCAAGATCTGCTAGGGCAAAGCATTCAACCATTCCCGGAATACACAAGGTAAGAGAAATTTCCCGGGATCTCCAAGTTTTTCGAAGCTTTTTGAATAACTCGCAGAGCGCTCGTTCAGAGGAGTTTTGCCATTTCAAACAAATTTTCCTTATTGCTTAACATGTGTTTGAGAGTCGATGCAAACTTGGGCATCGGCATGATAGCATCCGCAGCTTATGTCAAAGTGTAATTCTTGGAAAATTTGGAAAAATTTGTCCATTTGATGACTAGCTTTCTCGCGAGCTTTGCTCATTCAAACGTGATGGGTAAGGAATAGAAGATTTGGATTGATTCTCAACAGAGATATAGGAGGTTCAAAACAACTCCTTGATTTGACTTGGGTTTCTCGGACGACTTGAGGTTGGACTCACCGAAGGTTGGACGTGTCTTGATGTACTGTGGGCTTGAATAATGCACTTTGTCCGTAGTATCCTTGGTAACTTGACTCATTGCCACAGGAGGAGGGGCATTGGAGTCGTGGGTCCATTGTGTGTCTTAGGCTCACTTTCCACTACCTTTGGGAGAGAAGAAGAGGAGGTAGTAGGAATAGCAGTCCATCATATGAAACACCACTTATGGTTGTGATCGCCTTAGCATCGCCCCTCGGGTTAGCGATCGTGTTGCTCGGAAGTTTTCCGAGCCCGAGGGTTGATCATTTAAAGACTTCTTAAGATCGCCGATCGGACCGACCAACAACTGCTTCATTTCATCTTGGGATTTCATGAATTGCTTGATAACTCATCGATGATGGTCCCGAGGAACAATGACGGAGGAGCCTGGAGGGACAATTTGAGGCCGTATGTTTTGATTATAGCCAAAATTCCCTTGATTAGGATTCATATTCTCATGAAATTGATTCCCTCGATTAAAATTGTTTTGATTAAGGTTTCCTTGATGTTGGAAACCTTGATTGGGTCCAGATAGAAATTACCTTGGTTTTGATAACCTTGGTTCATTCTTGGTTGGTTCCGATTCCGGTTTTGCATGTTGTGATTCGGTTAAAACCGGTGGTGCTCGATTAGTGTTAGCACGGTAGTGTGGTTCATTTTGAGGACGGTATTGATTACCTCCTTCCGTGAACTACCGGCTAGAGCATTGGCTTCAAAAGGACTACCATCGGTGGCGATACAATTGTAGTATGCATGAGGACCACCACAAGTAACACAACTCTCAACTTTCTTCACTTCACCATGTGTTGGTGTCTCGAGTGAAGGTGACTTTCTTCCGGTTAGCAAGAACCAAAGCTCGAACAATGTCGTGAGTTTGTCAATCTTAGCATCGGTGCTAGATGTACTCACGGGGATGAAGAAGAAGGGTCCATCATGAGGCCGATATGTCTTTGCTCGAAAGGACGGACTTGAGACTTGTTCTCAATGATTTGCAAGGCCTCTTTGGTAGTCTTGCTCAGAAATTACCTCGCGGAGGCATTCAAAGAGTCTTGATTAGTCCGATTGAGACCATTGTAGAAAGTATCCATTTGCATTAACTCGGTAAAACCGTGATGCGGACACTCATGGCAACTCTTTGTAACGATCCCATGCCTCCCGAATGATTCATCAAATCTTTGAGAAAATTTCATTATCTCATTCTTAAGACTTGTGGTTCGGGATGGAGGATAGAACTCGTTAACTAACTTGGTGACAAGATCTTCCCATGTCTCTATAGAATCGAGGGGTTGTTTCTCGCCAATTCCGGCTTGTCCTACAGAAAATGGGAAATGGAAGAAGCTTGATAGCTTCATGTGACATTCTTGTACTTGATGGTAGATGCAATCTTGTTAAACCATCGAATGTGTGCATGAGGATCATCCCACCAAAACCATAGAATTGGCTTTGGGTTACTAGATTAAGCAACCCGGTTTGAGCTCGAAAGTGTCGCCCACGATGGTTTGGGACAACAATGGCATCTCCGTAACCCTCGATGGGTGCTTGGAGAAGCTCATTCATGGGTTTGTCTTCGCCATTTCGACGAGGTGGTGGTGGTAGACGCCTCCTCGATCCGGTGAAGGAGCCGAATGTCCTCTACGCTCACGAGGAATGTTTCCAAGTTCGAGAAAGTGGACTTGTAGAACTGGAAGAACGAGTGCGCATGCACTAAGTATAAAATTAATTTTCAAAACAAATGAGGCAAAACGACAAGTGAAGTTAACCAATAATCACAAATGAAATGGCTTTTGAAAAGGTACACCAAATCACAAGTGACACAAAGGCAAGTTTTAAATCGATGTTCGGAACTTATTATGGTCGCACCCCGCTTAGGTAGTGCATCGCCTTGATTTGCGGTGGTTGATTTTTATGTATAAATTAAGTACCACCGAAAAGACGTAGGTAAGATTTGTGCCGATGGGTTTAAAACTTTTGGACAATATTTTTGGTATCGTCTCGTTTAACCAAATCGTCTTGTTTTAAGAATCACCTTAAAGACAATACAAGATAGAAAACGCTACGATTGTTTTGTTGTTTTATATTTTTTGGTGTTTTAACACTTTAGGAAAAGTGCTAATGAACTTTTGATTTTCTTATAACTTTACAAAAACTTTTTACGAATGATGGGTTATGTGCAAGAATGGGTCCGAAAATGGCTAAACACACCCTAAAGCCTCCCGCAATGCACGCCAAATTTGATCTCATGCTAAACTAGTCAAGTTTACTCACACAAGCCGACCACTTGTGAATGGCCAACCGTAAGAAACTTCAAACAATTTAAACACCAATGCAATGAAGTCACGGAGAATAGAATGAATTCCGGGTCGTTATGTCCCACTGAGACTCGATGGTGTGTCAAAACAAACTCGATGATGGAGTGATCACTAAGGATAGTGATCATAAAGGTTTTGATTAGAAATATTACACTCACCGATTGCTTGGAATAGAATGGAATACGAATTGGAAAGCACAACAATCGATAAGAGAAACGTAAACGTGAGTTTAAAAACTACGTAAACGTACAAAATAAAAAGTGAAATCTAAAAAATAAAAGACCTAAAAATATAAAAATGACATTTTTGAAATCCTAAAAACAAAAGAAAATTATTAGAAAAAGAAAATTATTTTTAACACTATTTAATTAATTATTATTAATTAAAATATTTTAACTATTTAATAAATACTCTAAAATAGAAGAAAATATGAAATAAGGCTAGAAAAATAAAATTATGATTCAGAAAAATCTAAAATATTATAAAACTAATTTTAAAACTAAAAATATATTTTTCACACTTTTTATCTAATTATTACTAATTAATTATTATTTAAAATACACTTAAATTCTAGAAAATATAAAATAAACCTGGAAAAATAAAATTTTAACTTTGAAAAATCTAAAATATGATAAAACTAATTTTAAAACTGAAAAGATATTTTTTATGCTTTTAATTATTTATTACTAATTAATTACTATTTTTAACTATTTAAAATTATAATAAATACTAAATAGATAGAGAAAATATGAAACTTTTCTAAAAATACTATATGATGACAGAAAACTAAGAAAATAGAAAAACAAGATTTGCTTATTAATAAGCTAAAAGAAAAATCAAAAGCTAGGAAATATTAAATAAACACTATCACCGATTTTTAATTGATCTTTTCCGGATTTTCTTTTGAAAACTACTTAAATACTAAAAATATGAAACTTTAACAAAGACAAAATTTTACAAATAAAAATAAGCGGCTTTACAAGCTTATAAGTCCAATGAGGACTTAATGAGCTTATTTTGGAGAAATAAGCTCAAACAAGGTCACCAGTCGAAACAAAAGATTGAATAAGATACAATAAGCTAAAACTACTCAAATGAAGCAAAAGATCAAAATAAGCACACCGAAAAGCCAAGAACAAACAAATAAGCACTTATGATTAAAACAGAAATGGGACAAGCTTTAAGCTACTTGCAGCCCTAGCCAACAAGCTTCAAAATGAAAACTTAAGCTTGAGACTTCAAGATGACCAGGTTGGCTTTCCAAAGAAACAAAGTTCACAAGATTTGAACAACAAATGAGCTCTGTGCAAGCTTTTGATTGAGCTTATGAAACTGGTGCACAAGGCACTTTTTTCAGACATGTACCCAAAAGAAGCCAAGAAATAAGTACCAAATAAGCTGATTAAGAGATAACTAGTATTTTTATATTTTTGTTTAGCAACCAAACTTCAATAACCTAAGAGCTTTTAAGCTAAAACTTAATATTAAGCACACAAGAAAATATCTATTTTATTCAAAAACGACCTAAATGAAAATTTGACTTTTGACTTAAACTAAAAGTTTGACTTATATGAACTTTAATCTGATTTAAATCACTGAATATGTTTTTTTGAGATGATATAAGACTGATTTGATCAACACTAACAGCTTTCTAACACAAAATCATGAGTATGATCCATAAAAATCCAACAGTGAGCACCAAAGATTAGTTCAAATGCAATTTTGACTTTGGATGAACAAAGATTGGTTTTTCTTTCTTTGAGCTAAATAGACTTAATGAGAAATGAATAGGCAAACTCAACAACACCAACAAAGCTCTTATGCTTTTAACAGTAAATCCAAACACCCTTTACTTGTCCGATATGGAACTTTTCAAATCAAATCACCAATTTAAACCATGAAGCTGATTCACAACCTTGTATTATCATATAAGAAGACTAAAGAAGCATGAAACAACAGAAATAGCAACATAAAACTTAAGATAATTAATTATGCTAATGAAACTGTGAAAATGAGATTTTTATAAACTACAAATTAAAGAGAACAACTAACTGTTTTTAATGATAAATTACACTTAACTATTACTAAAGAATACTAAGAACCGTAAATTACAACTACTAATCAACCACAACAAAGAAATGTAAAATGAATAAAAGGCTTACAAAAGCTTCCAAGCTCAAAACCGAGAACAAGAACCAATGAACACCCTATTAGCTTACCACTAAGCTACTAACCCAAGGCCATCCAAGATTTACCCTGCTCCAAATGTGAAAACCATTTCCAATGATTTTGAATTTTCACTAATTAATTGGTATTTTTGGTGATTTTCGATTTTGCTTCTAAACCTGAATTTTAGTGTTTCTAATAGCTTAGAAAAGCTATATAGGAGCTTATATGTTCTATTTCACCATACACATAACTTACAACAACATTTGATTCATATGAGATTTTTGAAATAAAACTGCATAAATAAAATTTGCAACTTAAAACTTGATATTGAAACTGAAAAGAGTTCACAAATACTTTAAATAACTTAAACAAAGTACTAAGGAAGCTTAAATTACACTGAAATTTTGATAATAATAAAAACGACAATGGAAAACTAAAATTATACTAGATAGATAGATACATTGTCTCTTAGCTCCTCTTTATAGACTTTTAGGACTTCTCCTTGACCTCTGAATCTTTCCCACCATTGGATTGCATAGAATCATCAAAACCGTCCAAGTGTCATTTTGGCGCCAATTTCTTCAAGGCAGGTTTTTGGTATTAATTGGAGTTGGTTCCAATCAATTAAAGATTTTGGTGTTTAGAGGAGGTGGAGGGGACAAAGTATGGAGAGGGTGTTGAAAGGGTGGAAAACCATGCCCGGTTTTGGTGTTTACAGGGTGGAGAGGGAGCTACGATTGGGTAGTGGTTTTAGCGCGTATGGTTGTTTTTAGTTTCGTTGACCGGACATATAATAACGGGTTTTGGGCTAGGATTGGGCCAAGGTGGGTAATGGGTTTGGACTTGGATTAATATAGGATCCGTTTGGTATAAGTAGTATCAAGGACCAATAATGCAAATCGCCAAAGTCGAGGACCTAAAATGCCAACTTTTCCAAACTTCTCACAAGGACCAAACATGACAAACATTGATAGTGCAAGGACCCTTTTGCATAAAATCCCATTTTAGAAATCCAAGGACCATTTTGCAAATTTTCAAAGTTTAGGGATCTTTTATGCCAATTGACCAAAAAATCATTCAAGGATCATTTTGATAACTTAGAATACTTGTGGACCTTGAATGATAAAATTCCACATTTTGAATTCCAGGGACTAGATTTGACAACTTTTAAAACTTGGGGACTAAAGCGCCAATTTTGCAAACTTGAATCATTTTTATCCGATTTTGATATTTTGCATTTAAAACACATAAAACACGATTTGTGATATTTTGATCATTTTGATGTGTTTCAGTGTTTTCGAGATGATTTCAGCTTAGATTATACAAAATGATGAGTATTTAGACACTCATCACATAAACTTAAAGCGATTAAGTAATTGATAGAATAGCGTATTTCTTGCTGATTAATACCCCAAATTTTAACATAGAGGATAACAAAATGAATATAGTTACCAACAACCGTATACACTTTTTATTTCATTTTAAACCAGTTAATTTCAAATGTAAAACGCAATATATATTTCAAGTTTAATATATCTTACATCAATAGTTTTATTTCACTCAAAAAACAAGAGAACTGCCATTTTAAATTACAACCAAGCAGTTTACTAACTTGGAACCAATATTCTTCTAATATTATTGATCAATAACTATCTATTTCTTAGGTTGTGAACCAAGAACCAAACCAACATAACCATGCCACCCTCATTCTAAATTTCCCATATATATAACCTCTAGCTACTTTCCAAGTAAAAGGGGTGAGGTTTTCATGAGTTATTTGTTAAAGGCCAAAATGTACATGGTTGATTAAAATATCCCCTGTAAGGCCATAACTGTTTCTTACCAATTCTCTAACTATTTCACATGCGTGATACGTTGATTAAATGTTTTACCACTAGTATAAATGACGATTTAACCAGAAGCGGATCTAAAACTCTAAATTATCAAGTGCACAAATATTTTTACTAGTATAAAGAAAATAAAAATAAACAAAAACGTACGATTTTATAAAACTAGTAAATAAATTAAGAAGAAAAATGATTTGGAGGCCTAAAGATGAAACTAATTATATGCCTAAACATCTATCGAGTTTCCGTAAACCTTCGAGAACCCTGAGTTTAACCACTTTTTAAAACCAAAGGCTGCTTCATTATAGCTAATGTAATTTAACTATTTACCGTCAAAAGAATAAAAAATGTAAATATTGGGTTAAAAATAAAGGAAAATGATTTGGAGGCTTAAAAATGGGACTAATTATATCACAAAGGATGTGGCGATAAGTTATTGGTTTGTGAAGAAACAGGTCCTACGTATTCTTAATAGGATAGTGACATGGGTTTAGGCGTGTAATTAGACATTTCATTTATAAGCGTACGAATCAATGCTCAAAATAAAATAGAAAAGATAAAGTAGTCATACATCTACATTCCAGAAGAAGAGAATAATCGTAGTCGCCTAACACTGTCCGTAACAAACCTAGTCGGTTCAAACCAAATCTCATTAGCATTATTTTTTCAACGCAATAATAATGAATGACTAATAATAAAATTCCATTTCTCATTTATAGAATTACGCGATCACTAAAAACCGCTCATCTTCATCCTCCCAATAATTAGGGTTCGTTCGTTCCTTACTTCTTCATCACCCAATTCAATTATTTACTGATATCCGATACGTAAATTTAAATGCTTAATTGTGTTCGTAAGCTACTATTCTATGCTTCTGAAATGATTATTTCTATAGATCTAGTTTTTTATTTCTTAATTAACCGTTATTGTTAGATAAGAATGTACTTTTTGTTTGCTGGTAGAAGTTAGTTAGACTGTTGATTGATGCTTAAAGTAGTTAAATTATCGGTATAGATATTAAGTAGTTATTTGTTATTATTATGATTAGGCGAAAGCGAAATAGTTACTCATATCGATACGTTAATTGAGTTCGTAAGCTAGGATTTTAGGTTATTATACTGAATTACTGATTTTGCTAATGCGTACTTGAATTCGAAAGTTACAATTATATATTTTTATACTGATTTTATGTATAGATATAGTTTTTTATTTCTTAATTAACCGTTATTGTTACTTTCATCTTTTACATAATAATGTACTGTTTGTTTGTTGTTCAAGTTAGTTAGACTGTTAATAGATGCTTAAAGTAGTTATTTGTTTAATAGTGATTATTATGATTAGGCGAAAGCAAAATAGGTACCAATATCGATACGTAATTGAGTTCGTAAGGCGGAATTTTATGTTATTATACTGAATTACTGATTTATGAATAGATCTAGTTTACGATTTGTGCGTTTCGCGCTATCGTTATGCGAATCTGTTTAGTTTTGAATTGTGTGTTATATGTATAGCTTTTGTTACAAATATGTAACTGTTTGGAGTTTGTTAGAGTGTTATAGATGTGTAAATGAATTTACATATAATTTGTTGTTAGTTAGTAGTATTAGATATAGGTATAAAACATTGTACTGATACTAGCAGCTAGTTAACTGTTTAATAATTTTCATCCGAAAGCCGAAGCGAAAGTAATTTATATGAAATAAAATAGACGAGTTACGGACTATTTAACTGTTTTCAGTTCGGTATGCTTTATGAACTGAATTGAATGATTTGGATGACGGATCGTATGCGTACATGTGGCATCCTGATAGTGATGGTGATTAGCTAATTGTTTAATTGTGATTATTGTGAATAGGCGAAAGTAAAGTTATTTGGCGTGATTTTCTACGAAATAAAATCAGTTGAGATGAAAGCTACGGAATATATTTGGTTGCGGTATTATGCGAATAGTATAGAATTTTGTGTTTATGTAATAGTTATTCGTGTAGGTCTAGTTTTTGATTTGTGTGTTGTTATTTATTACTTGAATATGCTTAATTTGATTGTGTTATATGTAAAGCTTTTGTAATGAATAATAGTTGTGTTAGTTTTTGCCAGTGTGTAAATGATTTATAAATGATTTGATGAAGCTATGTATGTATAATCGTTATAACGGATCGAACTGTGATTGGCTTATGTTTGTTACATAATTGTGAATAGCTTATGTGTACATAATTAGCTAGTCATAGTAGGTATAGCCTTTAAATTAAAAAGTAGATATAGTCATATAGTGACAGCAACTAGTTAATTGCTTAGTAGTAATCATCCGAAACCGAAAGTACTTCATGTTTTTTTTACTAATAATAGTATAACTGACATTTCGATTAATCTTTAATGAAATTAATAAAATACATATTTAGATTAATGTAAGGTAAGGAATATATTATAGGATGTTACTTACAGGATGATATAGTACTTTTCGGTTTTATAATATTTTGATTAAGACAGTGATTCGTTTATCGATTGGTTTTATATTGTATGCGTCATGAACTGAGTTTTAATGATTTAAATTATTGGATTGTTTATTTGATTAGTGATTTTTTTTAATGAACTGAAATTTGTTTTGCAGTGTTAGAGATTATTTAAGAACAGAGAATTTGACATTTGGACAAAATGACGTGGTTTAGGGCGGGGTCTAGTGTGGCAAAGCTTGCGATAAGAAGAACCTTATCGCAAAGTGGAGCATATGCTGCAAGGACGCGTGTTGCTTCTTCAGGAACTCGATCTTTTCATACTACTGTTTTCAGATCAAAAGCACAATCTGCACCTGTCCCTCGAGCTGTTCCCCTTTCTCGTTTGACTGATAGCTTTTTAGATGGAACTAGTAGCGTGTATCTCGAAGAGCTTCAGAGAGCCTGGGAGAATGATCCCAATAGCGTCGATGAGTCATGGGACAATTTTTTTAAGAATTTCGTTGGCCAGGCTGCTACATCGCCTGGAATATCGGGTCAAACCATACAAGAGAGTATGCGTTTGTTGTTGCTTGTTAGGGCGTACCAAGTTTATGGCCACATGAAAGCGAAAATCGATCCATTGGGTCTGGAAAAGAGGGAGATTCCTGATGATTTAGATCCCGCTTTTTACGGTTTCAGCGAAGCTGATTTAGACCGTGAATTTTTTCTCGGTGTATGGAGGATGTCTGGGTTTTTGTCTGAAAATCGACCTGTGCAAACTCTTAGGTCGATATTGACCAGGCTTGACCAAGCTTATTCTGGAAGCATTGGTTATGAGTACATGCACATTGCTGATCGTGAACGATGTAATTGGCTGAGAGATAGAATCGAGACTCCTACCCCGACACAATATACCAGTGAACGTCGTGAGGTTATCCTTGACAGGCTTATTTGGAGTACTCAGTTTGAGAACTTTTTAGCTACTAAGTGGACGGCTGCTAAGCGGTTTGGACTTGAAGGTGGGGAGACTTTAATTCCGGGATGAAAGAGATGTTTGATCGGGCATCAGATCTTGGTGTCGAGAGCATTGTGATTGGAATGTCGATAGAGGAAGGTTGAATGTTTTAGGTAATGTCGTTAGGAAGCCGCTGCGTCAAATCTTCAGTGAATTCAGCGGTGGAACGAAACCAGTGGATGAAGTTGGTCTTTACACTGGAACCGGTGACGTTAAGTATCACTTGGGAACTTCAGATGATCGACCCACAAGAGGTGGAAAGAGAATTCATTTGTCTCTAGTGGCAAATCCGAGCCATTTGGAAGCTGTTGATCCTGTTGTGATCGGAAAACCAGAGCCAAACAGTATTACTCAAACGACGTCGATAGAACAAAGAACTTGGGCATCTTGATTCACGGAGATGGAAGTTTTGCAGGGCAAGGTGTCGCTCGAGACTCTGCATTTGAGTGGTCTTCCAAATTACACAACTGGCGGGACTATCCATATTGTGGTGAACAATCAAGTTATGCGTTTACCACCGATCCACAAGCTGGAAGATCTTCTCAATATTGTACTGATGTTGCTAAGGCTTTGAATGCTCCTATCTTTCATGTAAATGGTGATGACGTTGAAGCAGTTGCTCATGCTTGCGAGCTCGCAGCAGAGTGGCGCCAGACGTTCCACTCTGATGTCGTTGTTGACATTGTCTGTTATCGTAGATTTGGGCATAACGAAATCGATGAACCCTCTTTCACCCAACCCAAAATGTACAAGGTCAGTTAGTTTATGTGCATCTCATATTCATGTTTTTTCAATGGCTTTAAGTATAGCTTCTAAGTTTCTGGGTGATGTTGCTGTTACAGATCATCAGGAATCATCCTTCGTCACTAGAAATCTATCAGAAGAAGCTTCTAGAAAGTGGTCTGGCGACAAAAGAAGATATTGATAGGATACAAAACAAGGTTACCACTATCCTAAATGAAGAATTCCTTGCCAGTAAGGATTATGTTCCCCAAAGAAGAGACTGGCTTTCAGCTTACTGGACCGGATTTAAGTCCCCTGAACAGCTTTCACGTATCCGTAACACTGGGTAAATCTTTTGTATGTGCATTACGGATAGGCTCGTAGCTTGACTCTTCTGTAACAAGTTTATGCTGTTCTGCAGGGTTAAACCAGAGATCTTGAAAAACGTTGGGAAGGCGATCACAACTCTTCCAGAAACGTTTAAGCCTCACAGAGCAGTTAAGAAGATATTTGCAGATCGTTTAAAGATGATCGAGACCGGTGAGGGTGTTGACTGGGCAGTTGCAGAAGCTCTTGCTTTTGCAACATTGCTGGTGGAAGGAAATCACGTGAGGCTGAGTGGTCAGGATGTTGAAAGAGGTACTTTCAGTCATAGGCATTCTGTTGTTCATGACCAGGAAACTGGGGATCGCTACTGTCCTTTGGACCATGTAATGATAAATCAACATGAGGAAATGTTTACTGTAAGCAACAGGTAATTACAAATCCATACAAGTATTAATACGTGCTTTGATATTTTTAACGCTTATATATGTTATGTCACAGTGAAGCTTACGTTGCAAATGTTTTTATCATTTTTTGGAAGGGAATGATTAATTGATAATGAGCTTCCATGTCCATCAAAGCTTGTTTTTATTTTTTTAGTAACAAACCGTTTTTACGAATTTAGACGTGGTAGACAATAAACGAGCTAAAATAAATTATTTTCCCTGTTCAAAGAATTGTGAGTTTTAACAGGACACAGTTTTATGCAAGGAAAATGATTTATATGCCCAAATTCATGCCTAAAGTGTGCCTAAAATCTGCATGACATTACTCCATCGTTGCTCAGGAATATGTCCACTTACTCACAAACCTATTGGTTAATGACATATAGTATTAGGCACAAATTTTGGCATCCCAGTCACTTCTCTTTATAACATTGTTTGGGTTTTAATGAGATGTCTAAGATGCCCCTGAACTAGAACAAGATAGAAATAGGAACAAACACCCGTTGATAGTCCAACAACAAAAAAGTACGTTTTTTATGAAAATTTATGTCACCCAAGTATGACAAGCAAAATTTTAATATATCTAAAGTTAGATTTGTGTTTCTCGTGATGCGTTACTTTTCGCATAAAGAATGCGTATCTGAACTATTGTAATACTCTTTGATTACTTATGTACTAAACTCTAGTTTGAAATTCAAATTTACGCAGTTCTCTTTCGGAGTTTGGCGTCCTGGGATTTGAGTTGGGATATTCCATGGAGAACCCTAATTAAGCTTGTGATATGGGAAGCTCAATTTGGAGATTTTTCGAATGGAGCTCAGGTGATATTTGATCAATTCTTGAGTAGCGGGAGGCTAAATGGCTGCGTCAGACAGGGTTAGTTGTGTTGTTACCTCATGGTTACGATGGTCAAGGTCCTGAACATTCAAGTGCGAGACTCGAGCGTTTCCTTCAGGTGAGACTCTTCTAGTTTACTGCATATTAATTTCGTGAAACTAAGATATGATCAGTTGCTAATAACTTGTTATAATGGCAGATGAGTGATGATAACCCGTTTGTCATTCCTGAGATGGAGCCAACCCTACGTAATCAAATTCAAACTTGCAATTGGCAAGTTGTCAATGCTACGACTCCAGCTAATTATTTCCATGTGTTGCGTCGACAGGTGAGCTCTTCCGTATAACATGACATTTATGAAAAGGTTCATTGTGTTCATCAATTTCTCACATTTCGTTATGATATTCCAGTTGCATAGGGAGTTCCGTAAGCCACTTATCGTAATGGCTCCAAAGAATTTGCTTCGTCATAAAGACTGCAAATCAAACTTGTCTGAGTTTGATGATGTCCAAGGTCACCCAGGTTTTGACAAACAAGGGACCAGATTCAAGCGACTCATCAAGGATCAGAATGACCACTCAAATCTTGAAGAGGGCATTAGACGTTTAGTTCTTTGCTCTGGAAAGGTCAGTTGATATTTGAAAGTCGATTTGTTGCAAATTCTACCCTTTTATTTATGAATGGATTGAGTTACATTTTTCCCTTATGGGGTCTAAATAAATTCTAGCTAAGACGTAAACAAGCCTAACTGGTTGAGAGTCGTCCAATGTGTTTTTATATTTCATATGGCATTCTAAGCTGTTATATATAAAAGTTTTGTCAAATGATAATGATATTTATTGTAATAATTATCTATAAAAACTTAGAAAGCTAGGCAGAAGTGTGTGGGCCAAGCTGGCAAATTTTGGCCAGTTACCCAACCTGCTAGTGTTTCCGACTTTGCAATCTCTAATCAAAAGAAAAAGCTATCGGAAAGATTCTGTTATTATTGTGGCTTGCACTTTCTTCATTCCAGTTGCTGTAAAGAAGCTGTCATTTTGCAGGTTTATTACGAACTTGATGAAAAAAGGAAGTCAGTTGAGGGTAAAGATATTGCTATTTGTCGTGTTGAACAGCTTTGCCCATTCCCGTATGACCTCATCCAGCGTGAACTAAAGCGCTATCCAAGTAAGTTCAGACATAGTAACAGACATGAGCAAAATATTTTAAAGTTCTCTTAAGCAACTTCACTTGTGGCGTATGTAGGAACAACTGACTAATGTATTCGTGTTATGAAACCTTTCAGATGCAGAAGTTGTTTGGTGCCAGGAGGAGCCAATGAACATGGGAGCCTACAGTTACATTGCTCCACGTCTTGCTACTGCGATGAAGGCACTCGATAGAGGCACTATAGATGATATCAAATCGTGGGTCGTGCTCCTGCTGCTGCAACTGCAACTGGTTTCTACACTGTTCACACAAGAGAACAGACAGAACTCGTGCAGAAAGCCTTGCAGGAAGAACCCGTCACCAATCCTGCAGCTGTATAAAGCCCTCATCTTGGTAAGTATACAACAATAAGCTTAATTATAAGTAAAACTTTAGACCCATATCCTTATGATGTGTTGATTTTGGGTTATTTTATCTGAAACGGATGAACTGAGAAAACGGTTAAATGGGAGCGGGTCCAATGGGCTCAATAGGTTAAACAAGTTGAAAGTGTCGAGATTTGTACTTTTAGGCTTTTAGCGCATGCAACCTCTTTAATTGCTTTGTGCTCAGAGGTTAAGCTTGTAATAATTTTGTGCTTTTAATCAAATTTGATGCACTAATGCGGTGACAATTAATTAAAACAAAAAATATTGTTAGTTAAAACTTAGTGTTTTCGGGTCTACCAGCCTAAACCTGTTGCACAATCTGCCTAACCCGCCCATCTCGACACTCTTTAGTTTTACCCATTTTGACAAATGCTATTTGAATTAACTTAATCACTTTTTACTTGCAGGGCTTCCATCTTAGCCGATTGTTGGTGCAGCATCTTTTGTTTTCATATTTCAAAAGTTATCCGCGTATAGGAAACATTGCGCGTGTAATAATAACGTACAAAATGTTCAGATGAGAATTATATACCTGTCGCCATGGGTTCATGGCATGTAAGTTCTTTTGCTTGTATCCCTTCTTGGCTGTTAATTTTGCACAAACTTGTTTTGGTAATGATGACCATATCAGAATGTGATTGGACTTCATTTGACCCGAAGTAATATTTATTTTGGACTCTACCCAAGAATGTTCGGTTTTACTTCAAAAGTTAATTTTGTCGTTGGAAACATGTATATGGTCATTTGACCCAAAGTAATATTTATTCCTTACCCGTGATTAGTAATCATGTATATGGTCTTCGAAACACTAATCTTTCATATTCGGTTTCTTATTGTGTGTTTTACTATCAGTTTAGGACTATCATTGTAACGAATATAGGCAAAAGACTGATTGATAATTTTGTGCAAACCTTTTGGACCATTTTTGTAGTTTACTCAAAACTTTGTTTTTTAGATTTTAGTTGGAAAGGAAACTGACCCTTGTGTCATTCAAAAGTCAAGTTTTTTTTCTAGAATTCAATGCTTTATGACATGCGTCATGACCAAATTTGTGTTGAATTTATATGACGATTGATTTCTTCATTTTGATATAAAAGATTGGGTTTTTGCATTCTAAGGTCATTGTACTTTTTAAAAATATTTATTTTGGTCATTATAGTATTTTTGTGTGTATTCATATCATTGTACTATTATCTATCTATACTATTTTATAAAAGGTTTGGGACTTTCATATAAAGTAGTCTTAAAAATTTTAAGACACAAAACATTTCTTTATTAAGAAATATGCTCATTTAGTAAATGTTGTTGACAATATTGGTCAATCTTTTTAATTGTGATGGTCGATCGTTTGTAATAAAACCATTTAATACAAAATGATCAATCTGACTTTAAGAACTTTTAAAATCTCTTTAATAAAAAGGTCTACATAGTGTTTAATACATACATATGTTCTAACTGAAAATTTAAGGGTCTTTATGTGCATTTTATTTTTTGTAATAAATTGTTTTATTTAAATACCCATGAAACACACAACAATTACACCACCACCATAAATAAACAACCCATGGGACCTCTCCATCCGTAGTGTTACACTACCACCACCGGCATCTCCTCAACCACGCTTACACGCAACCACCGAACTCGCCACCACAAAATAATCACCAGATCTGCATGCATCATTCGTGGGTGCTTATAGTTAAACTTAATAGAGTAACTAAACTTTTAGAACTCATCTGATAGTCACTCATACTCTATGTCAACTCCATCTCAACTTTCGTATCATAAAAAAATCCACGTTATTAAGTATGACACCACATCGTTGTTTCAACTCACAATTTTTTATTTTAAACTTTTCTTTCGCAAATTTATTACTTCTATTTATATATATTTTTAAAACTTAGTAATATTATTTACGTCTAATTTGTATTTATTAGTACATCGATTACAATCAACCAAGCTTGTTTATTAGTTTTAATAATCATAACTTAAAATTTTATAATTTTAATAGTTTATACAATTCTTATTCGAGCCAAATACGAGTATCGTGATCTGTTGTACACCTAATCTTATAGTATGACTTGATGAAGACAATATGGAGATTAGTCCTTTGGTTTTACTCCGCCACAAACATATGTAAAGATCGCATTTGATTAACCAATTTAAGTTTGTTTAAATGTTTAGTTAGAATGTTAAATGTTCAGTTAGAATATGCATAAAAACAAATTAAATTTAACATATATAACTATTTTTATAAAGATAAGTATACATAGATTGTAAAAAAAAAAAAAAAAAAAACATGAGATATTTGATGACATGGAGGTTGAGCGAGAAAATAAAAAGTATAGATGATTCATTATGTAAGTTCAAAGTTTAGTTAGTATTTTAAGCATAAATAATAGTAGAGTGACTTAAATGAAAAAAAATAGTATAATGACCAAATTAAACGTTTATAAAAAGTACAATGATTCTTGAATGCAAAAACCCTAAAAGATTTGGTGGGATTGTGGTTAGGAAAGATTGAAAAGAGGAAGCTACCTACTATCGACATGATTAATGTGATTTTGGGCCATTCTAAATCGACACTTGGCATGAATAAAACTACATTCTAAAGCTTGTTTCCACTTCTCTAGCTCTTATAAATAAAGGACACATGGTTGATATGTTTCATTTCATGGGTGTTTGAATTGATTGTGGACGGCTTCATGAGGTGATGGTTTATGGATAATGGATTAGATTTTTGGCCTTTTGGTTACATTACAATCAACTAATGCCTATCTAAAGTCTTCTAGGAGTAAGTTGTTCTTCGTATAAAGTTTAACCGGTTAAAATATTAGGACATAATATTATAAAAAATTGTCTTGTTATGTCAATACAGTAGGTAAAAAGAGGTAAAACAGAAAAAAGATCTCTGCTTTGGGTAAACTAACTTTCTTTAGTCTCACTCTCTATCCTTCTACTAGCTAGAAAAGCCTGACTTCAAAGGTACTAAGATTAACTGCTTTTCTCCTCTTGCCACAGCTTGACTACCCCTTTACTACTTGAACTATCAAGCCTTCATCGTAACCCATAGACCATAGTGTCATCTATGAGATAACAGCATAGATAAATCCATAGAAAGCTATGAAAAGGGAGAAAAATGTCACATTTTGTCGGATATAATTACACTATTATCAGAAGATTAAGTAATGTGTTAAAAGGTTTAATAGTGACTTTTCGGATTTTACCAACTTTTGTTATCGTCATGGCGGCAAAATTGTCTCTTTGACGTAAGAAACTCTGATTAAAAAAAGTAGACGAATAAGACGTTAGGGGAGGGTGGATATTTCTTACCCTGTCACCCTAAGGTCTTGCGTCCTCTATCCAATAAAACCTTCCAACTCAAAACTACCCCAATACTACCCTAACACTTTCTGCATTAGACGGAGTGGTAACCCAATCTCCAATTCCAATTTTTTTTTTTTTTTTTTTTTTTTTTTTTTTTTTTTTTTAAAATACATACCCACCTTCTTCCTCCCACCTTCTTCCTCCCACCAAAACCATTTTCCTTACCTGCAAAACCATGTTTGGTACCTGCAAAACCATTTTCCTTACCAAAAAAGAAGACAAAAGAAGCAAAAATACAAACACAAGCACGGGTACATATTCGGTTTCTGAACTCGCAAAATGAAGCCGCCCCCCTTACCCGACCTACACGGCACGGTGTAGCCGGTCGGTTTCACGAACCCGCCCCCCTTACCCGCTCCCACTCCGTTGGCCCTAGAGTAATCTATTGATGATGCAAGTGTTTTGCATTATAAATAACTAGCCACTTGCATTACTTGTACAAATTGCCAAACATGGAAAGAGCACCATTTGTGACATTAGCAAACATCATTGGTGGCTTTTGTGCTGTAAATGTCACCATTTTTCTCGAATGGTCGTGAAAGTAACACCTCTTTGCAATTAAAAAGTAGCGTTTTATATTGACTGCCCTTTTGATTTTAGATCGAAACATCATAATTTTTAATAAACATTATGTGAAATATTAAGTAGGATCCACAAAATCTTTGCAATCGATGTTCTTGTAGCATATAATAACTTGGGGTTATGGGTGAAGAAGTTCTTAAAGTTTCTTCCAAAGCTTCACCTAAGTTCTTATAGTTTTTTTTTCTGAAAAGGTAATTAAGTAAGCGGGTTTGTCGTTTAGGTTCTTCGAAGATTAAAATATTACGTAAATATTCTTTGCGATGGTGGGCAACCGGTGATTCTGGGTTCACTTGTCGCGTCAATGTGTAGTTTAAAATGTTCTGAGGAAGTTCTTATAGTTTACGGGTTTATTAAATAGGTTCTTGAACCTTAAAAAAAACTTCTTTTTTTTTTTTTTTTTTTTTTTTTTTTTGCATTTGCATTTTTCTCCTTCGCATATCTTTGTATATTTTCGTACATTTCTATCCGCTTTTATCGTTTATGAATCTTTTCTCTTGTCATACTTTCTTTACATTGTTTTACGTTTATGCGTTTTCTCTCTTGTCGTCGTTTTCTCAGGTTTGTGCGTTTTGTCCATTTTATGCGTTTCATTTATTTTCGTTTATTTTCATACGTTTTCATAGGTTTCATAATTTTTTATTACATTTGTGTGCGCATTTGTATGCTTGTGTCGTTTCTTACATCTTTTGCGTTTCATACTAGTTTTATGGTTTTCTACGTTTGTATGTTTTATACGTTTGTATGTTTTATACTTGTAATGTTTTATACGTATGTAAAATGTGTATAAATAAACAAAATCGTATGAAAGCGGAAAAACGTAAAAAAAAAAAAATGTCGAAACGAAAAAGTGAGAAAAAGTGAAAAAGCGGATAAAAACGTAAGAAAAACATCTGACGTAATAAAGCGGGCGAAAAGGTATAAAACGGACAAACACATATAAAAGCGGAAAAAGCGGACAAAACGGACAAAAACGTAAGAAAATGGACAAAAGCGTGTGAAACGGAAAACGTAAGAAAACGGACAAAACGTAAGAAAACGGATGAAAGTGTAAGAAAATAGGCGGCGTATAAAGCGAGCAAAACGTATAAAAGCGTATGAAAGCGAAACCCAGAAAAATGGGTCAAAACGTAAGAAAAGCGGACAAAAATATATGAAACCAAATTTTGAGTTAAGTATAAGCGGTCGTTAGGATAAAGGACTAACGGTGGCAAATGGGTTTTGCAAATGGCGTTAGCTAACGGAAAAACTAACGACAATTAGTCGAGGGACCATTTTGAAATTAACGAAAAAAAAACCTATAGTAGAAGGTTAAAACATCTGAGTAACTTATATAACCGGTGACCAAACTTAAGAACCTCTTTCAGAATAAAAACTATAGTAACTTGGTGAACTTTGGAGAAACTTTAGTAACTTCTTTGACCCATAACCCAACCCTAATAACTTGCATGCTACATTAAAGAGCTTGTGTCTCAAATATTAACTCAGCGGCTGTGGGTTCAAGTCTTGCTTAAAAAATGTAAAATTGATTGTGTTGTACATTATGTGAGATAAATAGTTGTCGTTTTAAAAAAAGTAACTTGCACACTACAAAGTTGAAAAATATAACAAAGTTTCATTTCTGATTTTTAAATTTATTTACCAACATGCAATCGCCCCTCATTTAAACTAGTAGTGTGTTGTCCGAAATATGATAGTGGATGAGGTTCTTCCTGTTGAGGTTACGCGGGTAGTACGGGTTTCTAACTTAGATTTATGTTGTTTAATCGGGGTTTCTCGTGACTATTACCGATCTTTAATTTTCCCTAGACATCTCTACATATCCAGTGAGGTTTAAATCTTAAGCCTCTTATGAGAGTATCAAGTAACTTACCACTAGATTACTAGATTATTGGTAGTAATTCTCCCAAAATCATGTATTTATTCAAGTTAAAACACATAATGAGTTGTGACATAATTGATAAAGTTTGAGAGAGAGAGAAAGCAGAATTGAATTATGATAAAGTTTTCTTGTTGTATTTGCAATCTGTGAAGACTTTGCCTTTGTGTGAGCTTGAGCGATAGTAGCTTTCGACTTGTGTAGTCTTATTATCTCCCATAAGTTGGCATGGAGTAAGGATTGCAAATGCCCAGCTTGGATAGACAGTTATAGTGTAGAGCCCTGCTTTGACCTTTTGTGCATATGTCTGCCACTTGTAATCTAGTTGGAATATATGAGGGAAGAATCTCACTTGCTTTAATCTTGTTTCTTACAAAATGACAGTCTATCTCTATGTGCTTAGTCCTAGCATGACGGATTGGGTTTGAGACTAAAGCAATGATAGAGACATTGTCACAGAGAACTAGAACAGGGGTGGGAACTTGAACTTATAGATCTTTGAGAAGGCAAGTTAACCAAATAATTTCACATGAATTTTCTGCTAAAGCCATGTACTCTGCCTCAGTGAAAGACCTTGAGACCATTCCTTGTTTCTTGGATTGCTATGAGATTATACTGGAACCTAAAAAGATGCCATAACCTGATATAGACCTTCTTGAAAAAGAGCAACTTGCCGTGTCACTGTCACAATAAGTAGTCAGTTGGAGAAGGTTGTGAACTAGGAAGAAGAGTCCTTGACCAGTACAAAGTTTGAGGTATTTGAGTTCTCTTGTTAAGGCTACCATGTGAGGTATTATAGGTTCTTTTAGAAACTAGCTAAGTGATTGTGCAACAAAGGAAACATCAGGCCTGGTGATGGTGAGGTAAATTAGTTTGCCAATCAAAGTCACCGTAGAATGTAGGATCATGTAAGGTCACCATCAGTTAAGTTGAGTTTGGTGTTTGGATCAATTGTTGTGGCACAAGGTTTTACATCAAGAACACATGCAAGTGTGATGAGATCAAGGGTGTATTTTCTTTGGGTCATTGCCAAACCAATGGAGTTTCTTAGGAATTCAATGCCCAAGTAATAGTGTAATGCACCAAGATCCTTAATGTTGAATTTGAAAGGTTATGTATATATTTTAATATGCGTATGACCGGATTCGAACTCGAGACTTCGGGATTGCACACATTACGTATGAGAATCAATGTAAATAATAATTAATATATTAAATGTAATATTTAATTATTGATTACAAATAAATATTAACGATAGTTAATATTTAACGAGTTTTGATTATCGATTAGTTAAATGTCAACGGGATATGAAGAAAAGTTAACAAGCCAGTGAAGGTTTTGGAACCTCTTTTGGGCTTGTTTTGGCCGAAAATATAGAATCCCACATCGAAACTATAGTAATCTTGACACTCTGGCCAAAATTTATAATCATCCCCATGTATTCATCATTTGGTACATTAGATTTCAATAGAAAGCCAAACTTCTTCTTTCTTCCTCTTGTTCTTAGGTCGACGAGCAAAACCCCATGTAAGGGATTTGCGAGTGACCTGAGCATAACAAAGGTGTTTGGTTAATCTATTGTAATCGAGAACCTAAACTTTTCTCATTGATTCACTCTAATGTGTACAGAGCGAAGGGCCAATGCACTTGTATTGGTAACTTGGGTGTTCGACTTTTAGTGTAGTCGAATGTATTAAACCCTAATTTATTAGGGTTTAAGGTTCTTAATCTTGATCTTAATTTGGGGCTTTCATAAACCCTAATTGCATTGATTCGCAAAAGTGCATATACTTTTAATTTGGTTAATTAATTTACAAGTATTATTCCTATTACTTCCGCTGCATGCTTTGATGATGTTTACGTGTTTACTTTAATTGTTATGATTAGTAAAACCCAACAAAAGAATTGCTGGTTAAGAAGTTGTTTGATGTGATCAATGTAGACTTTGTCTTGTCCCATGATAAGAATGTCATCAACATAGATGTGGATTGAGGTTTGAGAGCCATTGGTGTTGATGGTGAGCAAAGAAGTGTAAGCATAACTTTGAGTGAAGCCAAGATTGAGTAGGAAAGTGGTGAGTTTTTCTAACCACTTTCTGTTAGCTTGTTTGAGGCCATACAAGGATTGTTTTTAAGTTTGCAAACAATGTTTGGGGATGAAGGGTATGCGCAACCTTGTGGTAAAGACATGTAGACCTCTTCATTCATGCCCATGCAGAAATGCATTGTTTATATCCAACTGCGCAATGTGTCAGTTATGAGAGATTGCCACAGAAAGTAGGGTTCTTACAGTGACCATCTTTGGCACGGGTGCATACGTTTCCTTGTAGTTAATGCCATCCTTTGGCAACAAGTATTGCATTGTACCTCTCAATGGAACCATTGGCATTATATTTGATTATGTACACCCATTTACTACCAATTGAGCTTTTGCCGAATGGGAGTGTGGTGACTTCCCAGGTTTGGTTTTCTTTCAAAGCTTGTATCTCTTTGTTTATGGCTTCAATCCATTTTGGATCTTTAGAGGCCTGAACATAAGAATGTGGTTCTACTGATATGTCTATGCTATTTATGAAATGCATGGATGTTTTGTTTATGTTTAAATAGTTAAAGAAATTGGAATGGTGGTGTTTTGACAATGAAGGAGGTAGTTTGCAATGATAGTCAGAAAGGTTTGCAGGTTGAGTTTTGAGTCTATTGGAGGTTATTGGTGGTGCTGGTGGTATTGGTGGTGTTGGTTCAGTCTGTGAGGATGAAGGTGTAAGGTTAGCGTGAGTTGAGTTTGGGTGTGTGGGAGTTGCAGGGTTAGTGAGATGTGAGGTTGGTTGTGTTGAGGTTGCAGGGTCATTGTGAGGTGTTGGAGAGGTATTGCGGACCGGTTCTTGTGTATAGGAGATGAAGTGTAGGACTGTATGGGTGAAATAGAGCATAATGACATAGGCGATGTGCGAGTTGGAATGGATATTCACGTGAATGGCGAATAATGAGTGGTGGTAGTGACTATGGGATTGAGTGTGGTAGCTATAGTGGTTTTGCGGAAAGGAAAGATTAATTCTTCAAATGTGACATGTCTGTTGGTGATAACTTTTGTGGTGGTTGGGTCATAAAGCAAATATCATTTCTGGTTTTGTGAGTAACAAAGCAGAACAATTGATATGGACCTTGGGTGAAATTTATTAGAGGTGTGATGTTGTGCATAAGTTCTGCAACTAATTGTTCTGAGGTAGTCTATTGAAAGTGGGTGATGGTAGATAAGTTCATAGGGACTTTACACTAAGCTACTTTGACTATACTAACATACAATGTATCTAGACCCAATTACATCACATTTTTTGACAAGGAATTAAGTTAGTGTCCAACATCACTTTTATCTTGTGCTGACTGTATTTGCAACTGTGAAGACTTTGCACTATGTGAGCTTGAGGAGTAGTAGTTTTGACTTGTGTAGTCTTATTAATAATCAATGAAAATAACTATATAATGGTACTTCATAAGTTAATAAGTACATTATCTGGCTAATATAATTACTTTTACTTTGTAAAAGTTTTGTACTTATTGGAAGATTGAAATTGTTTATAATCAAAGTGGGAATGATGACATGAGGGAAAGCATTAAGTCATTAGCCAAAAGATTTGCAATTTGCATGTGTCTTTTTCCAACTAGTTTATCAAAGCACATGAGCTTTTAAATATTGCGATTTCATAAGAATATGATCAAAATATATTATTGTTTAAATACGATAAATAATTGTCATTTGGGTGATGTACGGGAAATGGTTCTTGTGCCATAGGATTTGTAATCATTGTATATTTGCATGTATTAGATTAATCATTTATTCATAAATCCAACATTTACTCATTCGAAGCAGGAAAACATGTGTGATTTTTGAAAGATACGGCTCTCAAAACATCATCTATGATTGTTGGGATGTGTTATAGATACCTTTTTTATGTTGTCACATCAGAAAGTTTGGTAAAATCAGAAACACGTCGATCTGTGCGTCTGTTGCGACAATCGACTCAATCATTAGATCACTGTTTATGGGAGGTATGGATAACTTTCTCGTGATTGTTTATGTGGTATGAAAATATCAAAATTTTAAACTTTTCATAATTTCGTTATATTTATTGCATGCGTTATGTGAAATGTTTAATAAGTAAAAAATCTTGTAAGTTTATAACATCAAAGTTTTATAAATTATTATCGAGTAAATTGCAAAAGTCATCATTATGGTTTAATCAAATTGCGGGTTTTAATCTTTAATATTTCAAAGTCACGTGTTTATTCTTGTAAGAACTTTGAGTTGCGGTTTGTCTTTCAGAGTAAAATGACTAAAATCGCTGTCGAAAACAAAAACTGCAACCTAAAGTTTTCCAAAAAAAAAGTGTTTGCACTCTCGAAATACTAGGGACGAAACCTGCAATATGATCAAACCGCAAAGACGATTTTTGCAATTTAATCATTTTATTTTTGATAAATCTTGTAAAAGGGTTCACCATACAAATTTAGTATTTCAAAGTAACAGCCTAACAGGTCCCAAAATCAAAGTTTGTTGAATTTTGTCATTTTTTCAACAGTTTTTGTCTCCATTCTCAATATCCCACCACTCGTTTTAGGACCATGGGATACAAAGAAAATGATTGGTGTAAGCAGCCATTGGCCCATGAGTTGTTGACAACACATAGATGGTCAACAATCATTGTCATTTTATACAAGGAAGATCAACAAAGAGTTAGTCAGTTAGGAACATCCTTACATCAATATAAAGATAAATCATTCCACAAGTAGTCCTAAATCATCTCATAGTGTACTTGTTCTTCAAAGAATTTTGGTCAAGCACTCCAAGCAAAATGCCTATCTCGGGTGTACAAGTATTTTGTCACTTAGAGGGATAGTAATAAGATTACAACAAGATCATAAACAATCCCGTCATATCAGCAACAACTCAGTTTTTCTCTCGTAAACAAAAGATTTGTAGTAAGAAGACCGTAGTCACAACTAAACACAATCTCACAAAAATATATTAAAATAAAAAGCACACACACAAATCAAACCATTCTTTCAGTCTACTGACATACCAAACAAATATTTTGGTCTAGAGGGGACGCGTTCTATTCGATCCTTGTATGGGAGGGACACGCATGTTTTGGCAAAGAGGACCGGACCATTCGGTCCCATTACGTTTAATCTTACCCGGCCCATTGTTACCAATCATAATTATTGACATAACCTTTGTATTTAAGATTCACACAAAAGAAAAATGATTAATAAGCAAATTATTGAACCGAACAATTTTGCATATGACAAAGGTGTTGGAAATGTATATATTTACAAACATGTGAATGTCCGGATTCGAACTCGTGACCACGGGATTGCACACATTAGCGAATGAGAATTAAAGTTAATAATTAATGTTTATGTTTACGATTAATTATTGCACATTAAGTCCGGTTAACGATCGTTATGTATTTAACGGAAAAATGACTAACGACCGTTAAATGAAAAGAGAAGGACTAGTAATGGAAAACTTGAAAGAAAAAGTTATGGGTTTTCTTTGGGCTTTATCTCATGGCGGCCATAGGGTAATCCCAACCCAAATCCTTAACTTGTTCCTAAAGTATTCCATCTACTTATATAAAGAGGTTAGGTTAGGGTTTACATACTTTGTGCGTTGAATTAACCCAGACCTCTCCTCTCTTCTCTTGCATTGCTCGGCGAACACCCCATTTGTTAGGGAGTTTGGTTTTGTTTTTGCATATACGAGGACTTGTGTTAGATCTAGAATCGCTTGATTCGTTTGGTTAATCGTGTGTCTGAGCGTGGTTGTAAGACATTATTCTTACACCATTAAGTACTTCTTTGGTTTGCTTTGCTCGAGGGTGGTTTTGCTTTGCTCGAGGATTTGATATTCGCAAGAGGTGCGTTACGCATACTTTCGCTTAATTAATTTATTTGTTATGATCTTAAGTCTTCCATGTGTACTCTTGATGTCTTTATGTTTTATTATATTTTATATATCATAAACTCAACGGTGGCATCACAAGCCTTGTATAACAAGTAATTAATTCTTGAAACACATAATTAAAATAAACATGAATGTGTTATTATTTGTATGCTTAGATCTAGGGTTTGCAAAACCTAAACCCTAATTTTGGGGGAGGGGCGTTTTTGGTGCCCTAATTAGGGTTTTGTAAACTATTGTTTTAATTGGATTAGAAAACTAAGATGCATGCAACTTTATGTGTATATCGTAACTCATTTAATTGCATTAATTGTTAAGTGTAACTTATATCCATGATAATTATCGCATGTTTTATCATGGATCCGCGTATTGTATGTCTTTCATGTTTTAAGTGATATACATTAAATAATGATAGATCTTAAATTGGGAAGACCTCAATAATTATTAATTTAATCAATTATGTGCTATGTGGTATATATTTAGTTTTGACTTACGAATCGATGAATCGATGCATGTGGTTCACCTGTACATAGATGAAAGCGGGTGGAAGTCTTAATTAAATATATGCATATTGATGATTATAAAATTGGTTATTAATAAGATTTATCAAAACCGTTTGCATGTGGCTATTTGATATGCATGACTTTTATTTGTTATGTATTCATTGTTTATTTGTTTATTTTATAAATACTTGCTTGTTTGTGTTTTGTAACAAGGGTATTTTACAAGAAAAATAAACCGATCTAAACAATGGTGAAACATGTAATTTTAAGAATAGTAATCATAATCGTTTAATTGATTGATGACTTTGGTACAAATGACCGAAAGGCTCACCCACGAGAATGAACTAATAAAAGGGGTTTAAAGAAGTGCTGTGATCACACCGAATGGATGTCTAAGGTTGTGCTTTAGCACGCACAGTCCTCACCTTACAATAAGTTCGAGTGGAGCTACTTAGTAAGTCATTAAATGTGCAAGCTCATCTTAAGGGCGGTCGTGTTGATTCCATGCGCCACTTGGGTGGTAATTATCCAAACACTAAGTGTTTACACTTATGCAAAAATACGGTATAATGGATGATAATTAACACTAATTCCTTGATTGGTGATCCCAATACCTCAATTAAAGTTTGATGATGAAAAGCTTATACATTAAAACAAGATATAAATGTTTTAATAAAACTATGCTACAAAGATGAATGCATGACATCTTTGTACATATTTGATTTTACATCAAAACTATTACCCTTTAAATTTAAGTTATATGCCATCCAACGAAGCGGAAACACCTAAGATTACTTTCTATTTGCGTGAGAACGTGACTTAGATCTTAATCAAAGGGTAAAATGTCCACGTGTCGTGAGAACGGGCATGGACGATTTTGCGCTTTCTTAAGTTGGACAACTTAATTGAGTTAGGCGGTGGCGAAAACTCGAGGCATAAGATGGGATAAAACATGTTTACATGGCAATTGATATTGGCTATATGTAAATCCCATAAATCTAGGAATTGCAATTGAAATTGGCAATTGAGCAAATGCTCTACCATTACGTATAAGGTTCACCACTAACGGATCAAGCGATGTGATGAGATTATGACAATTTGGATCCTAGTTTTCAATAAATATTAATTGGTTATATGAATATGAACCTTGGGTATTTAATTGTTTATTGAAAGGAAAATTATCAAAATACTAATGATGGTTTTGAACTTTTTACGTAGATGGCTCAATCGATAACACTATGAGCTTCTTGAGTGCCGCTTTCAAAGATATGATTGGAAGGACAAGTCGACCGCCCTAATTTCAATGATTGGCATCGTTCACTTAGGATCATCCTTCGTGTTGCCAAAGGGTTGAAATTTTGACTACACCTCTGCTCGAGCTCCTCCCAACACGGCAACCGCTCTTGAATTAGAGGCATATCGTGTTGAATATGAGAAGCACAATGATGTGGCGTGTCTAATGCTTTCGGGGATGTCTCGCTCAATTGCAAAACAATTTGAGCACTATCCGCCTATGAGCATGCTAGATGAACTCAAGCGTATGTTTGAGAAGCCACCGGCATTGAACCGTATGAACTAATTGAAAGGTTCACATTGCGCAGCGAGGTTGGCAAATCATCTCCGACCACGTCCTTGAGATGAAACATCACTTGGACCAATTGGAGAAGCTTCGGTGTGGTTACTCGAGCGATGTATGTGTCGGACTCATCAATCATTCCCTTAATCGAGAACGATTTGGTGATTTTGTCCGCAATTTTAACATGCATTGCACGGGAAGACGGTGAATGAGTTACATGCAATGCTTGTAGACTACGAGAAGAGATTGCCAAAGAAGGCTCCTACTGCTTTGTGCTCGCTATCTGAGGGTGGTAGGGTGAATAAGCCTAAGCCGCACGGATAAGAAAGGAAAGGAAAAGGAAAGGGAAACAAGTTGTCAACCCACCGACTCCTAAGAAGAACCACGGAAAGAAAAAGGAGAATCCTAAGAAGGATTTGTCTTGCCACCATCGCAACTCACCGAGTCCTGGAGCGGGCTATCCGGTTTATCTCGAATGAGTGCCTTGAATAAAAATAAGATGGTGCCTAGCTCATCGTATTTTTATGTTTGAATTATTTTCTTTTCCTCATAAGTTAAATTCACGGATATATGATACGGGATGTGGTACTCACATCCGTAATACATCGCAGGGACTTAGAGGCGAAGAAGGCGACTGTGGAGAGAGATACTTGTGCGTTGGAAATGGAAAGCGTGCATTTATCGAAGCCATAGGGACTTTTGATTTAGTGTTGCCTTCGGGCTTAATTTTAGAACTAAATAATTGTCATTATGCACCCACCATTGTTAGGGTGTCATTTCGGTTTCTTTGTTAAAAGATATTGGTTTTGTGCACACTTTTACCGGTTATGGAATTTCGGTTTCTTTAAATAATGTTTTTACTTTAATGCAATTCCTATGCTTGGTGTGTTTGAAATTGATATGGATGGTTGTATATCCAATGAAAATAATTTGTTGTATAGCATTAGCAATAAGAAGAGCAAGTCGAATTGTGACTCTTCTTATCTTTGGCATTGTCGCCTTGCCCATATTGGCAAGAAACGCATGGAAAAGCGCAACACGATGGGCTTTACAAGCGGTCAATGATGAATCATTTGACAAATCACGAATCTTGCATTCTTGGGAAGATGACAAGGAAAACTTTTCACCACAAGTGGAAAGGGCTTCGATCTACTTGGATTAATACACATGATGTGTGGTCCACTTAGACATGTGTCAAAACGTGGTCTTTGTCTCTTCTTAACCTTTACGGATGATTTCGATCGTTATGGTTATGTTTATTTACTTAAACATAAACATGAAGTCTTTGAAACATTTAAGGTTTTCAAAGTGAAGTAGAATTACAACTTGGAAAGAAGATTAAAGCTCTTGATCCGAGCAGAGTGGTGAGTATATAAGTCAAGAGTTCAAAGCTAACTTAGGCGAGTGTGGAATTATCCAGCTCTCACATCTCCTTATACTCCACGGCAAAATGGTGTATCGAAAGGAGAAATCGTACCTTACTTGACATGGTACGATCAATGTTTGAACTTCGACTCTACCTTTTACTTTTGGGATTATGCCCTTGAAACTGCTATTCGCATTTTGAATATGGTTCCAACTAAGAAGGTTGTTAAAACTCCATATGAAATATGGATGGAAAAACTCCCAACTTTTCTTACTTAAAGGTGCAGGGATGTGAGCGTTTGTTAAGCGTGACACACGATAAGCTCAAGCCGGATCATTAAGTGTATCTTTGTAGGATACCCTAAGGAAACTATGGGTTACTACTTTTACTACCCAGTGAGAACAAAGTCATCGTGGCTAGGTATGGAGATTTCCTTGAAAGGAATCTCATATCTCAAGAACTCGATGGGAGAGTATATGATCGGAATATGATCAAGAAGATACAACACCTTCGAAACCACTAGCCAACTTCAAGAACACGAAAGCTTAGGTGCTCCTCACGAGTTGTTCCCATTCGTGGGTCCGAAAGGACTATCGTGCACTGAGCGTCTATGTCTTAACGTGGGGTGGAGGAAAATATGGTTGGGGATCTTAATGAACACGCTAACTATAAAGTGCCATGGCCGATCACGAAAAGGATAAATGGCGATTGCTATGAATGAAATGCAATCCATGAAAGATAATGATGTCCGGATTGAAGTTGACCTTCCTCCCAAGGCTAAGGTCGTTGGGAGTAAGTGGATCTTCAAAAGAAAACTCATATGGATGGCAATGTACACACCTACAAGGCTCGTCACGGTGGCTAAAGGTTTTACTCAAACCTATGGCATTGACTACGAGGAGACATTCTCTCTGTGGCGGACATAAGAGCTATTAGGATTCTCATAGCTATAGGCGCACACTATGACTATGAGATTTGGCAAATGGATGTCAAAACCGCTTTTAAGATGGCCGTCTAGATGAAGACATCTATATGGCGCAGTAGGAAGGTTTGTGAATCCATTATTTCCTAACCGTGTATGCAAGCTTAAGAGGTCCATTTATGGTGAAGCAAGCATCAAGGCAATGGAATAAAAGATTCGATGGAAATCAAAAGTTTTGGATTTACTCGGAATCTTGATGAGCCATGTGTATATCACAAAGCTAGTGGGGTCGTGTTACTTTCCTTATTACGTATGTCGATGACATATTAATCATGGGAAATCATATACCAAGTCTAAATGAGGTGAAAGCCTATCTTGGTAAATGTTTTTCGATGAAAGACTTAGGGAAGCGACATATATACTCGGAATCAAGATCTACCGGATAGATCAAGGCGGCTAATTGGTTTAAGCCAAAGTGCTTACATTGACAAAATATTGAAGAGATTCAATATGCAAAATTCCAAGAAGGATTTTTGCCAATGCAAGTAAATCATGGTTTGAGCGACCAAGGTGTGGCTTCAACACTACAGAGGTGGCGTATGAAGAAAGTTCCTTATGCTTGGTGTGGGATCTATCATGTCAGCGATGCGATGCATGAGCTGATGTGGCGTTTGCTCAAAACTTGACGGTCGGTATCAGCGAATCCGGGTGAAATTCATCGGATCATGTTAAGCATATTCTCAAATACCTTAGGGCTACAAGAGATATGTTCATAGTGTATGGAGAAATCCGATTCTTGCGATGCATCACGGAAGTGTGACAAAGATGATCGAAGTCTCAAACGGGTTACATTTTTGTCATCAATGGAGGTGTTGTGGATTGGAAGAGTAAAGCAGACAACACTTGCGATATACGCTCTGAAAGTGAGTACATAGCGGCCCGAGGTCGCCATGGAAGGCGTTTGGATAAGGAAATTTGTTTCGGGGCTTGGTGTTATCGGTCGATTGAAAATCCTATTAAAGTATATTGTGACAATTCAATTGCAATTACTTTTGCCCATGAACTGGAGTCATGAAGGGCACTAGACACTATCCTAGACAATATCACTATGTTCGAGAACAAGTCGAGATAGGTGAAATTGAGTTGCTCAAAGTTCACACGATGATAACCTAGCGGATCCATTAACGAAGGCCTTGCACGGTGAAAAACTTAATCATTTGTCGATAAGTTTGGACTTCGTTTAGCTAGTAGTTTCATGCCCATCTGTGACTAAGTATTTTAGATAAAGGATATTGTAAACATTATTATTGAAATGAAATAAAGTAATTTTGTTATGTTTATTATTCATTTATTATGATGTTGTCCTATATTTGCATGTTTAATCCATGAATAACTTAAGTTATTCTAAATAGTCCGTTGTCAATCAATAACATGGGAATGATATTGAATTAAGACAAATCGAGTATTAGTTAGAATATACTTGAAAGTATATTGATGCGTAGCATGACTAATTCGAGATGATATTCAATGAATTGAATATAGGACTTATCCCACCCACATGATGATACTTTATGGATCTTTGTCATTAAGTATATCATGGATATTTATCCTCGACTTGAGATACAAGAGATATGTCATGGATGTAGTGCATTTTTGTGAAGCAATCTAACGCTACACGTGGCGGTAGTTATAAGGGTTGTTTTGAAGTGTTGCGAAATTTATGAATCACTTGTAGTCAAAATGGGATTTGTTTCCTTCAAATTTATTTTGAAGTATAATACTCTTGGGCCCCTCGTATGATTGTTAAGATGTTTGTATGGCCATACCCAAGGTCTTGTTTAGAAGAATTGGTAATCTTAATAAATCATAAAGCGAGAAAGAGAATAGTTAATTAAGAAATGAGTAAGATCCATATTCTTATTAACATGGTATTAGAAACAAAATGATGAATATGATGATGAATCATCAAACTTGGTTTTCTCCGAAAACCATACACGAGTTATCTTAGGGGCATTGGCGTGTTGCTGACGCTAACCAATGTCATTTCGCGTTTTGTAAACATATCCAAGTGGGAGTTTGTTGAAATGTATATATTTACAAACATGTGAATGTCCGGATTCGAACTCGTGACCACGGATTGCACACATTAGCGAATGAGAATTAAAGTTAATAATTAATGTTTATGTTTACGATTAATTGTGCACATTAAGTCCGGTTAACGATCGTTATGTATTTAACGGAAAAATGACTAACAACCGTTAAATGAAAAGAAGGACTAGTAATGGAAAAACTTGAAAGAAAAAGTTATGGGTTTTCTTTGGGCTTTGTCTCATGGCCGGCCATAGGGTAATCCCAACCCAAATCCTTAACTTGTTCCCAAAGTATTCCATCTACTATATAAAGAGGTTAGGTTCAGGGTTTCTCATACTTTGTTGAATTAACCCTGACCTCTCTCTCCTCTTTCTCTTGCATTGCTCGGCGAACACCCATTTGTTAGGGAGTTTGGTTTTGTTTTGCATATCTGAGGACTTGTGTTAGATCTAGCAATCGCTTGATTCGTTTGGTTAATCGTGTGTCAAGAGCGTGGTTGTAAGACATTATTCTTACACCATTAAGTCTTCTTTGGTTTGCTTTGCTCGGGGTGGTTTTGCTTTGCTCGAGGATTTGATATTCGCAAGAGAGTGCGTTACGCATACTTTCGATTAATTAATTTATTTGTTATGATCTTAAGTCTTCCGCTGTGTACTCTTGATGTCTTTATGTTTTATTATATTTTATATATCATAAACTCAACAAAAGGCATGTTAAATTATATCTGCAATCACCACAAATTTGAAAATACAGGCGTAGTAATTGTGAAAAACTTAAATACTTCATATGAAATAATCGTTCATGGCCGAGACTACACCTGCACTTTTAAAGTATCGTATGTTCCAAGCCAAGGGTGATAATTGCACATCAATTTTTTTCACAGAGACTACATATTTCAACCATTGATTAAATTGATCTATGGTTTAGATTGCTCCTCGCATTTTATTTGTGCATTTTCAAAGTTGTAGAGAGTTACACCTATAATCACTAAAACAATTTTTGCAATTTACTCAAGAAAACAGCATGAATGTTATACAAATGTGTACATTACTTTATCAATTTACCTTATACTCAAACTGACTGATTTTGCAAACATCATGTACACATATAAGGCTGGTTCCAATAAGTCGATCGACCCATGGCTCGATCGATTCATGAATCGATCATCCTTGCTGTGGAACATGTCGATCGAGTGCTTTTTTGTTTAACTCGATCGTATGTAAGATCGAAATAAACACACACATAAAGACAACACTCACTCTTTTTAATTAATTTTATTAAATGTAAATCTTTCTTGGACCCGTCGCGCGAAGGTCACTGGAGAGAGAAAGCTAACGTGGCAGAGAAAATGAGATGGATTGAGTCCCCTGAAACCAGCCATATAATAGTTCAACTTTTATTATTTATTAACAAAATGATTAGCCATGTGGCTAATATAAAATGTTGGTCAAGTACTTGAAACTTTCAAACTCGACAACTGTTTAAAAATACAAAAAGAACTTTCTACTTACGCGATCGCCACCAAGTGCACCAACCAACCCTTAATTTATAAATTTATAACACTGAAAATGTTCATATTCATGTTTCGTGAAAAATCCACTATACACGTTTTGGTATCAATTACATTTGGTACTTCAAAAAAAAAAAAAAAAAAAAAAAGCACACCGATCACGAACATTATCGCCCACTAACGAGTCTTGGTGTGATCGCGTTGGTCTGTGATTAAATTTTCCGGCGAACAAATGTTATTTTGTTTTGGGCTGTTGGATTTCATATTTATGTTTTGTAAACTTAATTAGATTGTACATTGTGGTTAAATAGTTGTATATTTTAATGAATGAGTGAATTAAATTATATATTAATTGTATGTGTTGAATAATGAATGAGTAACCCTTCCAAGTCTTCAACCACAAAAACACAAACTTGTGATTTATACAAAATTAGTGCTATAACCTTCTATTATTTTCTGATTGTCGAATGTCATATAGTAGGTAAGAGGTAAGTAAGTGGCGAGAATAACTAATTCTATTTCTAAAACGGATGATTTTTGTTTAAAAGAATGAAATAAAGCCAAAATCAAGAATCATTAGCAAGAGCACAAACACTAGACTCGTGATGTACTAGCCCATCGACTACAAAAGTTACAATATCTCCTAAAACCCATCTAGCAATACTATGTGCAACCGAGTTACCACCTAGCTTAACAAAAATCCAATGACAACATTCGAATGTAGAAGTAAGGTCCATAATGTCCTGCCACATACTTGAAATCTGTAGAAGTGGTTTTTAGCTGAATAGCAATGGATAAAGAACAAAGGATTTTGTCTCCACTTAAGTTCTTGTTAGATGTTTTTCATGGGCATTTTTGACAGTCCACCACATGGCTCCAGCTTCTGCTATAAGAACTAGCTTTGAGTACTCAATGTGCTTTGCTCCCCGATAAAATAACCTCACCTTCAAAGTTTCTTGCAAAAAACCTAAGACCAACTTACTTACTACTAGGCAACCATGTAGCCTCACAATTAACCTTGACAAACCCATAAGGTGGAGGCTGCCAAATGATCTACAATTATCCCAGTTGCACGTTACATCGCATAGCTGCATTATGGAATTCTTGAAGTAGACGTGTAACGCCTTACCAAATTAACCCACAATTCTGAGGCGATTGGCCATGTGCAATACAATTACATTCTAACCAAAGGCTCCAACATATCATTAGAAACACATCCCATTTGTTTCGGTTTATAGTTACAAAATAATCATTCACACTATCTTTATTTTGGGTGGATGATATATTATTAAAATTAGTTGTTTCTTATACTTCTCGTACTTGTTCACATTGGAAGAGGGCATGTAGAACATCTTCATGAGGATCACTACAATGCACACAAAGCCCATCATTAAGTATTACATGTCTACGTTGGAGATTATATATTGTTGGCAACAAGTTAAGCCATGCACGCCAAATAAATAGTTTTACCTTTATCGGGATAGATGCCTTCCACGATGAAAAGCATAGTTGAGTGTCTATGTCTGACAGATTGTTGATAAGCCTGATATTTGCCACCCTTTCTTGTATGCATCACCCACTCTGAAATTCCCATGAATTGTGCCTTCTCAAAATATAGAATCACTCATATGAGATGCAATGTGTGTGGCTAAAATTCGATTCACAATTTCAGTAGGAAAAAGTGTGTGGATTCTGACAACATACCACACGCTTCCATCCTCAACCATCAAATCACAAAGTTTGTGGAATTCATACTGTGATAGTCGCATCTCTTGTAAGGACATACCAGACAGCCACTTATAATTCCATATGTCAATTGATTTTCCATTATCGATGTTCTACGCAGACCCCTGATTGATAAGTTTTATAGCTGAATAAATGATCCGTCAAACAAAACTCAGGCGATACCCTACCTTAGCATCCAAAAAAGAACTACAAAGAAAATACCTAGCATTAAGAACTTTTGCCTGGTTAATGAGTAGCCATCCTTGTTTCGGAAGCAGAGCTTTATTAAATATTCCAAGAATCCTAAATTCGAGACCACCTTTGTATTTTGATACACATAATTGCTCCCAATTAGTCCACCATATGGAATTTCTCTTGTTTTCATTCCCCCACCAGAATTCATTAGGATTTTATGTATATTATCAATCAACGAATCAAGGAGCTTAAAAATACTCATAACATATACCGGAATAGCTTGGCCCACTGATTTAATACACCTCTTTACCACCCGTGGACAACAACTTCTCTTTCCAACAAATGAGATTTTTTACTCGTTCAAGTAAGCCGATAAAGACAAGTCTTTGACTAAATTTTCGCTTGTTCAAGTACGTCGATAAAGACAAGTCTTTGACTAAATCACATTTCTCTTTATACAAAAGTATTCCTTGTTCATTTCAATTTGTACAAGATTGCACAACATCAACACCACTATACACAAGCTAATTTTACCTAACCAAAAAAGAAAAAAAAATTAAGAACTAAAGAGATGCAACTCGCGCTTCCGCAAGACTTAAGGGACCCAAACTAAACACTTTACAAACATAAGGACTAGTTAGCAATATGACACCCTGTGAACACTACGATCTCTCAACATTCCAGTGTATAGTGCCATCCTATTTGCAGGAATACCCTCGTAGTTTCTCACAATCTTCTTTTTACTCCCTTCAGTTTTCAAACTTGACGAAAATGTCCTGTTTTGTACAATAGTTTTACTTTGAAGCCTTTTCTAAACTCTTCACCATTTCCACTTGGTTCCATTACATCTTTTGCAAAATGCACTTTTTATTCTTCTTTATTCTCTTCTTTCCATCTGATAAAACAATTAAAACAAATATTATTTTATAATAATTAATGGCATTTTATCCAAAGTATATCCATGAGAATGTAAATAATACTCGACCAAATAATTGTAAGTACTAGTTTCACTTAAAATAAAGGTATAACTAGCTAGCATGAGGTTGTAAGGTTTTATTTAAAATATAGTATATACCCACATATTGTCATAAAATAAGTGTACACTTTTAAAATGCAGTCGCTTTAAAATTGGGTTTTTAATCGTAACACTGTTATTGATTAAAGACACTTAAAATTTATTTTCAATCAGTTATAATATGAAGAAAAAAAGTTATTTCAAAATTACTGAAAATAAAAATGTAAACTTTTAAATTGTGACCATGCTAATGCTAAACAGTACTTTATCCGTCTCAAAATCATTATCCACCGACATAAAAATACACAGTTTAAAAAAGTACTATCATTATTGATTTTTTTTTCTTACTTTTTGCAGAATAACGTTTTTACCCGTAACTAATAAATTAATATTTTTCTTTAAAATGTGTAATGATAATATAGTAAACTTGATCAAACTTCCTTATCTATTTTTAATACTGAACAATTAAATTAGGCCATCCAAACATGAAATAATTTGAGATGGTGCGAGTAAAAAAGTCAACGATAAGTTTGACCAAAACACTACTATTTTATAAAAATGATCAAGAAAGTTACCTGAAGAGATGCATGGCCTAGGGTGGTGAATGATGGCGAACTGTGTGGCGGCTTCGGTGGCGTTGGAGGGTGGTTTCTGGAGGTGCAAGGCGAGGAGGAGCACGGTGCCAGAGACGGCAGCCATGGCAGTTGCTAACACCATTCCATTTGAAGCCAATATTGATGACATGATGATGATGACCAACTTTTTTTATACTTTTTTCAATATTTTTTTGGTGATTCTTATATATTTTGATGTTTTATGAAATGGGTATGAGTCAAAATTCAAGATTTTTAGTGGGTGTGTGAAAAGATCAACACATGATCAAGAAAGTTATGAATGTGTGTTATTATAAGGGATGAGTAGTTTGAACAAAGAGGAAATTTTATAATGTGTTTGAGTGAGTTGGTTGGTTTTCTTGAAAAACTTTTCTTTTTGAACAAGTGAAGAAAAAAAGGTTTGAATGATTGGTTTAAATAAGAACCCTTTTAAAGAAGATAACTTCACATTCACACATTAAAAAAGTCATTTCTACACTTTGATTATTGGACTTGATATCTTGGTTTTAACTATTTTTCTATATGTTCTAGAAATAAAAAGAAAACTTTTTTACTAGTTACTTTAGTATTGATTATTGGACTCATATTTTGATTATTGGACTTCATATTTTGGTCATAACTACTGTTTTAAAATCCGGGTTGATCCAATCGGTTGAATTGGTTAAACGGTGAACCGATTAGGTGATAAAAAATCAGTTTTGAATGAAAAACCTAGTTGAACTGCCGATTAAATCGGGATCGAGTGACTCGACCAAGTCAAATTAAAAAACCAATTTTTAAAACATCGGTTATAACTAGTTTACTATTGTAACTTTCATAAGATCACAAAACATTGACTTCCTAATATTGTAAGTTAACTAGCTATGTCACAATGAGAATCACTTTAGGATGTCTTACCGTCGTAATTCAATCATTCATGCATAACAACAACAATAGTCAATCTCGTCACGACATATTAGTATTATCATGTACATCTTCGTGTTTATCATTAAATAAATTCTAACAAAAAAGAACTAATACCGTGCATGATATTACTAAGCACTAACTTAGTCCCGTGCTTGCTCAAATGTTGCGATTGCCAATCTTTTTTATTCTCCCACAAAGGAGGCCGATCGGTATTAGACACATCAATATCAGACAATATGTACCATTATTTAGAGGGAAAAAACAATGTTAAGAAACTAAACAATACATGTTCTCTACTCTTATCCATATAATTTGACCTATATCAAATTTGGTTTTAACTTAAAAATAACGTTTGAAGATAGTTATTAAGTTTCTATCATGTATAACTATATTATTGGACACACATACATTATAGACAATGACATTTTAAAGCCTTGGATAGACCAATGAACAATATACCATATATCATAAGATAATACATTTCAGATTCACAAAAATACAGTTTAGAATATACTCGTTGTCAGTATAAACTTACGGTTTTTGAGAGTGTGTTGCACAAATTTTTTCAAATTCGCACAACAAATTTATTTTCAGCTAAGCTGAAGTTGAACTATAAAGAAAATATTGTACTAGGAGTTGTGCATAAAAAAAAAGGTGAAAATCATCAAATGGTAACCAAGTTTGAGATCTGTTCTAATATGGTACCTCAAACTTTATATCAACCATTAAAACCATCAAAGTTTCAAAACTGTTCCATTCTTATGTAATTTTTATGTTAGAGTGACCAGAATGGAATACTTCTCAAACTTGGATATTATTTTGTGGTTATTGTTTATGTTTAGTCGTGCTTTAACGGGTTGTACATAAAATTGGTTGGAATTAGTTAAATTTAGGGGGTGGGTGTTTAAAATTAATGTACAACATTTTAATGCATAAATGGATCTTTAAGCACATTAATTTCAGAAAATTACATAAGAATGAAACAGTTTTGAAACTTTGATGGTTTTTATGATTAGTATAAAGTTTGAGGTATCAAATTGGAACACTCGTGAAACTTGGTTACTAATGGGTGACATATTCCCTAAAAAAAAATTAAAAAGTTACATTTTGTGACCCAAAATTAGATATGACCCATGTCATACTCGTCATCCATATAGGTCCGTCTCTAAGTATAAATCATATCCACACATCATGTGTTTCTATCAAATAATTTATAAGGGTTGTTTATGAGCATACATACAAAGTGTAAGAGATTAATGATATAAAGTGAAAAACTAATGGACGAGTTTGATCGTGCAAAGCATGGCAACATAAAAGAAGTTTTTCAGTTGTTGTCATTATTTTTGGCTTCTTTCTATCTCTTCACATGCCTGGAAATTTCTACTTGCTTTTTATATTTGTTTAGTAACTATTTTATAATACAATTTGAAGACTTTTTGGGGAGTAAAGAATGTTTAATGAATGATGACATATTTTGGTTTGGTACATAACTAACTTTCCAATCAAATGGTTAATGGTTCATGACTTCATGTCTTAAATCTCCAAGTATAAGTTTTTAATTCTTTAGCTAAAAAAAAAAAAAAAAGTGAGAAAAAAATTAACCACTCTTATTCTAAATTGGACAACTTTTTTAGACCAAAATACATAAAAGGTGATTTGCACACATTGTTATTTGATCTGAACGTTCAGATATTCGAGCCTAGATGTGTATATAGTAAATTTTCTAAAACGTTGATTGGCGTGAATAAATAAAAAAATATGAGTGTACAAATGAATTACAGTTACTTGGGGTTACTCTCGTAAAACAGAAGTAATGAATTAATTGATTTTACAAAAAAATGGCTGTTTCTAATTTTAGAAGGATTCAACTTAGACTATTTCAAACATATTCCAAATATTGAAATGCCATCTTTGAAAGTACGTGACGACCAACTTATAGTTGACCATTCACATCTTTCACACTATTGACGAGTTCCCAAGTACATTGTCAACATTAACTCTCAAGTATCTAGAACACCATCACTCAAACGAGGTTTAGGTCTTTCGATCCCTTTTTCGACACGGGAGATAAATCAAATCAAATGTCACGAAAGTACGAAAAGGACTTAGACAAAGCATACGTAAGAGTATTTTGTGCCTATTCCGAAAGGAGGCTCTTTTGCTTTCGTGTTTATTTACAATACGAACAGTTCTTGTTTTTCCTTATATAGCATTTTGAAGACGGAATCTATTTATTGGACCATTTTACGTCTTTATAGTATGGCTTTTTGGCTTGTTTTCTTTTGATCACGACGTGTTGCTTGTCGTGTTGAGTTTTCTTTGATGAAATGGTGTTTAGCAACAAGAACAATCGATTAAAAACTGCAACTAGTATATTCTATCTTCAAATTAAACAATTATATTTTGAAAATTTTCATTTTTCTGCTATTTGTAGAAAGTGCGCGTTTAAGATCGTCAAATACAAAACGAATTACTGTATTAACTCATTATGAGAAACTACTATTAGATAAGATAGTTTTGCGACTATGCCTATCCATTTTATCTTCATTAAACACCAAAAATAAGCTTATATAAAAAGAAATCGAACTAATTTATGGGCCGTTTGTTTTGCAAATAGGTCTGGTTTGGGATTGTGATTCGGATTAGGGTTGAAAGAAAGTATGAAAACGAAAGTATATGATTGTAGTGAAAGTTGTATGTTTTATATACATGGATAAATTTGAGAATATAATTTTGTTATTCTTATATTATAATAAAGAAAAATAGTAAATTAGGCACACTCATAATAAAGAAAACAATTGACTAAATGTTAGATAAAACGTAAAGAATCATAAAATGTATGTGTTTACACTACTTTAAGTGATAAAATATTTAGATTGTCTTTGAAGTTATAGGGGATTTGTAGAAACCCACTATAGAGGGAATCAAATATTGTTCGTAACCTTAGCCGCACTCACCAAACAATTGATATTTCTATGATTACATTACTTAAATTCAAAAGTCTCTAGGCAAACACACCTTTAGTGTAGGATCAAAATAGTAGTTGATTATTGTGGTTCGGGGTCGAGGGAGATGAAACCATCCATGACTAGTTCTTGTGAGAGAAAGTAAAGAGAGAGTGGAAAAAATGTTTATTACTCGTATTAAGAAATGAAAAGATACACAAACTCAAGCACACCCCTGTGGTAAAGGGTGAGCATCGGGTCAAAACCGACAAAGAAAAAAAGTCGAACCGAGAAATACATATCAAAACGAAACTGAACCGAATAACTAGGTTCGGTTCGGTTTTGGTCGGTTTATCTATTTCGAACCGAAAAAACCGACAAAAAATAATCAAACCGAAATCGACAAAACCCGAGAAAAATATACAAAACCAAAATCAACCTGTATAAGGTCGGGTCGGTTCGGTCCGCTTTTAGTTGGTTTGTCGGTTCAGGTCGTTTTCGGGTGAATTTGCTCAGCGTATCAAGTGGAGTTTTGAAGAGTATTTATAGACGATTTGTAAGACTACTTTACACATATCAAAATAGTAGCCCCTCTTCTACAAATATTGTATATGTCGTTACTTAGAAAGCTAAGGGGTAACTTATAAACACAAAAACAAGATAAAACAAACATATAGCACAAGTGATAAACTGCGTTTTAAGAGTAGGCCAAGTTTAGAAGATAATCTGTTAGTCTGGCCCATATTTAATCTTCTATGCATTACTTTCTCCAAATGGGTCATGGTCCATTCAATATAAGCTAACAAATAAATTTTAAATTGTAAAAAAAGCCTGTTATTTGGAAGTCAAAAACTCAAAATATAAGCTTAATTTGAATTCTTGAATTATAAAGACGATGATGTTTAGGGTCCGTTTATTTTGAGACTTAAATGGTTTTGTATTGATGTGAAATTACTCAATTGTTTTGCTTGTATCTTTCTTTACAAAAAAGAATGATAGATTGAATAAAAAATGATAGATAGGCATTTAGGTGAGATTTAAATTGATTCATATACTTTGTCGGCATGTTTATTTGTCTATCTTTATATATATAATTAACTTTTGTTGTTTTATAATTTAAATAATATATTTTATTTAAAAGTTATTATAAAATATATTTAAATAAATACCATTTTCGGTACCTCAATCGAAATCTATATCAATCCAAATCATAATCTAACCTCACTTATAAACCAAACGAACTTTGTTAACTATAGATATAGAAATCGTTTATTGGTTAATGAAGAAGTGAGTCACTTTGCTGTCATCAATAAAATGCTAACACGTAAAATCAAACATACATTTAAACATATCAATTAGACATGTCAATCAATGCTCATATATAAATACACACTAGTTAGATACCCGCGCACAGCGGCGGCGATAAGTATAGTTATATGTGTTTGCTATACCTGCTTAGTGAATTCGTTTCACAATACTCCAAATGTATATTTGTTAGTTGTATGTGTTTGCTTGGGTTTACCGTAGCTTTCCTTGACATCATTTGTTAGCCTTAATAGTTTTTATTAGAAGTGATGGTCATTCACATTTAGGAACTTTGTAACGTGTGTTAGATATCGTGATAGAATAGTCAACGAGCTCGTGGATTGGGCTAAGCTAAATGGTTGAGCGTTTAGTTAAGCTAGCCTTTTAATCACTTGTAATCCAATCCAAGTCCACGAGGCCCAAGCCCAAGCCCATGGGCGTCTAGTATTTTAGTATAAATACCCCTCAAAGTCTCATTTGAGGGTGTGCTAAAGTGTGTGTGTGTGTTTTCTTTGGAATATACAACATCTTGTGTTCATCTTTCTCTACACATACTGGTTTTATAACATCAAGTCACCATCTTTCTATCTCATCTTTGTTTCTTGTTTCTTCTACGCATAACGTAGGTGTTTGTTTACGTGTTCTACTCGTTTGGTTAGCTTTGGTATAAGCGTAAAGTTGATTTATTTAAGGTCCTACAATTGGTATCAATCGCCTAACAAAGGTTTAGGAGTGTTGTGTTACGTTTTTATTCAAACTTTACAAAGAAAAGTTGCGTTTTTATCTATAAACGTGGGCTTTTTGCATAAAGGTTTGATTTTTACGTGTTGTTAAGCTCAAAGTTGTAGACTGTATTGATCATTAAGTGCTTTGGAAGAAGTTTGTGCAAAAGAAATAGATTGGAAGCGTGTTTTTGGTGAAAAATTAGTGTTTTTGCAAAAGCGGGCGGTTTTACGCGTAAGCAACTTTTGGTCAAAACCTCTTTTACTGCGTGAAAAGTCAAACCCTAGTTTTCTACCCGTGAGTTTCTACGTAAGATTTGAATTTTACGCATAAGATTTTGGTGCGATTCTTGAGCTTGCGGTTACTCGGTGCTTCCTCACTTGGATAAGTGTGTGGAACACCGACTTGTGGATATCTTTTACCTTGTGAGGTGTAAAGTTTTTGGTTTTAAACCTAAGTTTACGCATAAGCATAAGCGCTTACGAGTAACACTCTCGCATAAGGTTTTAAACCTAAGCTAACACTTACAGCGTAAAGTTTTTACGACTAAGCATTTTTGTTTACCCATAAGCTTACGCTTATGCCTATTGATTCTGGCGTGAATCATTTACGCATAAGGAATCCTCGCCTAAGCTTTCTACGCATAAGAATCCTCGCGCATAAGCAATCCCTCGCATAAGCACCAATTTCTCGCTTAATAACGAGTTTACGAGTAATATTTTGAGCAAAACTTCAAGCGGCTATAACTTTTGAACCGTAACTCCGTTTTCGATTCTACCATCAAAGCGACCGTGAGAACAAGGAGAATAGACCGCGAATCGGTCAACCTTCAAGTCCTAAAAGCGCTCGAGCGAAGTTATTCGGGTTTTAAGTTTTTAGACCAAATTTTCACTACAACAACCGAGCTTAATCTTCATCAAACACAACTCCTTTATCGTTGAATCGATCCTACATCAACTTTATCATATCATACCTTCATCAATGGCA
>CM040238.1:7884199-8045690 GCA_022545495.1 Chrysanthemum lavandulifolium
TGATGCAGAGTGGAAATGGGGAAGAATCGAGTTATTTGGGTTGATATAAGTAGGATTGTGGCTTATTGATCATGTGTTAGCAAGCTAATGTATTTGGACTCTTGTAAGTGTCATTAACTTAAATTTTCATAATTATCAAATCTGCTTTGGCAAAAGTTTATTAGATTTAGTTCTAGTGTCTCGCACAATTTAGTTGTTATAATTGCTTTTAGATCTCGTTTCTAGTGATAGTCTGGTTTAGTTGTAATAATTTTATGGTTTTATCACATTTTAGTCTTAGTAACTAGTGTTTGGTATAAGCTAGTGCTTGAAGTTTTATAGCTTCTCAGTAGTTAAACTCAGTTCATAGAGTCATCTTTAGATATACTAGAGTCAATTAGCTCATTTAGTTACACCTTAGAACATTAGAAGTCAAAATTAGCTTTAAACTTATCTTAATTATTAACTGTTAAGGATTTAAAGTAAGTAAATCATCATTTCAGTGTATAAGTTGGTAAAGTAGCTTAATCTAGTTCCATAATAGCTTAATATAATATATTTAGTAGCCTAGGATCTTTAGAATCTCAAATAAGTCAAAACTGCATGTTTTATTAAAAGTCAAAAATTTCTTAATAGCAGTTTTTGAATAAAATTTAGAATTTTAGTGTGTGTTTATTATTAAGATTTATGCTTTGTGCTTCTAGGATATTAAAGTTTAACTACTTAACTTAATTAGAAAAATATAAGTTTACTTCTATTTAGCTTATTAAGTGCTTATTTCCTTGTACCTTTTAAGTATTTTTCTGAAAACTTGTCCTGTGCACAGTGTTACTAGCTCATTTCACAAGCTCTCACAAAGCTTATTAGTGACCCCTAGCTTGTGTACCTTAGCTTTTTGAGAAGCTCACCTAGCTATCTCAAGATTACAGTTTTCATTTTTCCATTCTTAGCTTATTTAATAAGCCTGCTAAGTGCTTTTTGTTTTGTCCATTTCTTGTGTACACTTGGTATTCAGTGTTTATGAGCTTTTTCAACAGCCTCTCAAAAGCTCATTAGTGTAATCCAACCCTTGTAATTTAGCTTTTTGGAAAGCTCAGCTAGTTAACTTGTTAGTTCCAGTATTAATTTTCATTTCCTAGCTTATTTAGGTGCTTAAAAATAAGTTAGAAGTTGCCTAGAAACCCAAAAGTCCTTTGTGTAACCAAATAAGATTGTGCTTATTTAGAAGCTATTCAGTGCTTATTTCTTAGTTTTTATGCTTTTTCAGTTTAAATATTAGCTTATAATCAATCTCTTAGCTTATTTTCAGTTTGCAATTGCTTATTTCTAGCTTATTAGCTTTTTGGCTTAAGCTTGTGCTTATTCATCTTTTTGCTCACTGTTGAGAAAATAAGCTCATTCTGAGCTTATTAGTGGATTTTGTAAAAAGTTGTAGTTATAAAAGTTGCTTATTATCATTAGCTTAAGTAGTTTCAAAAAGAAAATTTCAAAAATAAAATAGTTTGCAAAAAGGAGTTCTTGGGATTCGAACCTCGACACCCACTCACCACACACACACTCTACCAACCCGCCGCCTTGGGTCTTTGTTGGTAATCCTTTGCAAAGTTTAATACTTAACCATGTTTTGTCCATTTAGCTTATTCGATTAAATTAGCTTATTTCTAGCTTATTAAAATAAGTTTTACATCTTTGTAATTTTCTTAACTTTGTATTAGTAAAAGTATTTTATAAAAAGTTTGATTTTTCTAAATAGTTTTACTATTTTTAATCATTTAATTAGTGTAAAGCAAGTATTTAATTAAGTAATAAAAATATAAAAGTCAAAAAAATATAATTCTTTTTTCTAAAATTTTCTTTTGTCATTTAGTAAGTAATAAAATTGTTTTTACACTGTTAGGACTTTTATTTCACAAATTTTACGTTTTTGCTTGCGCACTCGCGTAATTTTTATAAATAACGCGCGTTTCCATTTTAAGTCACGTTTTTAGATAATTTAGGTTTACGTTTTAATTAAGATAGTTTATTTAAGATATTTTGTTTTATAAAATCAAGAAAAATCAATTTTAAAAATAGTGATAGCGTTTATTTAATATATTTTAGCTTTTAATTTACTTTAATTTGCATTTAAGCCCCTGTAATTTACAAAGTTTTTCCTTTAGTTATAATTATTCCAAATCCACAAACCTTTTCCCATTCAATATCACCAGATCACAGATTCGTCTTACTACAGTGTTCACACCTCGTTGGGACTTAACGACCCGGGGATACACTATACTCTCCAGATCTTAATTGCATTGTCTTCTGAGCTGTTTTAAGTTTTTTTACGGTTGACCATTCACAAGTGGTTAGCTTGAGTGATATAAACTTGACCGTTTGGGACCAATCAAGACCCTTTGGTAAGTTCAAAGAGTTAGGGAGAAACGCATACCTACAACTTTAGACACTGGTGCAACTAAGAATAAGGGCGTGACAATTCAACCATCAATAGGAGATAATTAAGGAGTAGTAAAACCTAAGTAAACATATCTTTAAACTATCATACGAGCACACATTAATTAGACATAGACTACCACTACCTTAGTTTAGATAATTAGATAATAGTAGAGTAATCGGTGAAATACCAACCCCCAAATCCAATACCGAGATTCGTACCTTTCAATTTCTAAAAACATAAAAAAGATAAAAATAATCTTCCTCAACCTCAACCTTAGCGTAGTAACTTCTCACTAGCATTCCTATTCCCTGAGAACGATATCAATACGGTGGCCACCCTAATACTACACTACAAGCGATTGGGTGCTTTGCCTGGGTGTTGAAAAACTTGCTCGACGAAAAGGAAGTTCCTTTGACCCGAGCGGCGTGTAGCGTTATCATGATCCATCTAGGCAATTACGGGGACCGTATTGGTGATAAATTTCGAAAGGTGATATAACAAGTAATGTTATCACAAAATGAGATATGAATACAAGGTAACCATATGCTCGGAAAAATAACAAGTAGCATGTAATTCTATTTAATAAAACTAGGTTATGATATACATGACTCTAAAAACTAATAAGAAAATACATGATTAGGAATTTCTAAACCAACTAACGCTGATGCTAGGACACCACTAAAATCTTCTAGCTCGAGTTTTGTTTAGGTTTGATCTCGTCGAAACGTTCGAGGAGATGATAGAACATAAACGTTGGTCTTCCGTACTTCATGTATCAAACTTTCAACATGTTGACAATGATAGCAATCTTTGTCATGGCTAAGTAGTGGTGGTGGATGAAATGAAATGGCTTGATGCGAGGATCAAGTGAAGCGGCTTGTGGAGCTTCAAACGACGGAGGGATTGGTGGGCGCATTTGAGAATGGCTCGACCAAGAATGATGGTGTCGGTTGAGAAGTGTCAACTTCCATATGGTCGGGTGGTTGACTTTGATGATTTGTCATAATCCAAATAGGATTATATGATGGAAACGACGAAAAGGAAGCGGAGCAAGTGTTGACTCAACACCTTGATTTTGAACCATTATTCCTCTAATGAAGAGAATGTTGTCGTGAGCGGATGAGGCGGCCTAGGAGGCAAGTCCTCTAAATTGTAGAGGTGTGGTGATGATAGTGGGGATGTAAAGAGATAGCTCTAGGAACCAAAGGTGATGGTTTAGTGGAGATGATATTGTTTGGCCTAGGAGGTATGGTGGTGTTTGGCATTGGTAGTTTGTGGGTACTATCCTTTTAGGAATTGGTTTGATTGGATGAGGAAGGATCTATCATTTGTTGGCTTGACCGGAGATGATTCGGTTGAAGAGATTTCGTGTATAACACGAGCCCTTTTCATGGGTGATTGTTTGGTGGATAAGTTGCTACTTGGGGTTTTCCTCATGATGAGATGGTTGCAAGATGTTTGAAAGAATTTCTAAGGTGCTGAAAGTTAGGATGAGAGTGATGACTATGGAGGTCCTAACAAAGTGGTTTATAAGCTAAGAGATTTGGCAAGAGCATTTAAGCCTTAAGCCACTAGGATTTATTGAAATGTGATGATTAACATGCACACGAGTCAACTTGAGTTTGCAGATCTAGGAACTCATTTAAGATGAGATGGAGTGTTTGAGTTAGGAAGATGAGTTGAAATGATTGTTTTAGCAAGATATGACCAAAGCGTCATCCGGATCCCACGGTTCCCTCACGAGGGATCCCGGATTCCTCACGGAGGGATCCGTCTGAGGCTATTCTAGGGATCCGACTCTCGTGACTATGAAGAGTGGAAATCATGTTTCTAAAATCTAAGACCTATAACATCTTGAGTGTTTCGGTCCTCTAAGTGTCTTAAATGAAGAGTTGCTTAAGTACTTGAAGGTAATGAGTGATGTAGCTAATGATTGTCTTTTATGGAAGAAATTGGAACTTTCAAGAGTACCAATGGATGAGCAAGGATGACACTAAATATGAGAGTGTCATTTGAAACTAAAATGATCTTAGAGATCAGGTTGTGACTTAGGATAGTGCTTTGGAAAGTATCCTAAAGACTTTGATATGGGAAAACTAGAATTTGATCAACTTTGATCAATTATGAGATGAGGATGATTTATGATCAATTTGGTCATAATCGAAAGATTTCTAAGACTAAATGTGAGGGATTATATGAGAGTGATGAGTGATCTAAAGAGCGGAAGAGTAATGGATTAAGAATGAAACGATAGATCTACAAGCGTCTTAGAGTGTGATCTAGGTGAGTTGTGTGTGAATAGGAAGGATCAACCTATCTTGATAAGGACTTAATTTGTCTTAAGACACTATGTTTAGCTTAGTGTGAGATGTTCTAAGGATATGTTTGAAATATAATGCTTGCAATTGCATTTTCTGTTGGCCGGATCCCACAGTTCCCTAAGTGTAGGGATCCGTCTAGCACAAACTTTGGGATCCGCCCATCGCTTCGTGAGAACCTTTACTAAAGGTATGCAATGATCTTGACAATGCATTATATCTCAAGAATAGTCTAAAGGGAGTTCTAAGATATCAAATGTAAGATGTTTTATTTCATAAAAGAAATTGGATTACATTAATAAAGCACGAGTACAAGAGAATTGATCCTATTTTGGAGTACTAAGTTGCTTGAGCATTTTCGGTATATGGATCATCAAATGGTTGATGAGTGTTGGCGGATTCGGGAATGAAGAACGTCTTCATGAGGATGTGTTTAGAGGTTCCATCATCTTGTTTACAAATGCGCATAACGGACTTTGAAATTGAGGATGATGATACATGAGGTTATGATAAAAGCGCGTCAAGAACATTCCATAAGGAATAAGTTTGTTCTTGGAGCCTTGAAGATTTCTGATTCGCCTTGCAAAGAAGTAGGTGAGATTGTATGGTTGTTGTGTTAGCAAACAATACATTATGTGAGCACAACAAGCGGGAAGGATTTCTCGATTTCCCTAAGGCTCAAACATTTTCACGTGGGATGAGTGCAAGGGTTTGTACTCTTCTAGAATATCCCTTGTGTAAATGATGTTTGGATTCGAGTGATGAGGTTTGCATAAAATGCGGATTAAGTCTTGCGGAGAAGGAATATGAGAGCAATATGGACTATTTTCTTCACGAAAGCTGAAAAGAGATTCAAGAGACCAATCTTCGGTGAAGGCACATTGTCCATGATTGGGAATTCGGAGGATGTTGGCAAATTGCCCAAGGGTTAGAATGAACTTTTGGTTTTTGATCCAAAACCAAATAGAAAGAGAGCGATCCTCGTTACGAACGAGTTCGACTTGGCGGAAGAATTCCATTATGAACCTTGGACATATCTTCTCGTTGATTTCAAGAAGACATTCTAGTCCTATGGCTCGGAAGGAGGTATTGATACCTTCTTGAATTGTAGAGGTGTCTGTCGTCCTTCATGGAAGTGACGGTTTCGAGATTATTGAACCCACGGACATGATTGCGGTGTGTTGGGTTCGAGAGAGATGTTCGGAGTGTAGACACTAGTGAGTGAAAAATCAAACTCATATTCATGCGTCATAGTTGAACCTATAGAAATGATAAATTAAAAAAGATATGTTTGTGGTCAACCTATGATGATCTAATGTTTTTACTAAATTTTTATTAACAATGGTATTTAACACTTTAACCTACTCAAGGTTTTGACTTTCTAGTGGATTATTAAATTTAGAAAGATAGTGGTTTTGATATGCATGAAAAGCTGTTTTTCGATGGGACGGATCCCACGGTTCCTTTTCAAGCGGGATCCGCTAGTTTGTCTTCCGGGATCCGTGGATCGTAGTAACATAAAGCAGTTTTGATGAAAACATAGGTTTCTGCTTTTATACCACGAAATATGTTTTATCCTACATTTTCTTTTAGCATGCATACATGACTTCTAATGTATCACGAAGGAATATAAAACATATAGAAAAAATGACAAACACATTATGATAAAAATAACCTAGATAAACTAGATTATTAATAATATTGCATTTCAATACTTAGGATGATACAAAGGATTGGGTATATAACCCCAATATAGATTAACAACACAAAGTAAATGTCTCCGTATGTGAACTTCATCATAGGGAACACAAGTGCGATGAGTGTTAAGACGATGAGCACGAAGGCGATGTAAACCATGTTGAAGATGATTCTTCTTGGTTTCGGTGAGATGAAATGGAGAGGATGATGAAGTTTTGAGTGAGAGGGAATTTTTTGAAATTTGAAGATTTGAAAAAGTGAGGGTTTGGTAGAGAGGTCGACGGTGGGATTATAAATAGGGAAAGGGGAATTTTTGAAATTCGTGTTTTGTTTTATTATTGGATTAAAAAGAAATAAAATATAAGTTATATATACTATGACTATAGACAAGAAATATAACACGTATGTGAGAAAAAGGCTTCCTAACGAAGCTTCATGTAAAACATGTATGAGCACAAAAAGATAATCATATAAATACCTAAATAGGTATACTTAATTATCAAGCAAAGTAAAAAGAAAATCATACCTCTAGCGCACTTAGGAATGTCTTTACAAATGACACAACAAATGTCACTTAGACAATTCCCGCTTCTTTGCGTTTAAGATACCTTCTTAAGGAAGGTATTCTTGTTACCAAGAGACTCCTAAAGCTTGGTGGGTATGAGCTTTGACTAATCAACATGACAAAGAAGATTAGTGCAATTAAATGAAAAGGTAAGTAAAAATAAAAAATTTTGTTATCAAATCAACATCCAAACATATAGTTTTAAAAAACATGGTGTTTGTTTTTATGAAAAACCTTCTTTGTAGTTTTCAATGAACTATGGATCGTATCAAGTTTTTAAAGTACAATATACTTCAAGAAAACTTGGTAATGAAGCTCTGATGCCAATTATGGAAAACTAGAAGGGGGGGGGGGTTGAATAGTTTTACCAATTAAAACTTCCTTTTAATCTATTTAGATCGACTTATGTCAATCTATTTGGATGTGTGTGTTGGATGTTGATAAACAAGCATATGAAGGTAAGTAATGAAAAGATAAGAGTAAAAGCACAAAACCACAACACAGTATTTATAGTGGTTCGCTACAAGGACACCTTCCTTGCCTACTCCACTCCCCGAGTCACCTACTCGAGAGTTCGTAATCACTACACCAATCTCCTTATGGCGGAGAAGCCTTCACAACGTCGCCTACCCTTTTTCGGTGCTAGGCTAACCACCGGGTTCTTTCACTCCAAGGTGAACCACACCTACACAACGTCGCCTACCCTTGATAAGGTACTAGGCTAAGTACCTAGTTCTTTCACTCCAAGGTGAACTACACCTTCACAAGCGTCGCCTACCCTTTATTAGGTACTAGGCTAAGCACCTAGTTCCATTGCAATGGAGGAACTACTACCACACTACACCAACGACTAATCCCAAAGGAGATCTACTCCTTTACAACATCATCAAGGATATCAATATCCTTGGATCCTATACTAGTTTATCTTGTACATCGAAACACACCATATCGAATGTACATCTAAGGCACCTTTCACTTACGCCTTTGACTAGATCTACAAGACACCTTTCACTAATGTCTTGTGTCTTGACTTCTAAGCACCTTTCACTAGTGCTTCTAGTCTTGACTTCTAAGCACCTTTCACTAATGCTTCTTTGTCTTGACTTCTAAGCACCTACCACAAGTGCTTATCCTATGAGCGATAGATAACCTTCACTAATATCTTCTTCTTGACACTTGAGACATCTTTCACTAATGTCTTTAACACTACACTTCTTTGAAGAAAGAAAGAGATCATCGATAAGAGGACTTGAGAGCCTTGATGATGAGGAAGCATGGCAAATCATGGACTTGAGCTTGCTCGACTTCAAAGGTGGTGATCTTGCAGTTAAGAGGAACCTAAAGATCACACAAAACAAAACTACAAACATAGATATCTTGGATCTAAGGTTAGTGAGATTTAACTCGGGGAGAAAGTGTATTGGAAAGGGTGAGAAATAATGAAGAAATGGCTCACTATTTATAGAGGAAAAATCCTACTATTCCGGATCCCACGGATCCCTTCCACTGGGATCCGGCTAGCACAAAGCTAGGGATCCGTGGGCGCTCCTCTTTACCCATGGGTATTTTTTTTGGTTATGGGTCATGGGTTATGGGTTGATCCATGGTTTCTTTCTAGATACAATGTACCTTAAGGATACATTGAACTTGGTTAAGTGGTATACATAAAATCATGGGTTATGGTTCAATACCATTTTCTAGTTTTTACCTTAGTATATACTTGTTTTTACCCATTTTAGTATATACATGTTTTTACCCATTTTAGTATACTTAGTTTAAGTATATGCTAACTCAATATGTAAACACTAGTTGTTGTACATATATATATAAATCATAAAATCACTTATACTTGTTTTAGTGTTTTATGTGAAAATGTGAATATGTTAGAAACTATTAGTTCAAACCATTTACGTATTTTATTTGTTTCGTCAATATGATTTTACGTTTGTTATCGACAAAACATTAGAAGATCGTAAAATATAAATAAACGTTTTTACGGCTTATTTGTATTAACAGTTTTGTAGAAGAAAGGTTTCGGGAAAAGTTTAGGGATGATAAGTGAGGATGAAACTTGTGGTAAAGAGTAACATAGAGAAATGGAAACACTGTGCAACGACATTAAATAGTACGTAACAGAAAGACAATTATGCCCTCACCTATAATCAGTTGACCAAGGGATAACGGGTCAAAGGACTCAGCTTGATGAAAAAACTTGAAAAATGACTCACGATGACGAAAATGTCAAGGTACGACCCATGGTGATGTTTTTTTGACCAGTTTAGGGATGAAAAATGTATTTTACTCTTAAAACTTGTCTTACATAGTACTAGTATGTAACAAGATGGAAGTTGCAGTATTAACATAAAGAGAGATTGGGTTATACTATTAGTACCTTCTGGCCCACAAAAAAAGTACAAAATATTTTTTTTGTCCTATTGTTTACAGTATAACACACTTTTTATTAGTTATTTTTATGTATTTTTTGTTAGTTTAATACTTTTGACTTATTAAACTGTATATTTTATGTTCCGTACTTTCAGTTTTACAGTTTTTTTTAATATAAACAAAATTAAAAGAATTAAAAATTTATTAAAAAATGGAAAAAACATAGAGGTGTCATTTGTATTTTGAGGTAGGTGATTTGCTTTCGAAAAATGATTGAGACACTCAAATTTTGAGTCTTAGACATTTATATATACTTACAGGATAAACATAACTAAAAATAATGTGAATGTATAAATGTCCAAACACTCAAATGTGAGTGTCTAATCGTTTTGAAGTCACAAAATCACCTCCCATTTTCGAGGGGTCTTTATAACCTAATCGAAAGAAATTAAAACATTACCAATAATCTTGGGCGGAGGGAGTAGGGGGACATGTGGGTGCGGGCCTATATTTATGCGAGATAAAGCCTATATTTCATATACTTGACTATACTATTATGAATCTATTTTCAAGCTTAAATATTACATCCTTTGTTCCTAATTTTTTTAGTCTTCAACGTGTATAAATGAACTTGTCAAGTCTTATTATTTAATAATTCTATGTTCCTCTTTATGTTTGTTTTTTAAATTTTATTGTTCTAAATATTAAACTTGTAATCCAGTACAATATCATATAACTTATTGAGTGTATGGTATAAAATCTAGCTTACAAAATATTTCTATACATGAACTAGCTTAAAATTTTACTAGCAATTTGTAACATTGAATGCTTTTGTATGAATTGTAAGATCTTGGTATTTTTAACTTTTGGCACATAGATAAATTTATGTGGTATTAGTTACAAGTATACAAGAGTTTTTACTCTTACATAGCATCTAAGTTAAATTATGGACAACATAAGGAAAAAAATCAAGTTGGTTTAATAGGCAAAGAGATTATGTTGTTCATAACACCACGGGTACAATCACAGCCTGACACCCATGACACGGGGCATGGTAATTCAATTTGCATATAGTATCGTGACTGTTTTACCAAGAATGTCGGCACCCCCTAACTTTAAATCCTGGCTCCGCCCCTGCCAATAATGCAACAAAGTGACCAACCAACATTAATAAGGGACTGACATTGCCGACCTACCTACATAAATGTCGTATTAAAACTAGTCTTATATATACTAGTATGTAATAAGAAGGAAGTTGGAGCATTGGCATAAAGAAATTAAAACATTATATACAAATAACTTAGTAAAGTGATGGCTGCAGCTTCAACTTCAACTTCCAATCCAAGCTTCATAGTTGAAGTTGGAGAAAAATATCCCTACCCTTCACATTTTGCCCCAAATTTATCTACTGTGAAACTGAGTGGTAAAAACGAGTACATTGTGTGGAATACACAAATGTTATGTCTGTTATCGAGTCATGATATGCTCGGTTTCATTGATGGTCAGTTTCCAAGTCCTTCTGATGCAAATGGGAAGACAAAAGTGGAAGATATGAAGGCATGGATCAGATCAGATTCACTCGTCAAAGGTTGGATACTTAACTCACTCTCCAAACAAACAGCCATGAGCGTTGTCAATCGTCTCACATCCATACACAAAAAGGCAGAGTTTACTGCGAAAGATGTGTGGGATGAACTACAACGTAGTTATGGTCCTTCTACTCTTGAGCATGCAACCGCAGGTATAATCTCTTATTCATTTGCTAATCTAAGATTTTTTAAAATTTGATATTTAGAAACCTTCTAATAGAATTATTAAATTTTTTTTAACTCAAAAAGAAGATGCAAAATCAGAAGACCGGTCCAAAAACGGGATGATGCATTTTACCGTACAACAGATATATAGTTTTATTCTACGAGGACCACAAAATTTGAGTCGCAAGAAATTGGGCACCTTTTAAATAAGTCGGGTCTTACACCCACGGACAAAATCACAAATAATGGCAACACGGCACTCCATGTAGCAGTAGGCTCTTCTATCAATAGTCATGAATTATTAGAGACATTGTTAGAAATGACACCTGCAGAGAACAAACTACTAGATCTTACAAATTCAGATGGAAGTACGCTACTTCATGTTGCTGCTATTGTCGGTAACACTAAAGCTGTTGACATCTTGGTGAGAAGAGACCCAGAATTTCTATTAGCCAAGGACAATGAGGGTCGCACGCCACTTGCTTTATCTCTTTCTAATGTGCATTCTGAGATATCTTACTGTCTATTGAATCACATCAAAGCAAAAGGGTATGATGCTCTGTTTTCTGGCAAAAGTGGCGAGGATCTGATGGTTCTTGCAATTTCTTCTAAAGATTTTCGTAAGTGTTTTATGTTGTCTTCAAAAGCTTTTTATCCGTGATATACTAATTCTTTTAGATATATAGGTTTAGCAAAAGAGATGCTTAAAAACAAACAGTGGGATCCCGTGCCCGCACATAGTGACGCTGTCTTGATGGCTCTAGCTCAATACTTCCCACCTGAACTCAACTATTGGGAAAGGAAAGAAGAAGTCTGCACAGGTATGCTGATTCTTAATGAATATTTCTTTGACTTTTCAATTTATCATTAAGCCTTAATAAACCAATTTTTTATCTACTTTGCAGTCATCTTTAATGAGATTAAAAAGAGAAAAAACAGATACCGATACGTACATTGGTCATGTAGTTCCTGGGTTCAAATGACAATTGCATATATCATGCTTGGTAGGTCATGAGATAATAATATGTCATTGTTTGTAACATACTGGTTGTACCATATACACACAGTGCTAACAATCATTCCATCTTGAACCAGGCCTTGTCTTTATAGCAATGGTTTTTGAGCGTATCCTTAAGGCGATTGGTAAGTCGAATCAACAGTTACAATAAGAGAAAAAGAATTTATTTTTTTACTTGAAATTTTGTATTTTGCTCTATGTTGCAGTACGCCAATTCATTGAAGATAAATTTCAAATTCATGAAGATGCTGACTGTTTATTAAATATTCAATGCATAAAGATTTATCACACATCCAACGGTGATCACCATCACTTTTACACCAATCCGATTTTTGAAGCCACAAGACAAAATGCATTCGAGGTTGTTACAAAAATTGTGTCATGGTTTCCAGATGCAGTTTGGAGTGCCAATGAAGACGGTCACAATTTTATTCAATATTCTGTGATAAATCGTTCAGAGAAGATTTACAGCCTGCTATATCAAATGAGTGATCACAAGAATATTTATAAAACAATTAAAGACGTTTCAGGGAATAACCTCTTGCATTTGGCTGCAAGATTGGCACCTACCAACAGATTGAATATATTATCAGGTGCAGCTTTGCAAATACAACGCGAATTACAGTGGTTCAAGGTACGATTGTTTAGCTAATGACTCAAAATTTGAATTTTATGTAACATGCCAAAAGTTGTTGACCCTTAGACCCATTATTATATATCTAGCATGGTTAACATGTCCTAATCATATAGGAAGTCGAAGGATTTCTATGTCCCCTTAACCGCATACAAAAGAACTCAGATGGCGAAACACCTCAGATGGTATTTACAAGGGAACATAAGGACCTAGTAATTGAGGGTGAAAGATGGATAAAGTCCACTGCTGAGTCGTACACAATAACAGCAGCGCTCATCACCACAGTTGTGTTTGCAGCAGCAATTACTGTGCCTGGTGGAAACAATCAGGAATCCGGGATACCCATTTTTACTAACAAACCAGCCTTCGTGATATTTGCATTGTCAGATGCCGTATCATTATTCACATCTGTTACGTCCCTGTTGATGTTTTTATCCATCCTTACTGCACGTTTTGCCGAACAAGACTTTCTCTTCAAGTTGCCTAAAAGGTTGATAATAGGTCTCGCGATGTTGTTCATCTCAACAACAGCAATGATCATAGCTTTTGGAGCAACATTGTTCCTTGTGTTTGGACACGAGAACTTGTGGATGCTTATTCCAATAGGTGCATTGACATGCCTTCCAATCACGTCTTTTGTGACCTTGCAGTTTCCTCTTATCGCTGACTTGATAAGTGCCACATATGGTCGTAGTATATTTGTTAAAAAGAAATCTGGTGGGTACTTTTACTGAAGTTTATATATCTGTAATGGTCATTCCTAATGGATATTGCTTAATCTTGTTAAATATATACATATCAGTGCATCATTTTATCCTTCAAAGTATTGTTTATGCCTTTGAGATGATCCAAAACTTATTCAGACCATGATCATTAAAATTAAAGATGTATGATTTTGTACATGCATTATAAACATGTAGCTAATTAATGTGTAAACTTGTCCTTTCAACAATTGGAATCATTATTAGCTTGCAATATTTTTTCAAATTCTCCACTCTCATTCTTCGAGTGAAATTAAAACACTCCATATATCACTCATTCCTATGGGGCTCAGGTTAGTTGGTCAGTCCATTTGAGATAAAACAATCGTTTAAGCCAAACTGATCAGGATTAACAAACTACTAAGTAAAATCTTAGACCATCATTCATCCCGCCCTCGTGTCAGGGGCACATCTGTAGCATGCCCTGGACATAGTATCGATACTATAGGTTAAGATATATGTGTATTGGTTGGTACGTTATTCTACAAGTATGTGATTTGAGAAATGTAGAGTTTAGCAAATCTTAAACCAAAATCGGGCATGACTGAGGAAGGCTGTCTTGGAGGTGTTTATATCACCTAAGCGCCATTGCACAATTTTGTAACTTCTTAGAAGAATGCCCGCAATGCGGTGGATGCCGATAGACTATTTTGTAATGAACAAATGTTTTGAGGCGGTGATGTGATGAGATGGTGGTGGCAGTGGCGGCGATAAGCGTAGTTATATGTGTTTCTTACCGTTTAGTGAATTCGTTTCACAACACGAATGTATATATGTTAGTTGTAAGTGTTTGTTTGGGTTCAAAGTAACTTTCACGCGACATCATTATTCGCATATAAAATACGCCGCAATCTCTTACGCGTCAAACTCCCCAAAATATATGATTTTGTGAATTAAGATTATATTGATTGGAATAAATGAAATAAAGGTTAAAGTTGTAAAAATTTGAATTAAAATAAAATAAACCCACTAAAATATAAATTCTAAAACTCATAAAAATATATTAAAATGGATGTTGAATTAAAGCGTAAAATTTTAGAAAATACGGTGAAATTAGATTATAATATAAATAAGTAGATAAAAGATATTTTAATTTGAAAATAAAGATGAATTTTAGTTGAGAAGTGACACGTGTCGTTTATAATTGGAATTCTTATCTTAATTTTTGGTGGTTAAGATTTAGAACTTGGAGTTTGTTAGATGTTAGGCTGGGTTTGTTAAGTTGACACACGTAAATCTCATGATTGGGCTCCTTATCTTAATTTTACATGCATTATAATATATCTTTCCATAATAAGCAAGTAAAAAGTCGATTTTTAAGCCTTCTAATTTTAGAAGGCCAAATGATTATAAAGTAGTATAGATAATGACCAAATTGACACAAAAATTATCTGATAAAATATACTAAAGTGAAGCATTACAAATTGGAAATTCACTCTTATAATAAAAATGGTGCTAATGTGACTTTGTTCTTCGTTCATTTTGCCTCTATGTAAATCGAAAGAATATATATTAATAAAAATTTTGGAAAAAAAGCGACACAAGCTGTTTATAAGATATATCTGAACATAGTAGATCACCTTTATCTATCTTCTTATATAAAGTGTTTAGGACGTTTAAATAAAGAAGTTTTAAAATTTTTAAGACAAAAACAATTCTAATAAAAGTAACACCCGCTAAACTTGTAACTAAAAGTGCAATCACTAGTATAAAATGGGATTTGGTCACACATGGGGAAAATGAAACAGTACGCGTTCACATATTTGTGGCTAAAGGTACAAAAATAGACAATGTTTACTAATTAGCCACACATCAAAATATTGATCGTGTATGACCATTAGAATTATTCTTCACACAATAATCGAACATTATGTGGCTTAAGGTGCTGGTAATTTTGTTTCGATTATTTAGCCACATATGAATTTAGAAAGCGTGACAAATACAAGTAAGCTTGAAGTATTAGTCACAAGAAGTAATTTTGTATGTGTTTAAATCATACAATCAAGTTTTGTCACACATTATTTAGGGGTGACTGCTATCTTTTTCTAATTATTTAGCCACATATGAATTTGGAACACGTGACAAATGAAAAGTAGGATATACATATAAACATTGACAAATATATGTGACACACTTGAACATGTGACCAAATGCCATATATGGTCACACTACACACATTATTTAAGTGTAGCCAAAATTCAGTACATATGGTCACGTAACTTAATATGTGTGTTTAAAGTTTAGTTGTGTTAGCTTGCCAAAAGCCCATGTCTATAGTCACATTTACTTCTAACACTGTGACCAAATGCCATATGGTCACACTAAACGTTTTGTCACACATTATTGAAGTCAATTTCTTCACAAGTCAGTACTTCTTTACTGATGTGTTCATTGGTTAATTTTATGTTTTGATGATTTTTAAAATTAGGTTTTATAGAGTTGCAAACCATAAGCTGGATTCTATGTTAGTTTCCAATATCAATGGTTGTGAATGATATTCATTATTTGCTGAATATTTGGTGTTTTATGTATGTTAATTGCTGCGAATATATATTTGAAGTGATTGCTTAACTTTTTTTTAGTTTTAATTAGCTTATATTCTAGGTTTAAGACTTTTTAACGATGTGCTCATAAACTTATGTAGAGTGTTTGGATTAGCTTATGATAAATGGGTAAAAAAAAGTAGCTTATAAACCGAAATAAATAAGCCCACCAAATAACTGCTTATATTTTTGTGGATGCAGGTTTGCTGTTCATTTTTAATCCATAAAATTCATCCCAAAGTGCGTTTATTAGTCTCAAGTAGAGCCAAGTGTGTTTATTAGATATGTGTTGTGTCTTAATGGTTTCATCAGGACCTCCAATAAAAAAACGTTCAGGTTTGCGAATTAAACAAGCAGGACATGGCTCATACAGGGATAGTTAGTTGTATTTGTTGTTTTTGGATTATTTAATCCAAGTTAATCTTTGCTGTACTGGGTGAGTTTTTATATTGAAAAAGTAAGATGGGAACTAGAACTCCGTTAAGGAGTTTCCTACAGAGTCTGTGCAATAATTCTTGTTGGAATTATGCTGTTTTTTGGAAGCTTCAGCAACAAAACCAAATGTATGTATTGCTTTAGTCTTTCATAGCCAACGATTTATATCGTCTATAATTTTGCTTTCTAGAAAACAGGAAATTTCTTTATGTGCGAATGCTATTTGTGTTGACAAGTTTAAGATGTATATATACTATCAGTTATTAACATTTATCAGTCAATATAAGGTAATCAATGTATCATACATTTTGCTGCTTTGAATGAATAGTCATGATTAAGTGAATCAGTTGTAGTTATGGTGAAATTACAGTTTTGTTGTTGGATAGTGTTGTTGAGCTTATCTAATTTGCAAAGGCGGTTGTTAGGTGTTTTGGGTGATAGAGGAGACAGGAAGAATGGTCTATCACTGATGGCGGTAACAGGCGTGAGTTTATTACTGATACAGCCACCACTGCTGCTGCGCTTTCGCTAGTGCCGTTCTAGGATAATTGGGTGACAATTGCAAGTTATTAGTTGCTAAAGCTGACACTTTGTCTGAATGGGGCGTTTTATCTTCCTATTGATCCTGGTGCTGTTCTTCTTGATATCGCTTTCGTTCCTGATGACCCTTCTCACGGTACTACACACTTACTTGCACACTTTATATCTTTACATGCTGAATCATAAAAACTTACAATAAGCATGTTTCTACTTGCTCCTAAGCAGATAAGAACTCTAGTCTAAAGTAATCCCAAACAACATGTATAGCTACTAAACTTTGATTAGTTTTCTTGGATTGATTTTGAGGAACATTTGGATGGTGATTTGTATTAGGTTTTCTGTTGGTGCCAAGACAAACTCTTTTAGAGACTAAAGATGGTGGTAGTACATGGGTTTCTCGCTCAATATCTTCAGCTGAAGATGAAGATTTTAACTACATGTTTAACGCCATCACTTTTAAGGGAAAAGAAGGGTGGATTGTTGGGAAACCAGCAATTCTGTTGCATACATCGGAATCTGGTGATAGTTGGGAGTGTATTCCGTTAAGTGCTAAACTCCCAGTGGACATGGTATCATATTGTATTTATAGGTTCCACCTTTTCTTGTAGCAATTGGTAAAAGCATTTTCATAAAAGCTAAAAGGACACATTTATATTGTAGGTTTATATAAAGGCAACTGGAGAAAATAGCGCAGAGATGGTAACTGATGAAGGTGCAATCTACGTTACTTCAAAAAAAGGTTACAACTGGAAAGCCGCTGTTCAAGAAACTGTTTCAGCTACTCTTAAGTCTTAACAGGTGATCTATACAAGCCGTATTTCATCTGTTGCTTAAGTAGAACCAAATGATACTGAACTTTGATGCATTGTGCCAGTGATTATTAGAAATTAAGTCGTTCTTCCTCTACCTCAGTTAACATGATTAATTCATAGTTTTTAACCTTCAGATAAAGTCAAATTGTTGTCAAAACTAACGGTTATAATACTCTATCTGAATTGGAGAACAGTTTCTAGTGACATTAGTGGTGCTAGTTATTATACAGGCACCTTCAATATTGTAAATCGCTCACCTGAAGGAAATTATGGTGTTGTTTCTAGCCATGGTAACTTTTACCTCACTTGGGAACCAGGGCAGGTAAGGCCCTTTTCTTATATGATAAAGATTTTCTCATTATTTAGTTTTGATAGTAAGAAATGTATTTCTGTCAGTATACATCCATGTTCATGTGTGAAAGATTGAGGGTTTATCATGGCTAACTCATGTGATCGTAAATTTGCAACTTTATAGCCTTACTGGCAACCGCACAACAAGGCGGTTGCTAGAAGAATCCAAAATATGGGTTGGAGAGCGGATGGTGGCATGTGACCGCTTGTACGTGGTGGAGGTCTATATCTTAGAAAAGGAATAGGGGTAACTATAAATATACGGCATACAGTTCTTCTTTTTTAAGTAAGACCATATTTGATAAACCAAAGTAGGCTGAGATAAGAAAACAGATTGAGATAAACCTTTTTCATTTAATTGACATTTTGCTTAACCACCTGAACTCTTCTCCCCAAATAACCGAGGAGTTTGAAGAAATTCCAGTTCAGAGTCGTGGTTTTGGCATTCTTGATGTTGGTTACAGATCACATGTAATAACTAATAACTAATAAAATTGTTGCTTGGTTACAAACAATCCTGGCTGAGAGCATTTCTTACACCTAGTGTGTTATCTTAACAAACTTCTAAATTATTATTTGTGAACATGGTGTAGTGGTGGCAATGTTTACCAATTATAAATCAGTCTATCTGGATTTCTTATATGTCTAACGGTTCAAAGGGTCAAACTAGAAAGTAGAAATTAGCTAAAAGGAAATGGGTCGAATGGGTTAATAGGTTATTCAAAAATAAGATAATATGATTGAAACTATACAATTCTTGGAATCATATTTGAGTTTGAATAATCACACAGGTGACAATTTAACTATAAAACTTTTATCAGATCCTCAAAATTTTGTAGAAATGAAACTGTTGGTAGCAAATTAATATCTAGTTTCCTATATATTTCTTATTTAGAACAAATAGTTCGATTTAAGTAGTCTAAATAGAACCTTTTCTTGAAGGTGGATATTATATTAGGCGACTAGTATTTTCTGTAACTGAGATTTTGGCAATTTGAATATGCAGGATGAAGCATGGGCAGCTGGAGGAAGTGGAATCCTTTTGAAAACTACCAATAGTGGAAAGTCATGGAGTCGTCACAAAGCAGTTGATGACATTGCTGCTAATCTTTACTCAGTAAAGTGAGTTTATACGCCTTTCTGCATCTTAAACATTATAATGATTGACTTCTGTACATTTGAGATTTAACTGTGCAACTCCACTTGCTTACATAGAAAAACATGTTCATGCTAAAGATACTTTTCTGTGTCTTCTGCTGCAGGTTTATCAATGAAAAACAAGGATTCGTGCTAGGAAACGATGGAGTCTTGCTAAAGTATCTGGAATGATCTCAAGGTAAGTATTTCAAAAGTAGTGCATTTGACGCTTAACTCTAAAATCGTTTATATAACTATGTTGGACTTAAGGAAATGAGTAGACGTGACATGATTGGCAGGACGAGTAATGGGTTAAAACGGTTTGGGTCGGGTTGACATACAAACACTTTTGTCTCTTATTATTGAGACCATGGCATCTACTAATGCGGTTAGTTCTCTCTTGCTATCTCACGTTAACACAGAAGAAAATTTAGTTTGTAGAGGGAAAATTTTGACCGTTCACTTATAAATGGTTCGATCCGGGTTGTCCTGTCTCTAGCGTCAAAGAGACAATCACATGTGACACACTAAAATATATAATTATATATAAGTAAAAAAGCAATGAAAATATTCTTTCATGTCACTAAAAATAGTCTTTGATGTTGTTGAATTCTGCTGCTCATGTTTGTGTTAATCTTTGTTCGGATGGATTTAGTGTTGCTCATGAACTTCAAAGAAAGCGTGCTAAGTATTTACTCTTGCTAGTACAAAAGTTCTGCTGCTAGTGAAAGTTAGTCTTGCTAGTACAAACTTAAGATTGCTTAGAGATTAAGGCGCTAGAAGTTAATCTTGCTAATGTATTAGTTACAAGCTATTAGTTATAAGGTAGTATTGTTGGTTCACATTGTTAGTCTGCTTCATTTTAATTCAATGTTTGATACACCGGCTTTTGTTTCCTACAAGCAACAACACCAAGTACCATACTAATGATTTGTGAGAACAAAGCGCACCTAAATTACAAATGAAGCGCAAAAACGTTTACGTCTCTAGTGATGCCATGCAAAGGTAAGCTAAGAAGAAGAGTCAGAAATCATTAAATTATTGAGAATTTTATTATGTACAACATTACATATTTATATTTGGTTTAGTTATATACATTCCAATTTTATTGTATTTGAATTTTTTTGATATATATTTGAATTTGTTAGATATATCTGATTTCTTAAATGTGACCAAAAGATGTATATAGTCACACTTATTAACACTTTTAGTCCGGTTTGCTTAATTAGTTGTGTGACTAAATATTACAAAAGGTGCACAAAAAATTCATGTGGCGATTGGATGATCGATAGTCACGAAAATATACATTCTTTACTTTAAACAACATCGGTCACGTTTATCAACACTTTTGGCCACTTAATGCTTAATTGTATGTGACTAAATACCCAAAACTAACATGCTTTGTGTGACTAAATATTACAAAAGGCCACACAAACAGAAAATTCATGTGGCCATTGGATGAACAACAGTCACACAAAATACGCATTTCTTCACTTAAAACAGCATATGGTCACACTTATTAACACTTTTGGCCACTTTTGCTTAATTATAAGTGACTAAATATCTAAAACAAACATGCTTTGTGTGACTAAATATTACAAAAGCCCACACAAACATAAAATTCAAGTGACCATTGGATGAACAATAGTCACACACTTTATCACATTCTTCACTTTAAACATCGTATGGTCATCTTCTTAACACTTTTAGTCACTTTATGCTTAATTGTATGTGACTAAATATACAAAAAACATGCTTTGTGTGATTAAATATTACAAAGGCCACACAAATATAAAATTCATGTAGCTATTGGAAGAACAATAGCCAAAAAACACTTTACTTCACTTTAAACACCGTATGGTGCACTTATTAATCTTTTGGCACTTTATGCTTAATTGTATGTGACTAAATATACAAAAAAAAACATGCTTTGTGTGACTATCTCTGATGTTTACGGTAACTAATATTGATTAATGTAACTAAATTTGTACCTAATTAATCTTACATGATAAGGTTTTGGTCATTGTTTTTTATGAGAGACGAACACTAACTCGAACATGTGACCATAGGTACCCTACTGATCACGTGACCTTTAATCGCACACTCGAAAAATCATGTGTGACTATATGTATATCGTCGCACTTATTGGGTGTAGCCAAATACACTTTGTGTTTTAGTGATTGTGATTTCCATTCTCAAGTTCATAGTAATACAATTTTAAACATCTTTAGAATTTTAATTCAAGTGGGTTTGTCACAATTTGAATTACATTGTTTTAATTAGCTATCTAAGATAACTAATCAAAGAACAAACATTTTAATACAAATTAGAACTCATAATGAATTCATAAAGAAGGATGTTTTGAGCAAAATTGTGATGAACCTCAAAAGAATTCTTCTCAAAATTAACACCACATTTTGGTCTTATTGTTTAGGATCAATCATGCCTAGCTCAACCAAACGATTATTAAGACACCGCTCACTATATACCGATGCATCACCGTAAGGATGGTCTTACCCCCAGGACCGAATAACCTTCAAAATGCTCAAAAATGGTTCTTCCATGAAGGACGTGTCATTGATCAATCTTTCCTCGATAATACCGATATCCCGAAGTCTTTTCTAGGATCAACTTCAAGTGTCTAACCCATATTAATGAACAAATTTGTCCGTGTTTGTCCTTGATTTTTACAAAGTGTCGCATCATTAGAAATGATGATGGAACCATCACTATTGCCTTTGTCATCAACAATCACAACTACACCCTAACTCTTGTCGAGCTTGCCGAATTCTTCGCATCCCATACCATGGTGTGTATGTATTCAATGATTGGTCACTCGCAAAATCCATGATATGGTTGATAATCACCATGTGTACCTCACTCCTCTTCATGAACCCGCCACGGTAAGAGATCTCGTCTTCATCCAAAGAACCTCACAAACCAGAGTCACTATAAATTCCAAAGTCATCCACGAGATCCATTTCAAATAGAGTTTTTTAGATGTTCCCACTTTACAAAAATGGCAACAAATTTTTAGAAAATGTTCTTTGCTTGGTTGGGAATAAGGATCATCCGAATGCATGTCTTGTGTACATGATCTATTGCCTCATCAACAAAACTCCTTGACCTAACTTATTACATGGTCAAAAGGATGGCAAGTGTCTTTAGGACGGATAAAATGGTACTTCAATATGATATGTGACAACATAAAATAATCACGATATTCTAAGCGTTAATTTCCCCTTTATCATCACATTATGAGTAAGCGCTATAGAAACATCCTTATTCCTTATTATTTCATTTGAGTTTATTTCATGCGAGAAGCGCTAAATGGACATTTCTAAGCCCAAGAATGATTTTTCTCTCAACTACGGCGTAACAAGTGATGAAGTTACGCGTAATCAAATCATGAAGAATACGGCGTAACAATGGAGTATAGTTACACCGTAACAAGACTCTTGAACATGAAGCAACCAACTTTACAAAGGATGCGGCGTAACCCTCATTTCGAGTTCGCGTAGTAATGAATAAACATCAATTTTACAAAGGATACGGCGTAACCCCTCGGCTCCGGTTACGCCGTGGCGAAAAATAAGCATATGTTTTACAAAGACTCTGCGTAACCATAGCTAAGGTTACGCCGTAACCATGGATAAGTACAAGATTTTGAAGAGTTACGAATACATATTCTGCGTGGCGGTGTCCGAGCCTATGAATAGCGAAGTTTTCATCGATTATAGGCATCTCTCCTTTCCCAAACCTTCTAGGGTTTGGAGAGATTGAAATACAAAGGATGAATGACGGTTTAGGAGCATGAATAACGAAGTTCTCGTCTACGATTTCAGTTGTATTCGAGTTTGAATTCCTTTTATATTTTTCTAGGGTTTATATTATTGATTCATGTTATTAATTTAAGTTTGCCTTTATGTGATTGATCTTCTCTTTATTTCTCTATAGACATTTACTAGTCTTATCATAGATCGCGAGTTTCAGTAATATTATAAGCTTGTTAGTATCTAAAGGATTGGGAGAATTGACCAACTCACCTCGGTCTAATAGGTTGCAAGTATGGAAAGGAATTGGCCATAGTACAACCACTCTTCGTGTCTTGGTGACCAAATGATCACTATCAGTGGAGGTATTTAAGCTAGGGAAATCTAAGTTCTTAGCAGTCGGGTTTCCATTGACTAGATATAGTAGATTTGGCCTTTAATGTTGCTATTAGGTTCTTAGAATGATCACGGGTGACATGTTCATCTTGGTGAACCCTAAAGAAACTTGGTGAACCTAGTCGGACTAAACATCCGTGATGCTGATCTCATGATTACTAGTTCGGTAGATTCACTTGTTGAGAATCTTTGGAGGTGCGATATCCTTTATTGAACTACACCACCCCACCCCTCGTAATAAAGATGCAAGTATCGGTTTCGTGGTGGCGGGGTTGTTTTGTTGTGGATCTTTGGCCCATTAGTACATTTTCTAGTCGCAACATGCTTGTGACTCTTTTAGTCTCGTTTTTCTAAAAGCGAGATTCTTTCGACTAAAGGCTTTAGTAAGACCAACCGTCAAAGTTGAGTCTTTTTACATTGAGTCTAGTTTAGTTTAGTGTTTCAAGAAATGGGTAGGGGTGGGTTACGGGTCTTACGATTGTCGTCGAGTCAAGTGCGATTTGAGGATGAAGGAAGGTGCAACTTTGGTTTTGGGCTATGGTAAATGACCACTGGTTTCTAGTGTCATTTCACAACACCTGTGGTTGTTTTTTAAACCATGGTCCATGTTTTTATAGGATTTTAGGGTCCTGTTTTCCCAGGTTAATCTTCTTGATACCTCAAATTGTACCTTTTTTTTAATGAAGATTAATGTTTAATGTAATCTTGTTGTGTTGTTACTAGTGTTGTATAAGTTTTTGAAGTTTTAATGTAAAATGTGGTATGTCTTTGTTTTCTGTGAATTATTGTGTAATGTACATATTTAATGTGATTTTACATTTACCATTTTGCTAGAGTTGATATATGGTTCTTGAAAGTTTAGAAGATGCATGTGAGTTATACTGTGTAAAGTAGGGCTGAACATCGGTCTAAAACTGAAAATCGTGAAAAACCAAAACTGGACCGAAAAGCAGTCGGGTCAGCTAGGTTTTTGTCGGTCTGATCGGTTTTATCAGTCTGGTTCGGTTTTGAACCTTCCACGCCCAGCACTAGTGTAAAGCTATAATCCATCAAACAATAATGATATGAATAATTATTGCTTTATAATCTTCAAGAATCAGGGCAATGTCAAATGTATCTACCTAAAACAATTATTATCAATGTCAAGTCTTGATACATATTCTTTTGCTTTATTCTTTCACGAATAATAGTTGTGTCTCAACTTGTGCTTTACGGATAGTTAGCATAATAATGTGAAATGATCTTGACTTTTTTAACATTATATATTTATGTCAATTGTTCAATTAAAGTATACATCACGCTGGACGTAATAGGAAAAAGACTAATGGGTGATGAGCCTATTCTCACACGCCACTCCACTACAACCCAATCATGGTCACGCGTGAGAAGCTAAGCATGCACCATAACTCAATCACGACAATGACTTATATAGATGGTTATCCTTAGTAAACTTGAGGCATAACATATTTTAGTGTAATAGTTACAAGTTACCGATGTTAATGGGAAGAGATCTAGTGAGAAGAAAATTTGAAATGAGAATAATGAGAAAAATTTGGTCGCATTTTAAATAAGGTGAAGAAATTTAAAGGAGATGCGTACATGTTTGTAGATCATCCGAAATCTCTGATTGTGATCTTACCAGCTACCGTTTTAATTTTATTTACCGTTTGATCGCTTAGTCATGTTATCATTACTAACCTTCATTTGAGGCACACAAAGTTTAACAACTTTATACTAATTATTCAAAATTATCTTAGAAATGAAAAGCAATCATAGAATCATTCTTTTAGACAAAGAGGATTCATTTTCAATATTAAATATTATAAAATATGTTGTGTGTTTGCCCATATGGCTACTTATAAAACATTTTTATTTATTTAACTAATATATTATTATGAAGGTTCACTGGACTTGGACTCAGTTGGTAGGGGCCAACGTTACCAAATCATACCAATATAGTCCTATTAATATCGGTTTTAAAATGCATAAAGATTGGCATTGTATCCAGGCATATGGTTTGTTGTCATGATCCTATATCACATATTTGTACCAACTTGCAAGAGTTGTTTTCATCCATCGACATCTAGATTGTTGGTAAAATCGAATGACACGAAATTTATGATTTGAGTTTTCTGAAAACCGATGAGTGTCGTGTTAGGTTTCCTAGAGAAACACGAATATTTTTCTTTGCTTAGTAGAAATTGTAGCATAGATAGTTTTTGGACGACCGATTCATTTAATCCAGTCAATATGATGTCTTTCTCAAAATCTGGAGGAAGTGCATCTCAGGTATCGATTCACTTTGTTTGCACGAATTCGTAATATTGTTGGTTGTGCTTGTTGTTGCCACTTTGTTGGCAATTTTTTTTATAGCCTGACATTAATGACTTGACATCAAGTGTGGGATTGTTACTTTGTTACTAGTCTTCATATGTCATTAGCAAAGTTCACCTACACTTTACTAAAATTATTTAGTTGTTTAACAAATCCATTATTAATGGAGGATATAACAATATTGTGTGAAGAGCACTCATTGATATGTTTAACTGATATCTTAAATGTATGTTTAATTTTATGTGCTAGCAGAGTACCTACTTTTTAAAACTAATAAATTATAAACATGTTGATTTGGACATAAGTTTAGTCATATTTTAAGCATCTTAATCATTTTCGATAGTGTGAATGCAAAATAATACCATCAACTTTGTCTCCATGATTATAGACAAGTGAATATCATAACATATGAATTGTCTAAAATTGTTAGAATTTTTGCTATTTCTTTTCTCTTTTCATTTGCAGTTTGCAATAGAATATGTGGCTCAAGCAAGTTTGTTTAAGTTGTATTTTGTTGTTAGTCTTTATGCAAACGTAGCTTAAATTATACTCAAACGTTTAATTATTATTTATTTTAAAAAATATTTCATAGTTATTTAGTAATACCCTTTTAAATCTTAATTGGGCCTCATTGAATTCTCATTTAAAGTAACGAGGAAGCCCGTTTAAACATTATAAAATGAAAGCTCAATTCGGTTTCTCTAAGCCCATTTAATTATAATGGGCCGAAAGTCTGTGTGCTGTATGTGGTCTAATATTCAAATGGTGTCGTGCTATCCTAGTATTATCAATATACTCTCCGTTCCAAATTAATATTTCACGTTTCCTTAGTATGTTTTAATTTTTTGAGCGAAAAATATATTAAAAAGCTAAAAAAACTAACAAGATCACGAAAAATATTACAACATTGGGTTTTGTAACGCGATGTGCAAGCGATATTACACTTCTGCATCTATTACCATACCAATCAAAACATTATATACTCATAAATATGACTTTACTTCATTTTTGATCACGAAAAACAATCATTTCTAAGCGCGGATCATCCATATCGCGGTATATATGATCACATCCCTGACAATGGTTTTAAAAGCGTGCTAAAGCGCGCGGCTCGAGCTCGAGCTACAAGGATTTTTCGGATCGAGGATCCACACATGCATAAGGCTCACAAAAGGCGCGACACCTTGGGCTTTAGAGCCTTGCGCCTAGGCGCGCCTAGGAGATGTGACAAGTTGTGAAGTTTTGTTTTCAAATTTAACATTCATCGACCTCATGTGTTAGTGAAACCTAACCTAGAAACTAACTAAATCAGACAATTTGAGAATTTTATCCTTCACTTCAAGTGTTTATACATAGAGACCTCTCATTCAATTTGGATCATGAGATAATGAAATGTGATCATGCCATCATCTTTATATATTGGTTGATATTTTGATTTTGAATTGATATTTGTTTCGATAATTTAAGTATTTTAGTGTTATTTAAATCATCATTAATACATAAATTGTCGCACAAAACTTTTAAAACTTGATTCAATTCACTGCGCCTCATATTCATGAAGCCCGCGCCTTGATCGGCGCCTCGCCTCAAGGCTCCATAACCCCTTTGCGCCTTAGTGCCCCTTGAGCCTTTCAAAACACTATCTAGAACCTTTATTTTCTTTGAATATGAAAGAGAAGTCTTCACCCAGTTTAACAACATTGGATATCATCTATAGCTGTAATCTGGAGATCAAGCTAAGTAGCCACCTTATTCCAAACTTCAACTGCTACATCACACTCGAAGATCACATGGTGAACATCTTCGACATCTGACATACAAGACATACATAAGATTAAAGGAATGTCGATATCCCTCGCTGCTAGTTGACGTTTTGTTAGGAGCCTGTTTTGAATCGCATGCCAATACGTAATGTTCACCTTAACAGGAACTATCCTACACCATCGAGAAATCCGTTGATATGTTGCAAGTTAAGAGTTATCAATAATATGACGAGCACATTTAACTGAGTAACCCCCATCCGTATATAACGTCCACACCCAAGAATCTTCCTGATCAACCATTTGAACATCTGCTAACATCTCCAGTAACCCGTACATATGGTGAGAAGTTCTATAACCATCCTGCATAGGCCTATTCCATTCCTAGGTCTAAACCCCATTGATAAATCAGTCAGAAATGTAGCAATCCTTTCGAGCTTCTAAATCAAATAACCTAGGGAAGTACTCTTTCAACATTTTCCCCAGCCAAATGTTCTTCCAAAAGCAGTATGCCTACATTTCCTAGGCAGCGTGCAGCGTAGATCAATTTGAATAATATTTTTAGCATGCATTTGATCCATCACTTTGATAATACTTCCCAAATACCCTTCCTTGAATATTTACTATCTGATGTCCCAATACCCCCATAACTTCCATGAATACTTTAAATCACTTTAACCAAAATAGGTTATTTATGAAACGCCACCTCCATTAATAAAGTAAAGCTAGATTAAAAGCCTTTAAACTTCCGATTTCCAACCCTCCTTTGTTTTTTGAATTCAACAATAGATCCCATTTCAGTATTTCACCTATGTAATCTTCCTTTCTTGCTCTCTCCCTCCCCCAAAAAATTAAGCACGAAGATGTTCTAAACATTTCAGAATTGATTCTGGCACTCAAAAAAGGGACATATAATAGATAACCCAAGCTCCCTAAAACGGACCAGATTAAAGTAAGTCTACCACTAATTGATAACAATTTTGTCTTCCACGTAGCTAACATGTTTTTAAACCGTTGAGTAACTTCCTGCTAGTTAACAATGGTCCGCATATTATTGCCCATCGGATGCCCAAGGAATCGGAAAGGAACCAAGCCTGCAGCACATCCTGTTAATCCTGTCATCTAATCGACTTCCTTTCTCCTACCCAATATAGATTGGATTTGACAACAATTATACATATTCACGATACTAAAATTAGCAATTAAGAATAACAATAAATTTTTTTATGTTATCATCATCCCATTCACGGATTTACCTAAGAATATCACATCATCAGTGTAAAATAAATGAGAAATATCAAGATGTTTATAACCTATATGAGCACCTCGAACAGACCGTGAGCTACCACATCTTCCATTGCTACATGTAAGCCTTCCATAGCTATGATAAACAAGAACGGGGACATTGGATCCTCTTGTCTCAAACCTCCACTGAGAACTCTTTGGTTGGACTTCCATTAACAATAATCGACGCACGAGATGAGAGGAGGAAAGCCTTATCCACCCTATCCATTTAGTAAGAAACCCCATGAACATTAATTTTCCACTACTAAAAAATAGATAGTAATTTTGATCAGGTTTATCATATTACCCCGAGTTGAAATTACTATTACAAAGTTTAGAAAGACATTGATTAAATTGTTAAGGGTAAAACTATCATTTTGTAAAAAGTAAGAAAGAGAAAACAATAATAATTATGTTTTTTTTTTCTTTCTAAACTATATGTTTTTTATCGTGTGACAAATATTTTAGGATGGAGAGAGTATACGATTATGGACTTGCTAAAATGCACTATGAATTGTAACTATCTATACTACTTATAATTGATGGATGACCATCTCTCATAAATTTTTTAAGATGTCATTAATGTGTTTTTTAAGCATTACAAATTTTAATGCATAATGTACACAATAAATAGCTTTTACTAATTAATCTTCCACAACATTTTAATGCTTCATTTATTATTTCTTTTTGAATTGGTTTAGTTTTAATGCAAAATGCACATATAAATGAATATGATTTTAAAATGCATGCAAAACTACAAAGTTCCAAAACTATTATTATATCGTAAGAGTGTTTGAGAACCAATCTAAATAAATTTTAAATTATTTTAAATAAAATTAACCACAAAAGTAAAAAGCGGTTTTTGTAAAAGTCGGGACAATTTTTTAAGACAAATGATGCAAAATGTAAATTCACAAGTGATAATATATTTGATTTTATACATATTACACATATCTATCTACTTATAATAGAGGATGACCTCTCTAAATTATTTAAAATGTCATAAATGTGTTTTAAACATTACAAATTTTAATGCATAATGTACACAATAAACAACTTTACTAATTTATCTTCACAATATTTTAATCTTCATTTATTATTTCTTTTTAAATTAGTTTAGTTTTAATGCAAAAATGCACATATAAATGAATATGATTTTAAAATGCATGCAAAACTACAAAGTTCCAAAACTATTATTATCGTAAGAGTGTTTGAGAACCAATCTAAATAAATTTTGAATTATTTTAAATAAAATTAACGAGAAAAGTAAAAAAGCGGTTTTTGTAAAAGTCGGGACAATTTTTAAGACAAATGATGCAAAGATGTAATTCACAAGTGATAATTTATTTGATTTTATACATATTACACATATCTATCTCTTATAATAGAGGATGGCCTCTCTAAATTATTTAAAATGTCATTAATGTGTTTTTAAGCATTACAAATTTTAATGCATTATGTACACAATAAACAACTTTACTAATTTATCTTCCACAATATTTTAATCTTCATTTATTATTTCTTTTTAAATTAGTTTAGTTTTAATGCAAAAATGCACATATAAATGAATATGATTTTAAAATGCATGTAAAACTACAAAGTAAAACTACAAAGTTCCAAAACTATTATTATATCGTAAGAGTGTTTCGAGAACCAATCTAAATAAATTTTGAATCATTTTAAATAAAATTAACCACAAAAGTAAAAAACGGTTTTTTGTAAAAGTCGGGACAGTTTTTTCATGACAAATGATGAAAAGATGAAAATTCACAAGTGATAATTTATTTGATTTTATACATATTACTCATATTTATACTACTTATAATAGAGGAATGACCCTCTATCCTAAAATTATTTAAGATGTCATTAATGTGTTTTTAATCATTACAAATTTTAATGCCTAATGTACACAATAAATAACTTTTACTAATTTATCTTCCACAACATTTTAATGTTTCATTTATTATTTGTTTTTGAATTAGTTTAGTTTTAATGCAAAATATGCACATATAAATGAATATGATTTTAAAATGCATGCAAAACTACATAGTTCCAAAACTATTATTATATCGTAAGAGTGTTTGAGAACCAATCTAAATAAATTTTGAATTATTTTAAATAAAATTAACGAGAAAGTAAAAAGCGGTTTTGTAAAAGTCGGGACAATTTTTTTAAGACAAATGATGAAAGATGTAAATTCACAAGTGATAATTTATTTGATTTTATACATATTACACATATCTATACTACTTATAATGGAGGGATGACCTCTCTCTAAAATTTTAAAATGTCATTAATGTGTTTTTAAGCATTACAAATTTTAATGCATTATGTACATAATAAATAGCTTTTACTAATTTATCTTCCACAATATTTTAATGCTTCATTTATTATTTCTTTTGAATTAGTTTAGTTTTAATGCAAAATATGCACATATAAATGAATATGATTTTAAAATGCATGCAAACTACAAAGTTCCAAAACTATTATTATATCGTAAGAGTGTTTGAGAACCAATCTAAATAAATTTTGAATTATTTTAAATAAAATTAACCACAAAAGTAAAAAGCGGTTTTTGTAAAAGTCGGGATAATTTTTCAAGACACATGATGAAAAGATGTAAATTCACAAGTGATAATTTATTTGATTTTATACATATTACACATATCTATACTATTTATAATGGAGGGATGACCCTCTACTAAATTTTTAAGATTTAATTAATGTGTTTTTAAGCATTACAAATTTTAATGCATAATGTACACAATAAATAGTTTTACTAATTTATCTTCCACAACATTTTAATGCTTCATTTATTATTTCTTTTTGAATTAGTTTAGTTTTAATGAAAAAATGCACATATAAATGAATATGATTTTAAAATGCATGCAAAACTACAAAGTTCCAAAACTATTATTATATCGTAAGAGTGTTTCGAGAAACAATCTAAATAAATTTTGAATTATTTTAAATAAAATTAACCACAAAAGTAAAAAACGGTTTTTTTTGTAAAAGTCGGGACAATTTTTTCATGACAAATGATAAAAATATGTAAACTCACAAGTGATAATTTATTTGATATTATACATATTACACATATCTATACTACTTATACTGGAAGGATGACCCTCTCTCCAAAATATTTTTAAGATGTCATTAATGTGTTTTTGAAGCATTACAAATTTTAAAACATAATGTACACAATAATAGCTTTTATTAATTTATCTTCCACAATATTTTAATGATTCATTTATTATTTCTTTTTGAATTAGTTTAGTTTTAATGCAAAAATGCACATATAAATAAATATGATTTTAAAATGCATGCAAAACTACACAGGTCCAAAACTATTATCATATCATAAGAGTGTTTCGAGAACCAATCTAAATTAATTTTGAATAATTTTAAATAAAATTAACCACTAAAGTAAAAAACGATTTATTGTAAAAGTCCGGACAATCTTTTCATGACAAATGATGAAAAGATGTAAATTCACAAGTGATAATTTATTTGATTTTATACAGATTTCACATATCTATACTACTTATAATGGAGGGAGGACCCTCTCCTAAGTTTTTTTAAGATGTCATTAATGTATTTTTTAAGCATTACAAATTTTAATGCATAATGTACACAATAAATAGCTTTTACTAATTTATCTTCTACAAAATTTTAATGCTTCATTTATTTTTTCTTTTTAAATTAGTTTAGTTTTAATGCAAAAATGCACATATAAATGAATATAATTTAAAAATGCATGCAAAACTACAAAGTTTCAAAACTAATATTATATCGTAGGAGTGTTTCGAGAACTAATCTAAATAAAGTTTGAATTATTTTAAATAAAATTAACCACAAAAGTAAAAAACGGTTTTTTTGTAAAAGTCGGGACAATTTTTTTAAGACAAATGATGCAAAGATGTAAATTCACAAGTGATAATTTATTGGATTTTATACATATTACACATATTTATACTACTTATAATAGTGGGATGACCCTCTCTCCTAAATTTATTTAAGATGTCATTAATGTGTTTTTAAGCATTACAAATTTTAATGCATAATAAACACAATAAATAGTTTTTACTAATTTATCTTCCACAACATTTTAATGCTTCATTTATTATTTCTTTTTGAATTAGTTTAGTTTTAATGAAAAAATGCACATATAAATGAACATGATTTTAAAATGCATGGAAAACTACAAAGTTCCAAAAATATTATTATATCGTAAGAGTGTTTCGAGAAACAATCTAAATAAATTTTGAATTATTTTAAATAGAATTAACCACAAAAGTAAAAAACAGTTTTTTGTAAAAGTCGGGACAATTTTTTCATGACAAATGCTGAAAAGATGTAAATTCACAAGTGATAATTATTTGATTTTATACATATTACACATATCTATATCTATATCTATCTTATTTATAATGGAGGATGACCTCTCTCTAAATTTTTTAAGATGTCATTAATCGTTTTTAAGCATTACAAATTTTAATCATAATGTACACAATAAATACTTTTACTAATTTATCTTCCACAATATTTTAATGCTTCATTTATTATTTCTTTTGAATTAATTTAGTTTTAATGCAAAAATGTACATATAAATGAATATGATTTTAAAATGCATGCAAAACTACAAAGTTCCAAAACTATTATTATATCGTAAGAGTGTTTAGAAACCGTCTAAATAAATTTTAAATTATTTTAAATAAAATTAACCACAAAAGTAAAAAACGTTTTTTTGTAAAAGTCGGGACAATGTTTTCATGACAAATGATGAAAAGATGTAAATTCACAAGTAATAATTTATTTGACTTTATACATATTACACATATCTATATCTATACTACTTATAATGGAGGGATGACCCTCTCTCCTAAATATTTTTAAGATGTCATTAATGTGTTTTTTAAGCATTACAAATTTTAATGCATTATGTACACAATAAACAACTTTTACTAATTTATCTTCCACAATATTTTAATGCTTCATTTATTATTTCTTTTTAAATTAGTTTAGTTTTAATGCAAAAATGCACATATAAATGAATATGATTTTAAAATGCATGCAAAACTACAAAGTTCCAAAACTATTATTATATCGTAAGAGTGTTTCGAGAACCAATCTAAATAAATTTTGAATTATTTTAAATAAAATTAACCACAAAAGTAAAAAACGGTTTTTTGTAAAAGTCGGGACAGTTTTTTCATGACAAATGATGAAAAGATGTAAATTCACAAGTGATAATTTATTTGATTTTATACATATTACACATATTTATATTACTTATAATGGAGGAATGATCCTCTCTCTAAATTTATTTAAGATGTCATTAATGTGTTTTAATCATTACAAATTTTAATGCATAATGTACACAATAAATAACTTTTACTAATTTATCTTTCACAACATTTTAATGTTTAATTTATTATTTCTTTTTGAATTAGTTTAGTTTTAATGCAAAAATGCACTTATAAATGAATATGATTTTAAAATGCATGCAAAACTACATAGTTCCAAAACTATTATTATATCGTAAGAGTGTTTGAAACCAATCTAAATAAATTATGAATTATTTTAAATAAAATTAAGCGAGAAAAGTAAAAAAGCGTTTTTTGTAAAAGTCGGGACAATTTTGTAAGACAAATGATGAAAGATGTAAATTCACAAGTGATAATTTATTTGATTTTATACATATTACACATATCTATATCTATCTACTTATAATGGAAGGATGACCTCTCTCTAAATATTTTTAAGATGTCATTAATGTGTTTTTTAAGCATTACAAATTTTAATACATAATGTACATAATAAATAGCTTTTACTAATTTATCTTCCACAATATTTTAATGCTTCATTTATTATTTCTTTTTGAATTAGTTTAGTTTTAATGCAAAATATGCACATATAAATGAATATGATTTTAAAATGCATGCAAAACTACAAAGTTCCAAAACTATTATTATATCGTAAGAGTGTTTCGAGAACCAATCTAAATAAATTTTGAATTATTTTAAATAAAATTAACCACTAAAGTAAAAAACGATTTTTTGTAAAAGTCGGGACAATCTTTTCATGACAAATGATGAAAAGATGTAAATTCACAAGTGATAATTTATTTGATTTTATCTGATTACACATATCTATATCATACTACTTATAATGGAGGGATGACCCTCTCTCCAAATTTTTTAAGATGTAATTAATGTGTTTTTAAGCATTACAAATTTTAATGCATAATGTACACAATAAATAGATTTTACTAATTTATCTTCCACAACATTTTAATGCTTCATTCATTTTTCTTTTTGAATTAGTTTAGTTTTAATGCAAAATGCACATATAAATGAATATGATTTTAAAATGCATGCAAACTACAAAGTTTCAAAACTAATATTATATCGTAGGAGTGTTTCGAGAACTAATCTAAATTTTGAATTATTTTAAATAAAATTAACCACAAAAGTAAAAGCGGTTTTGTAAAAGTCGGGACAATTTTTTCAAGACAAATGATGCAAAGTGCTAAGTCTAATTCAATGATTAATATATTAGTATATCAATTATTATACTTTTCATGAATAATTCTAAATGATTACTTAAACATGTAAGTTTTCTTTACATTATAAGCATTCTTTTGTTTATATCTTCTATATATGTGGGACAAGTGTTATAAACAATATTAATGATTCAAACATTTTTTCATAAATATATATTTTACAAGATGTGTACATTATAAGTACTCTTTTATTTATATCTTTTATTCTATTATGGACAAATGTAATAAACAATATTAATGATACAAACATGTTCAAAAATATATATATGTTTCATAAAAAGTGTTTGTCTTTACTTGTATTCTGACCATGGCTATGAAGTAATTTGACCATAACCCCATAACATTATTAACTACATACGCACAATCACGCCACTTTCAATTGTTTTATATGAATTAGTTTGATATTATCCATCACTTTTTAAAGTTACTCAAACTCATTATATTTTCGCTATTGGTAAAGTTATTGTAAGAGAAACTATAAAAGTGAAAACATTTTTGCGAAAATTTTATTACTTGATACCGTCATCGCAATTGACTACCCTACTATAATATTCTAAAGATTTAAAATATGCGAAATGAAACTTTTGGCATCCGCAAATTTATCGTCATATAAAATGTTTTAAATTATAAAGCTTGGTTTATTGAAATTTTTTATTTTAGGGTATCGGCCGCCGTATCACGCGGTAGGGGTGTTCAAAAAATCCGAGAAACCGACAAACCGAGCCGATCCGCTCAATCCGAAACCGCAAAAAACCGATAACCGAAAAAACCGAAACCGAGAAAAACCGAAACCGGAAAAACCCACTTATCATGGTTCGGTTTGGTTTTACTTTTATTATCATGATTCTACGAACCGAACCGCATATAATAGACATGTAGGTTTCAACAAACCATTCTTAAAAATGTACAAGTATTAAATAACTTATTGCATTACTTTTATCGTATAGCGCATTTTACTTACCTAATTGATCATTTACTAACGTCATGTATTACATATGATTAAAGTGATCGTACTTATAAACGTCAAATAAATAATATGATAATTTGAATGCTTTTATTGCGACGGAACAACATTATTATGATTTAAATCTTTTCAATGTTATTTAATTTTACTACAATTGACATCTTACGTTCTAATTTATGTTATTGTTCATCCGATTCAATTCGATTAATTTTTTAAAATGGTTAACCGTGACCCGAACCGCGGGTAACGCTCATTTTGGTACCCGCATGTCCAGGTTACCCGCCTAATCTGGTTCGGTTTCGGATAGTAAAATGAACTACCGCCCGCAATGAATAGTTAAAATCTCTAACCGAACGAATAAAACCGCCGTGAGCGCCCTATCACGCGGGTACCCTGCTATACGCTATCATGCACCATTGATTTACTTGAATGCTTAAGAAGAAAAATAACTTAACAAATAAATGCCTCATTTAATGGATATAGTTGGTTTCTTAAGATTCTCTTCAACCTAAATAATAAGGGCCCATTTGGCATAGGCTATTCAAATTTAGGATAGGACTTAAAATAAAGAACCTTTGTTTGGTGTGCTGATTTGGGTTTTGTTTTTGATAGTCAAAACCAAATATAAGGTATAACGGAGTGGGCAGCGGGTTCGTGAACCCGAGCGGCAACACCGCTCCGCCCAGCTCGGGTTCGGCCTGCGGGTTGTTTTTGCGAGCTCGGAAGCCGCGTGAGACCGTTGGAAAAATTGGACCGTTTGTTAGCAAGCCGTTTGACAACGACTATAAACCCAAAAAAAAAAAAAAATTCACTCCTATTTAAACTAATATTTCACCTCTATTTTCAAAATAAAACCACAACACACAATAATCTTTCAAAACACTAAACTATGGATCGAGGAGAGCTAAAAACTTTCACCTCGCGTCAAGGTCGGTCTCAACCATCCACGAATCAACCAAAACAAACTCCGTTAGGATTTAGCCAATTTTATTCTCAACCATCCCCGAATCAATTTTATGTTCCACAACCCCAATCTCCACAATTTTCCCATATAATATGGGTCCTCCTCAATTGAATCCACAACACTACAACATCATCTGCTACAAGCGAGTTTTCCCGTTCGAAAACCTTAGTGAAGGCGTGAAGTACGTGCAGAAACTGACCACTAGCAAATGAAGAAGGCGAATATCACGGAAGTTCAAGAAGTCGATCCTAGAGGGAAGAAAAAAGCTTTCGGAGGAGGCCCGTGAAGTTTGGGCGCGGCACAAGAGGAGGCGTTGGCGAAAGCATGGGTTCAAATCTCCACATGGTGTTGTCGGTAATGAACAAAAGTCCGGCGGTTTTGGAAGCGGTTCTCGAGCATTACGAGGCAGCTGTGGGTTCGAGTTCACGAACATTTCATGCGTTGAATACCAAGTGGAGAACAATGAACACGGCCATGGGTATTTTCAAGCGGCTCTACCTCCAAGCGGTACATAATCTATACTTTATTTTTACAATTACATTATTTTGTTTTTAGCTATACTTTTTATTTTGCGTAATCCATGCTTTTATTTACAATTAAATTATTTTGTATATAATGTAGAAACGTGCTAAGGCTAGTGGGTGCAACGACTTGGGCGTGGTGAGGCAAGTGAAATGGATTTCTACACAAGAAAAAAACAATTTCTTCATACCGGGCGTGGGAGGTTGTCGAGTACATGAGAAATGGACGGAGCAAGAATATTTTCAAGATATTGCGGTGTTTGCAAGCAATTCTTCAAAAGGAGGTCGAGGGTATGTGACGACAAGCAACACCATTCGACATGAATGAAGACCCCACCCTCCAATTGAATCAAGAAAATGAAGAAGAAGCAAGTCGCATCCTCCTCGTCTATCTCAAGCGTTGCGGATGAAATCAACGCGTACACACAAAAAAGACACAATATTTGGAAGAAAAGCGAGATGGCGAAACAATTGTTGGCTACACAACTCGAGGCGAAGTTCAAGAATGCACAACGGGAGTTGAAGTTTTTGGATCCGCATGATCGCATTCGCGATCCGCTATGTTGGAATTAGTTCTTACCCGAAGCGTGAACTTGCGGCCAAACACGGATGGGCTGCAATTTTAAATTGTAGTTTCAAGTTATTTAATTTCAACTTATGTAATGTTTTTTTTTTTTTTTTTTTTTTAAAGTTGTAGTTTCAATTTTTAAGTTGTAGTTTTTAAGTATTATGTAATGTTTTTTTTTTTTAATGAAATGATATGTTTTTATTTTAAATATTGTATGTGATTTTATGTATTTAAAAAAAAATAAAAAAATGGAATTGGTCTTAAGGTACCACTCCCACTGTTAGGGTAGTGTTAGGGTAGTATTGGGGTAGTTTTGAGTTGGAAGGTTTTATTGGATAGAGGTGGCGTGGCGGCTTAGGGTATTAGGGTTGAAAAGTTAGCTCCTCCCCAAGGAGATAGATAAAAGTCAAGTTGATGTCGAGGATTTGATTATTTCTATAAAAGTGTAGGTCCTTTCTTATTTTTAACCATTCATTTTTTTGTTATTTATCTTTTCACCTAGAGATGTTTTATATAAATAATTTTTAATATAAACTTTAATATATAATATATGTTTAAATATTATTTTCTTTCTCCTACCTCAAATCCAAATTTGAATCCTAAAACAAATTTAAATCCAAAATCTAAATTATAATCATAAAACCAACTACAAACCAAAAGGCCCCTAAAAATTCCAGTCTTTTACAACTCAAAATGCACTATGAATAGTTATTATATGTTAACATGCATCATTAACTTACATGATTAAGAAAAAAAATAACTAAACAAATAATTGAATAACTTAATGGATATAGTTTGTTTCTCAAGATTTTCTTCAACCTAAAGGCTAAAAGTTCAAATATTTGTCAACTCAACTTTTAAATTTTTTTATTACCTATTTGCGTATGAGATGCGATCCCTTGCAAAAAAAAGAATTTAAAAAGTCTGAAAAGCTACCAGTTAAGTGACACGTATCCTACTAAATCATCTTTCCCCCCCTCTTTTCTTTCCTTTTAAATTTGGTCACATTCGAATGGTGTTGACCCGTTTTTCATTTTCTATCGCAAACTTCAAATTGTCATCAAACGACAAACTTTTACAAAAAATCGAATTCACCATAATTTTTAAAATTTAATGCTCTTTAATATGATATAAATTTTGATATATAAATCAAAACATTTTTTTTTTGTTTTAAGTGGGTATTGATATTCTTAAAATTTCATCTTGACCCTAATTTTGTCTAACTTATAGATTGAATTACGCAAAACTTAAAATACAAAAGTTGTAGAATTTTTGGCCGCTCTTAACCCATAAATTTGAATCACTCAATTTCAATACGATATGAGTGAGATGTCGCATTTTAAATGACGTTTTAAACATATTTAGTCATGACGGTGTTTGATAAAATCTTGGTGATATTTCTCCCATAAAAGTACATTTAAATGCATTAATTGGTGTACCACAATACATTGTGTTATTTTTAGTTATTTGTTCATAGTGTATATGCAAGTTGAGATGAAAGAAGAACTGATTAACTGATGAACAAAGTGATCTAAGTAATGAATTAATGAACTATACTAACTTGATGAACAACGACTAATTGATGAATATTATGATTTATTTTGAAAACTGATGAACATTATGATTCTTTTTGAAAAACTGATTAGCTGATGAATATTATGATTTTTCTTAAAAAACTGATGAACTGATGGATATTATGATTTTTTTTGTTAGAAAAATGTAAAGGTGGCAAAACGGGCAACGGGCTAAACGGACACTATCTCAAATCTCAATGGGCACAGGCTTAAACAGGCACGGGCCAAACGGACACATGTTATACGAAGTGGTTTAGAAAAGACCTAAAAGCGAAAAAAAAAAAAAAAAAAAACCTCAAACGTAACACATCATTTATATTTAAGTAACTAAATATACTACATCTATAAGTTTTTCATTAAAAACAATTTAATGGTCGAGAAAACATGTGCCATTATCTTCATTTAACTTACAAATGGGCGATATATGTCCATTTAAAAAGAATGACCGAAATGTCAAAAATCTTTTAAAAGTTCGCGATTTAGCCATTTTTTTTATTTTGAAAGACAAATTGCCACATTAGAAAAATGATAAACAGCGTTTTTTTACTTATGAACATTGTGATTTTTTATAAAACTAATAAATTGATGAACATTATGATTTTTTTTGAAATACTGATGAACTAATAAATATTATGATTTTTTCTTACAAAACTGATGAATATTACGATTTTTTTGTTAGAAAAATGATGAACAACATTTTTTACTGATGAACATTGTGATGTAATTGATGAACAAAATTAAAGAGAAATGATGAACATTGTGATGAACCGATGAACAACTCTTTTTATTTATGAAAAAAACTTTTTATTGATGAACAAATGAACAATTTTTTTTATTGGTGAACAACACTTTTATTGATGAACAAAGTATCACGATAAACAACGTTTTTATTGATAAACATTGTGATGTAGCGATGGGCGATGAATAACTCTTTTATTGATAAACAACATTTTATTGATTAACAACTATTTGTATTGATAAACAATGGTTTTATTGGTGAAAACGTTTTATTGATGAACAACTATTTTATTGATTAACAACGTTTTTATTAATGAACAACTATTTTTATTGATGAACAACGAATTTTTATATAGAAATATACCCGAGTTTTAAATCAATGAAATATTAGCTTAATGTGTCAAGCAATAAATTCACCAAAACAATTGTGGTGCAACAAATTAGCAGAAGCATATATACTCAGTACGGACAACAAGACAATCACATCTTAATGAATTAGATCATGCTCAACTAGCGATGCAACGGGCCTTCTTTAGAAGCATGTATCATATACCAAACGGAGATTAAAAACTTAGTTTACTTGACTTTGGTTGAATCCAACCCCATCTACCAAGCATATCATATCACAAAATGAAGGTACATACGAATATACATTTCATCATCAATAAAATCTAAGACAATTCATACCCAGTCATTGTTTTAGTCCTTAAGACCGCCAATTTTTTCCAAAAAGTAAATAGATACTGAAAACAAAAATATTGTAGACTTCAGTGATTCCAAAATGTTTATTATCAACATTCGATACCAAAACAAAAAGGCAAATATGATGTTGTGTTTCCAACTTCCATCATCATAAATCCATTGGCATCTTTAACAATTCAATATCTTGAATTCTTCATAATCTATGAATCTATAGTAAAGTATGACACGGCCAATTAGAAATAATAGCTTTAAGTGATGACGAGGCTAAGTTATTCCCCTAGATTATTATGCAATATAAACAATAGGCTTATACCTCGATTATGTTATACAAACTAAATGAAGTAGCTACAATCATTACATGCCTCCAAATTTCAATCAATGCACAAGCTACCATTCAGTATGATATGTTCAAAGAGGCTCATGAAGGAATGCAGACTCATAAGCATAAGAACTTACATCATTTTCATTACAATAACTTGGAGACTTTGTGCCGTCTATATATTTATCACATATACTTGCACTCTGAACACTCAATAAGTGACCAACACATTCTTAATTATTAATACAAGAGTTTGTTCAAAAGGCTCCCCATTTATACTGATTAGTAAAGGGGTTGTCAACTTAGTTAAATGTAAGGATCAATTTGAATGGCCAGTTGACTCACTTTTGGGTTAGAACTGTATGGAAATAGATTATTTTTACCAAACTATTTCAGAACAAGGAAAGATAAAGTGCAGTTTTGAACAAGCTGATGTTTGAGTTGATTAGAAATAAATTGTTTAGCTTAACACCCAAGCCTTCCTCTCAACTAAAGATAGATGATGCTATTTGGAATGTCACCTAGGCCAAGGCAGAAATGGTCCACAGTTTAATCCTAATTCAAGATGTCAAAAAGGCATAACAATTGGTATAGTGTGCCGACAATTTGTGTTATAACTTTGATCCCAAGTATCATTAGTTTATAGTGGATTCTTATTGTTGCTCAAAATGATAACCAACATAGAAAAGGTTTTGCAGCTATGAGTCATAGTTGTTGGCTTAATATTTCTAACACAATTATTTACAGAACATAATGTCATGTTCTATGGGAACATTAAACTTGAATGGTAACTAACACAAAAGAGGAAATGGTGGTGGGATGAGGACAAGCTTCAACTGAATGAGTGAAAATGGTAAGCCATTGTCACAAGCTTTGTTCCTCCTGCTGAAATAAAAGTGCCCTTTCTGACTGTCGTACCAATCATCATTTGTTTCCCAAATGATATTAGCGCTAGCTAACCATTTCCTGTTATAGATATAGGTACCAAGCATAATATCAACTCAACCTACGTAGTGGGAGGTTAACTCATTCCCAGCTTTTACCATGGAAAAAGTAGCAATCGAGTCACATGGAACATATAAATTGACATGGTACACTATGCTATTGCCAAGTAAAGGAAAACCTGAAGATTTGGATATGTGTGAGATTTTTGGACTAACTGTTTATAAGGATCAGAGAAAAGTGTTAACCATGAGTAGTGATTCTTTTAAGAGAGAGAAATGAAAATGATGGTGGTTAGGTGGTGGTGGTTTTTAAAATTTGGGTTTGTTCTTGATGTTCTTGATATTTTTTCTTAAAATTAAATAAAAATTCAAGAGAAAAATTAATTGGGGAAGAAGACGAGGGTATATTAATCATTTCACAAGCCTTTGACCATCACTAACGTTAAAGGCTAATGAGTGTTAGTGAAAGTGGCACGATTTTTTACGAAAAAGTTCACTTTAGGGATATTTTTAGCACTTTAAGTTTTAGAGTGGCTAGAGCTCAAAATACAAAAAACTTCAGGGACGAAATTTGTAGTTTACCCCAGTTAATATATGACTCTGGGCCTATATTTGTTTAAGGATGTTGGGGGAGGTTGAGCACCCTCCACCCCCTTTATCACTGGTTTGAACCATGAGATGTTTTTTGAAACTTTTTTTTTCATCATGCAAAGAAATGTTCGGATTATGGACCGTAGTTCCTTGGATATCAATAGTGTTCTTTGTTCTATCTTTATTTTCGTGTCTGGTTTTTAGAGAAAGAGAAGGAGATATATATTTGGGAGAGAGAGAGTTAGGTGAGAAATAGATAAAATCACAAGAAGTGAATTATATGTTTATTGATCGTCGTGATCGTCGATATGGATTCACCAAAGATGTTTTAATAAAAAAAATCCACAATATTCAAGTGTTTTTAAGAATAAATGCTCTAGAATCTAAATTATTATAGATACATTCAACAATCTTTCAAATATTCTAAATCATTTTTAAGTTAATAAAATAAACTTTATTCGACATTTTATAAAAACTATAATCTATACGTTTTACAATATAACTAAAACCATATAATCTATACAATTTTAATGTCAACAAGGTTTGAAAATTTTGTGGTCCTGTAAAATTATTTGTACTTCTTAAAAATCTGACTAAAGTAACATGTATAAGTAGCCTTATATAAAATCGTAACAAAATGGATATTCTCTATAAATTTTAAAGACACCCACGTTTATGAAGATTTTTTTAGTGTTTAAGATATAAAATGTGACTCCTCTTTGATAAATATTTGAAATCAATTTGTGACAATGAGTTAGCCTTTTGATGTATCATATCCACTTTATAAAACGTCATAGAGCTTTGTTAGAAAGGCTCGTAAACCTCGGTTTTACATAAAGGCTCAAAAGGGTGTGGACTTTATCTTCAAAGCAAAAATAGTGTCTGATTTTAAAAATGATAAGAATCTACCGTATTCGTTTGAGCGTGAGAGGTATGTGTGTTTAAGTGATTAGACATAATCGTTATTGCAAAACATTTGTTTTATTTTAATTGAATGTATAATCGGCTTAAAACACAACATTACATTTCTAACGTGAGAGGATCCTTATCGTTTTAAAAGGATAAGGATCCTCTAAAACAAACTCTATGTGATTTTATATTAATAAAAGTATAGGTTTTCTATTAAAAACATATCTCTGTCTAGAAAAAATGTAAAAGAAACGTTGCTATGCAATAAAAGTTATTATGTCAAAATTGAGGAGAAAAGAAGCAAAAATAATAATTTCTTCAGTTTTTAATCTCTCAAAATATTCCGAAGCGCACCTGCAATGAATGACATACCAAAATTAATATTGAGTTTAAAAAACAATCACAAGTATTTAAGTACACCTTTAAAGCCAAAGTAGCATATCAATCATCTTGTTCTAAACATTAGTGAACTAGTTTTGCTCTTCATTAACCGAGGTGGTTTCATAAACCCCCTAAATTATGGATGCTTTATACGACATATTGAATCAATATGATGAACTAGATGAACATATAATATGATTGTGAGATCGATAAAAACACATCTAATCTAAAAATAAATCATAAGATCTCAACTATTCATTTTCTTCATCCAATTGATGAGATGAAAATAAAAATTATGAAAGAAAGGATAAAATGTAATTCTATAAAACCCACTTTTCACATATCTCGAATTTGTAAATCTTGTTACAAAAATACACCATCACGACGAGAAAAAAAATCATCTTTCTATTGATATGCACTTTTATATATTTTCGATTTAACTTTTTTCAAAATTTTGTCAGGAAAAATCCAACGGATTCGTATAAAATCCAACGGAATTAGTAAAAATCCCACGAGATTCGTAAAAAGCGAACTTTTTTTTTCAAAATTTCCGTCAGAAAAATCCCACGGATTAAGTAAAATAATCCCGTAATTAGTAAAAAAAATCAAGCGGATTCGTAAAAAATCCCACGGGATTCGTAAAAGACGAACTTTTTTTTCAAAATTTCGTCGGAAAAATCCCGCGGGATTCGTAAAAAGTCAAACTTTTTTTTTTCAAAATTTCCGTCCAGAAAAATCCCACGGGATTCGTAAAAAGACGAACGTTTTTTTTTCAAAATTTCCGTCCAGAAAAATCTCACGGGATTCGTAAAAAAATTGACTTGTGATTTGTATAATCCCATGGGATTCTGTATAATCCCATGGGTTTCGGGTCAACCCGAGTGATCCGAGTTGTTTTTTTTTCTTTCTAATTTTATTTAAACTTTGTATGCTCTTTTTATTTTTAATTAAAAGGCTCATGTAATGAAAGAATTAAGATATAACTAGCCCAAAAGTTCTCATCCAATTTCTATATGTAAAGTTTGTCCAGTATGTACTAATATCAGTTTCTTCCTAGCACATACACCTACTTATCTGCTTAATAAAATAAGCAAATTAGCATTTAAGTAAGCAATCCCAAACACCCTATATAACTACTCTTAATGTAGGGGTTGCTAAACAATTTATTTTTATAACATTTAAATTTTTAGTTTTAATGTTAAGGTGTATACGATAATTTACACTCTCGAAAGATTAGTAAAAAGATATAAACAAGTATATGTAAATGGCAACCACAGAAAATAGCATCAAACACTCACACTCCTAGTAACACCAGAACCTGCAGTATGGGCATTGTCAATGGCGGCATCATGAATGCAACATCATTGTTTGGCTTGACCTGAAATAAAATTAGGGAAGTGAGTTTGCTCGAGTAAAAGTGAAGTAAAGAGCTACGGAAAGTGGACGAAGTCCAATACAGTTTAACTAAAAGATGCATATGATGCATGTACCCGTAACCATTATTGACCCATTTTCACACCCACGAAAACATAAACATCACCTATTAATAACATTAGTTAGCCTACTTGAATTATATGGCGAATCTTAGGTTAACAAATATCACAAGAATACAAAGTTTCCGAAACTTTGACACACAAAAAAACTCCAACAAAGTCATAGTCTTTGAAGTACATATAACACCATACACTTGAACAAAGCTTCTTATGCAAAGAGCAAAATGTTTTGAGGAATTTTGTATGTTACACAATTTAGCTCTTACTATGTATACAGTTTATAAGGATTGCCACAAGATCATAAGCTTGTGCCTCTTACCTTTCCCAAGCATCATGTATCACTGTTTTTAAAAGGCGGACAATGTATTAGATTTGTACAAGAAAATTCAATATGTCTTACTTGTTGTAAACATGTAACCGATTAGAATGCAAGCACGCAACAGCCTTAAATTCTTGAGGTCTTAACACATTACTTTAAAGTTATAACCGATTAGAATTTTAATATTAGCTACTATTTTAGTATCTAAATGCAACATTAGTCCATTATAGAAACTGTTCACACCAATATATAACTCTGCCCCAACATTGACATTTATATCGAAAATGTCAATCTAATACGAAGTAACCACGAGTACGATCCATCATACCCCATTCACTTCTCTTGACGGGACAAACTATTGCGCGTTAAATACTTATATTTCAGTATCTAGCCTACTGCCCACCCATTCATATTTCAGTATTTCACCTATACCTTCACCTAAACCCATTTGCCAAACACCACCTAATTCATTTCTAAATACGAAAAAGTAAAATTATCACATACACTGAGAAATAAATTTGAATCTAGATCCAGATGTTGACATCACCTTCGAGTTTAATCAAAGTCTGTGAACCGATGAAGGTGGAAAATGATGACGTGGATCACGACGGTAAAAATGATTCAGTATCACAACAGTTATCGCCGAAAAATGGGGATGTGGATTCAGTCAAGTTGAAAAAAATACCAGAGTCAAAATCACGGGGGTGGGTTATTGGGATGGTCTGGTTTTTATTGGACCCCATAGTTTAGTTTTTTTTTTTTTTTTTTTTTTTTTTTTTTTTTTTTAATTTTTTTTTATATCAAAATTTATAAACGCGAAAATGCGGAATGTAAATATAAAGTTTAATAAGCCAACGCTTAAAGCGTCGAAATACGGAATAGAAGCGACAAAAACTGCGTTGTCTTGAAAAATAGGAGGACAAGGGAATATTCACATGGATGTGACTCCACAGGGAGGTTGATAGTGATATCACCTATATTAGCCGTCATAACGTGTTATTTTTGGTGATATTACAAAATACCTGCGGTCGATGGCGGAGCTAGAAAAATATTGAGGAGGGCGAAACAAAAATTTCGGAAAATCATTAGATGGGATGAGATGAAAAATGTTTTTAACACATGAAATCGCGAAAAAATATATTAACGGGCTTAGGCGCAGGGGTCGGGACCCTTCCCGTCCTCACTAAGCTCATACTTACTGTGATAATTAATTATATTAAAATATCAATTAATCTACATTTAAAATATTTAATTTGATTTTAGAAAATTTGGTTTTATGGAACTTTTCTCTTTTAAACAAATTTATATTAAACGAAAGACTATTCTATATGAAGGTCGAAACATGTAAATATAATAGCGTTGGTCGCTTTATTTTACGTATAGAGTAGAGTTATTTTACATCCAAACTTTTCTCACATGTGAGTGACTCATCTCCACCATCCATTTAAAAAGAAATCGATGGTTGAGATTAAAAGCGTTTATTATTTCATCTACTTTTATAATTAAAATATCTCTTAAGCGTTAATCGTTAGCGAAAATATTTCTGCGTCGCGACGGCGTTTAATTATCTTTCATAGGCGGACGACTTTGATATCTTTCGAAAAAGAAAAAAAATCGTTTTTCATGTTTTTCGGTTTTTACGTTCTTGAAATTTCGTGAAAAAAATCGTATATGATAAAACACAAGTTGATTATCACATGTGATATAAATGTTAAATCATATATGATATGTAATATCATATGTGATATTACACTAATATCACATGTGATGTTACACTAATATCACATGTGATGTTACACTAATATCACGTGTGATGTTACATATCATATATGATATTACACTAATATCACATGTGATATTAATTAGTGTTTTATCATATATAATTTTTAATGCAAATTTCGATAGCGTCTGAAAAACGAAAAACTTTAAAAAGCGTGAAAATCTTAATTTTTTTTTTTGTGAAAGTATATCAAAGTCTTTGTCATATGAAAGATAATTAAATCTTCGTCGCGATGATATATTTTTTTCGACTTAACGATTAACATTTGAAAGATATTAATATTTGAAAAAAGAATGAAAGTGGTTTTTAAATTGATGGGATTAATCTCATCCATTAGATCAAATAAAATGAAGGGTGGAGATTGATCCTTGGTATGTAAGCAATCTTTGTCTCGAATGATCTTAAATCTTCCGTATAACTACATAGTTTCATTTCAAAACTAAAAGGGGTGTATTATAAGTGAACACCCAATTCATTGAATTAATATGTTGAAATCAACCCTATGCCTTATTGATTTCTTTCGAACACGACATTTGATAATAAAAACACATTATTGATACGTGAACCAATGATATTTTCGAAAAATTCCTATCGGTTGATTATTGGCAAGTTGAATTTGATGAGACAAAAAGATACTTTTTGTCATGAATAAGTTGAATTTGATCACATCTATCATCCTACCCCAAGCTTGTGACCTTGTAAAGATATGAAAAATCAAAAATGGTTCATGAGGCTAGTAATTCACATGCCATCTAAAACATATAATCTCCTTCACACAGTTTGTAGATTTTTTTCCTTCTCAAAATCAATCATCATCCTATAATAAAATAGAGAGTATTTTACGAAAATGAACTATACCTATTACATGTTTACTGAAATAGGTTACCATGAGGTATTTCTGAAACGAACTTTCAAGTAGGCGAGCCGCAGGCGTGGTCTGACAGTTAGGCGTGGGAGGTCTTTGCCATGGGCGTGGGAGGTCTACAGAATGGTGGGCTTAGCGAGACTGCTTGTTGGGTGTCATGGCATGAAGAAGAAGAAGAACCTATGTTCAAGGTGGAGATATTACATCAACAAGTCTGGAATATGCATATACTAAGCAATAACATGAAACCAGGAGTGTGAGAGATAGAATGAAAAACATGAGTGTGAGAGAGAGAATGGAAAAGGTGATAGTGACATCTTTTAGTCACTTTGTTAAAATATACGAAAAAAGTTCAGTTTCGTAATATAACTTGAGATATGAATTATTTTGGTAATTTGCTTTAAAATATAATCAATTTTGTCACACATATACTCCCAAAACTTTAAATTCGAAAGTTAAAATATATCATGTGTGGTCCAGTGAAAGATGTGACAATCTATTTTTTCTTTCAATTAAGAGTATTTGGTTTTCAAAGGTTTGATTTTCGACAGCTAGCGTACCTAGAGTTACATTTTTAGTTTTGCGAATACGTATTTTGATTTCGTATGCTCACAAGATTGAATTAGAAACCCTATAAAGATCAATAATGAATTAGAAACTCTTAAACGGATGAGTGGTACATGCATTCGTAAAATTTGCTAATCGTGGATCGATAGACCAACTCACACGTCCAAACGATATGATATGTGAAAAATAATGTTTTACCGACTCAACTGCACACTTAAAATACTAAAACACATGTCTAAGAACTTACTCATGGCAAATTCAAATACTATCACATCAAATTTAATTTAGTCCAGCCCATTTATGTCCTTATTATCAAAACCAGCAAATGACTATTCGGCAAAGCATCCTAATCAACTTTATGTCCCATTGATTTCGCTAACCCCAAATGATATAGCACCCACCACTACCAATAACAAATGCCTATCAACCTCAGGTCACTTTCTCTAGAAATCAAAACAACAATGGCTCGACCCCCTCATTTTTGTCACGAGCGAATGTGATAATATGCATTTCTCAGCATTTTCATATGTGAGTAATTAGTAAATATGTATTGTCTTTTGTTATCAACCAACGTTGAATCTTTTGTCGACTAGGAGTATTGATTGAAGTATTGTGCATTAAATTATATACAAGACGACATTTATATGTGTTGGAAAATTTAAGCGCGTTTGTGGGATTAGTTACACTGGTTTTGGGTTAGGAGTGCGGAGTGTCTGGTGAGGTCGCGAACACTTTTGACTCGTTTAGTGGTTTGTCTTGGCGGTGGTTTGGTTACTCGATAATGTAATGGCATGGATCCTTTGCTAGTGTATTGGTTACTTCTTGATAATGTAGTGATGATGGTTCCATTCTTAGTGTTATGGTTCACTGCCGGTAGTGTTGGTTACTTCCGATAGTGTAGTTCCCACGCTAGTGTATGGGTTCTGCTAGTAGTGTAGCGGTGTTTATTTGTAACATCTTTAGCTATTATGGCTAACTTTATGACCGCGTTTAATCGGTCGTGTAACCACTATTACTATGATTATGGAGGTTTATTATGAGTGATTAATTGGCGTTAATCATACATAATGTCCATTGATTAGTATTGAGTATTCTCTACTATAAATAGAGAGTGTCTTACACACCGATATACCTTTGAAAAATACGATATCGGGAGAAACAATTGAAAATTTGAAACACTTGAAAGCAAAGGGTTATTGATTTGTGCTAATTGATAACATACATTTAGTCTTATCCCAAGTAGATATTCGTGATACCGGGCATTAGGGTCGAATAGTTTACTTTGGAAAGTGATCACACGATTCAAGTGATGTCAGGTAACCACATAGTGGTATTGCGGTCTCTTGATTGTCTTAACCGCATTGCGGGACAACTACACCAACAATCAAAGTAAACTAATTGTGATAATCAATGGTCTGCTGCTGAATGAAATGCATGGCGAACTTTGCCAAGCTTGATAAGTTTGAAGGGTGGACTTTAGGAGGTGGCGAAGAAGATGCACTTCTGGCATCGAGCATGAGTGTGGTGTATGTGCTAACCACTCCTATTCACGATGATGCTGATGCTTGTGGAAGATCATGAGGAGGAGCAAATGGGAGAATGATGACTACATTTGCAGAGGTCTAATTCTCGATGGTATGTGCGATTCTCTATTTGACATTTATCGAACATTGAATCTTCAAAGAACTGTGGGATTCCTTGGATGCCAAATATATGGTGAGGATGCATCAAGTAGAAGTTCCTTGTTAGTAATTTCACAAATTACAAAATGGTGATTCAAAACCGGTCATGGAACAATACAATGAACGTCTTGGAATACTGGAAGGTTTACACAACACAATATGAACGTGGATGAGGCTATTTAGGTCTCTTGTGTCATTGACAAACTCCTCCTTCTTGAAAGATTTCAAGCATACCTTGAAACATAAGAAGGAGGTTAACTCTTGTTGAGTTGGGCGATCATCTGCGCATTGAGGAATCTCGAGTGCGGGATAATGACAAGCCAAAGAGTAGCAATCTTCTTTGGTGCATCTGTTGTCAATATGGTGGAGTATAACAACTCCACGTGTCAATGACAATAAAGGCAAGCGCAAATATCATGACAACACAGAGGCGGATCCTAACAAGAAGGCAACACCTACTTGTTGGAAATGTGGCAAGCGGGTCACATTAAAGGGATTGCAAGGGTGTTAAATTTGGTGGTAAAGCCAATGGATCGAGCACTAATGGTTCGGGGGTGGTGGTTCACCAACTCTTTAAAAGGTCGAATATGTTTAATAAGTCTTTTCGATTTATTATGTTACATATGTATCCGAATCTTATTATGTGCGGGATGATGATGTTGCGTGGTGGGTTGACTCGGTGCAACAGTTCATGTGTGCAAAGATAGGCTGGTTCAAGACTTATGAGTCACCGAATGATGGTTCTATTCTTCGCATGGGAAATGAGTCAATGACCTTGGTGCATGGTCATGGTTGTGTAGATCTTAAGTTTAGTTACGGAAAGATTGTAACCGTTTAATGTTATTCATGTTCACGATATAAGGAAGAACTTGGTTTCAAGTAGTGTTTTGAATAATCATTGATATAAACAAGTTATTGAATCTGATAAATTTGTCTTGTCTAAGCATGGTGTTTTTATTGGTTTTGGATATTTGTGTAATCAAATGTTCATGCTTAATATTGTCATTGATAGTATTAATTCAGCCTTTGTGACCACCAATGACTGGTGACTCTACCTTATGGCATGCAAGACTTGGCCATGTACACTATAAAAGGATGCAAGATATGTCTAAGGATGGTCTAATCCCGACATTTGACATGGACCGAAAAGTGTAAAACTTGCATGTTGACCAAGATAACCAAGAAACCTTTTCGAGGTGTTAGTCGTGAGACTAAGCTCTTGGAGCTTATACACATGACTGTGTGATTTGCATGTCACTCCTTCTGGGGAATAAAGTACTTTGTGACATTTATTGATGATGCTTCTAGGATTTGTTATGTCTATCTATTACATACTAAGGATGAAGCATTAGATAAATTCAAAGTGTTTAAAGCGAAGTTGAATTACAACTTGGGTCACGATCAAAAGATTAAGGATCGATAGGGAGGTGAGTACATGGATACTCAGTATTTTCGATCTGTTGGTATAATCCATGAAACAGCGCCCTTATACTCCTTATCAAAATGGCATTTCGAAAGGAAAAACAAGGTCTTTGAAGGAGATGGTTAATTCCATGTTGTCCTATTCGGGACTAAGTCAGCAGTTACAGGGTGAAGCTATGTTAATAGCTTGTTATTTATTAAATAGAGTTCCCAACAAAGGAACAAGGTTACCCTTATGAACTCGGACTAAAGGAAACCCAACTGAACTATCTCGGGGTTTGGGGTTGTAGGGCTATTGTAAGACTCCACGATCCAAAGTTGAAAACTTTGGGTGAAAGAGAATCGTTGCATCTTTGTTGGATATCTTGAGCATTCCAAGGCTTTTAGGTTCTATGTTAGTGAACCTAATGAATCGATTTCAATTAACTCCATAATTGAATCAAGGGATGCAAACTTTGATGAGAATAGATTCTCATGGGTCCCTGAACCAAGTCCGAGGATTCCTAATGGGCGAAGACTTTGGTGGTGTATCGAGGTGTGATGAAGAACCATCGGTGGTCCCCGATGAGGTTGTAGTTCAACAACACGAACCTATGCTCGGGAAGAGCAAAATGGTCGGGACTCCAAAGTCATTTAGACCTAAGTTTCAACTATACTTGGTTGAAGGAACAAGGGATGAGGTCTCGACCAATACTCCTATTGCTTCATTGTTGAGGATGATCCCAAGACATTTGAAGAAGCAATGAAGTCGAGGATATTGCTTTCTAGAAAGAAGCAATCAATGATGAGATGGATTCCATCATGGGCAACAACACTTGGGTGTTGGTTGATCTACCACTGGTTGCAAACCTTTGGGTTGCAAATGGATTTTCAAAAGAAAATGAAGGTAGATGGAACTATTGAAAATTTCAAGGCTAGACTAGTCATTAAGGGCTTTAAACAAAGTCAAGGATAAACTATTTTGATACTTATGCCCTGTGGCTCGTGTCGATACCATAAGGCTGGCGATTGCTTTGGCATCTATTCACAATATGATTATTCATTAGATGGATGTAAAGCAGACTTTCTTGAATGGTGAATTGGATGAGGAGGTTTATATGAACCAACCTCGGGGCTTCATCATGCACGACAATGAAAACAAGGTGTGTAAAGCGATTAAGTCTCTCATGGACTAAAGCGGGCACCTAAGCAATGGCATAAAAATTTGATGAAGTGGTTTTGTCTAGTCGTTATGTTCTTAACCAAGTCGACAAATGTGTATATAGCAAATTTGAAGAATCGGGTAAAGGAGTCATCATTTGTCTATATGTTGATGACATGTTGATCTTTGGCATTGACCAAAATCAGTTGACGACAAAGGAATTTTGTCATCGGGGTTCTCCATGAAGGACATGGGGAGGCGATGTTATCCTTGGTATAAGGATTAAACATGAAAGTAAAGAATTTCTATCTCTCGGTCTCATTATATTGAGAAAGTGTTGAGAAATTAAATTAATTTGATTGTACTCTAGTGAGTACATCTATGGATACTGTGAGAAGCTAATGCCTAATAATGGCAAGGTTGTATCTCAACTTGAGTATTCTAGGGTAATTGGTGCTGATGTATGCCATGACTTGTACAAGACGATATTGGTTTTGCGGTGGGAAAATTGAGCAAGTATACTAGTAATCCTAGTGCTCATCAACGCAAGCAAGCGATTCGAGAGGATCTTGAAGTATTTGAAGAGAACTATGGATTATAGTCTCTCGTATATTGGTTATCCTTCGATGTTGAAAGGATACTGCGATGCAAGTTGGATCGATAACTGCGAAGACAATTAGTCTACCGGTGGTGGGTATTCCTACTTGGTGGAGGTGCAATTTCTTGGGCATCGAAGCAAACTTGCATCACCGGTTCAACAATGGAATCTGAATTTGTGGCTTTAGCATTTCTTGGTAAAGAAATTTGAATGGTTGAAAAACTTGCTTCTTGAGATTCCATTGTGGCTAAACCTATAGCACCTATTTCTATCTGTTGTGATAGTGCGACTATATTGGCAAAGGCTTATAGCCGGATGTACGATGGGAAGTCTAGACACTTAGGTGTCGGGCATAGCATGATTCGTGAGCTTATCATGAATGGGGTGGTATCTATAGAGTTTGTAAGATCTTAACAAAATTTAGGCGATCACTTGGTGAAGGGTGCGGCTAGAGACTTGGTTATAAAGTCGCTAAATGGATGGGTTTAAGTCTAACTTAGTCATCGAATGCTAGGACACTGACTCCTCACGAGGAAACTTGGGAGCCGAGTTCAATGTGGAAACAGAACATTCGATTAATTTGGAGCACATGTTTTATTTTACATCCCAAAGTTGTGCTCGAACACGATGAAAGGAGGATGAAGTCTTTACTTCTTAATGGTTAATTTCTTTGAAAAGTGCTTGGCGAAACATGAATAAAGAGGAACCACCTATGTAAATGTTGAAGTTTTGCCGCTTGGGAGCTTTGGACTTTGGCTCTTACAACATTTATGAATTTGGATATGGACACATGGCTTGTATAGTGTCGGGAGCTTTTAAGTGTTTGAAAACTTGTGTGTATTTTATCTTGGTATTCAAATGGGTTGAAGGGTTCAATTCTTAGAACACCTTGATTCTCGAATATTTGAACGTGTAATGTACTAAGATGGAAATTCAATCCTCAGGATATTTTCGTTTATGCACATGTTTTCTTTGATGTTTGTTTTTCTTGAAAAGGAAGTGAACTAAATTTGGGAGGATTGTTGGAAAATTTAGTGCACTTGTGGGATTAGTTCACTTTGGTTTTGGGTTAGGAGGTGCAGTGCACACCATGAGGTCCTTGAACACCACGACTCATTTAGTGGTTTGTACTAGCGGTGGTTTGGTTACTCGATAATGTAATGGCCGATGGATCCACCGCTAGTGTATTGGTTACTCTTGATAGTGTAGTGGTGATGGTTCCACCGCTAGTGTTATGGTTCCTTTGGTAGTGTTGGTTACTCCGATAGTGTAGCTCCATTTGCTAGTGTATGGGTTCCTCCGGTAGTGTAGCAATGTTTATTTGTAACAACTTTAGCTATTATGGCGCTTTATGACCACGTTTAATGCGGTCATGTAACCACTATTACTATGATTATGGAGGTTTATTATGGGTGATTAATTGGCGTTAATCATACATAATGTCCATTGATTAGTATTGAGTATTCTCTACTATAAATAGAGAGTGTCTTCTACACACCGATATACCTTTGAAAATACGATATCGGGAGAAACAAAGCGAAAATTTGAAACACTTGAAAGCAAAGGGTTATTGATTTGTGCCTAATTCAATAACATACATTTGGTCTTATCCCAGTAGATATTCATGATACCCGTGCATTAGGGTCGAATAGTTTACTTTAGAAAGTGATCACACGATTCAAGTGATATCAGGTAACCACATAGTGGTATTGCGATTACTCTTGATTGTCTTAACCACGTTCGGGACAACCGCACCAACAATATGATTGTACTCGAGTTACACATATGATTGGATCATTTGTTAAACGCATGTGTGGAAATCTCAAATATCATAAGATCACAATTCAAAACCTCCCTTTAAACCTTAATCAGGGAGTAGGGACTATAAAAGTATGGATCATCATCATGTTTGTATTAGATGATAAATAAGCTCAATCTCTTTTGTGAGTTTATGGTTTCTAGAATTATCTTTATAACGTGTCTCAATGAAAATCATAATCTACGGGTTTTCATTGTTTAACATGTATAAGAATGAATCGATCCTCATACCTAGGTGACTAAGTTGAACCGCCTCTTTTATGTCACCTTGTCAAACCCTACCGCCACCATATATCTATTTTCCAAAAAAAGGAGTCTATGCTTTGCTTTTATTTTTGTTTCTTTGATTTTGCTAATATTGCATGGTGAAGATTAATGTCCGTTTCTTTATCGGATATCTTCATCAATATGTTATTTGTTTTGCTACTTATTTGATTTTGTTCTTTGTTTGAGGAATTGTTTCCGCTTTTTGTCGGAATTCTTTATCAACAAATTATGTTTTATTGCGTTAATGGTTATACTATCTTTAGCTTTGTTTTTATGTTTAGCTTCTTGTTTTAATAATTAAACTCTTTTCTCTAATTCGAGCTTTTAGGGGGAGTATTAGATGATAAATAAGCTCAAGATCGTTTGTAAATTTAGGGTTTCAAGAATTACCTCTATATATTGTGTCTCAAAGAAAATCATAATCTACGGGGTTTCATTGCCTAATATGGTATCAGATTGGGTTCGATTGAAAACCTAGGTGACTAAGTTGAGTCACCTCCTTTATGTCACCCCGTCAAACCCTAGCCGTCACAAAATATCCCTATCCCTTTCTCAAACCCAAGTTATAAGAAAAGAAAAAAGCAATTTTTTTTCTCTTTTGCTTTTGCTTTTGATGTTGCTGCATGATGAAGATTGATTTCCTCTTACTGTTAGATATCGTCATCAAAATAAATTATTTGTTTTAGTGCTTTTGCTTTGCTACCACTTTATTTGCTTTTGCTGCTACAAATGAAGATCTATCTCCATTTTGTTGTCGAACGTCTTCATCAATAAAACACTTATTGCTTTTATGTTTATTTAGTTTACTCATCCAATCCGAAGCTTTCGCGATTTTAGCTTGGATTACGGAGAATGTTAGAATATAAATAGGCATAAGCCTGTTTGTAGGTTTAGGGTTTCTAAGGGTTCATATGTAGTAACCATTATAAATTGTGTATCAATAAACATCATACCCTACGGGGTTTCATTGTCTATTAATTTGTATTGATAATGAAGCCCCGATGTCACTTATTAGTCATAAAGCGAAATGGCAATGTAAATAAATAAAGAAATATAAAGGCGATATGATTTACGTGGTTCAATCGTTCGATTTTGAATGACCTACATCCACGATCAAAGGAGGAGTAAACTTTTATTAACACATACAATACAAGATTTTGTATACTCTTTATGCCATCAACGATGAAAGTCGAAAATGGAGATGATTGTTAGTGATGTTGTCGGTGGTGGATCTAGGGGTTCTCGAGGGTTCACGGAACCCGATGGATGTTTGCCACCTAGTGTAAATTTTCATTAAAATTCCTTGATCTTAAATGAATGGTCACCGAATTTTGTTTCACATAAATACATGTCTTGTTTAGTTACTCCAATAATATGTCAAAAGACAATTAATCCCCACATCGAGATATTGCTAGTCCCTAGCAATGATTTGAGAAAACATAATGGATTTGAATCTCTTTACCAAAAGCCATTACTCGGAGTAGCCAAATGTTTCGATTCAAGTAAGAACCATGGTACATCGATAACCATATGATTTTGAGCAAATCATAAGTCAGAACGGATTGATTAGTCTTTACCGAAGCCGTGCCCTTTCGGACTAGCCAACTCTTAGATAAATTATCGAATTATCTTTGGTGAGTCGATTACCAATTATGGTTTTTCCAACGCTTTACCACAAGCCATAATCTTCATGGGCTAGCCAACTCTTCACTTTTAGGATATGGTGAATGAATACCATACAATTTTGGGCAAATTGCAAGCCATATAAACGGATTTGATGTATCTTTACCAAGAGCCGTTTGCTCGGATTAGCTAATCCTTTTGTCTTCTGCACATGGCGGATCGATAACTAAATGAGAAAGTGTAAAACACTTACTCCAAAAAAAAAAAAATTTTGGCCAAAATGGGGAATTAGGCGGTATAATTACATGATAAAATTCGTGAGAATTCCCCACACTTAGAAATGAATATTGCCTCAATATTCAAAGTACCGCGGTTATGCCGAAACAAAGAACGAAAAGGGAAATACTACGGCCATTATTTAGAAAGATTTTTTTTTTTTTTTTTTTTTTTATGAAACTTATATATATATAACATGTGGGCATTACCCCACACTTAGGTGGTAGAAAGGGGTAAGAAGGCGAAATATGGGTGAAAACCCATATCGTGTGTGCTCTTGTTTTTGATTTCAGTCGCTAGCTTGACTCGACCCAATTCATTTGTTCATGGGAAGCAAAGTGGAAGAAACAATCTCCATCGGACTTTCGTTCAAGATGTTTGGATAAACATTGAAGCACGCGAAAGTTCCACACCGATGAGATATACATAGAAACAGAGACAGACCCGGCTCACAGATGGTACATGAAAATGCCGGGGTCAAAGATAGTGTCCTCATTCCCAAAGGAGTGAAAATGAAGAGAAATCACCAGATATTTGAGGAAAGGAAGAAAGGTCTTGATAACAATCAAGATCCATTCTTCATCCTCAAATGCAGACGTAACGGGAGGAAGGGTGAAGGTATTATCATTAATAGGCAAACTCGTATGATAGAGTACACCTTCCTCCGAGCCAATATCATCCTCAAGATCAAAGTAGAAATGATCATGTTCCGGAGGAGATATGTCATGAGAGAGTTCATCGGAGAACTCTTTATGAAGAGAATCATTCACATGAAGTGAACTTGTGAATTCTTGTTCCATTGTGGGCTCATCACTATCCTCGGCCCGAGTATCAAAGAGTGGATTCTCGAATTGAAGTGAATTCAGAGTCGAATTCAAATAGAGGATTGGTGAAAGTAGCTTTGAATGTTTCGGGAACAAAGTGATCAACATTCTCATTTGGATTGTTGGGATAAGAAGTGAGTGAACGATCATTATCCATGAGACTTTCAGTCTCTCCTAGATTGACTTCGAAATCAAAGAGTGGATTGATGTGAGTGAGTTCACCGGAGAACTCCTCAAGAAGATGATCAGCATCAGATTGTGGAAGTGATGCCTCAACGTACTCGATGGTTCCATAGGAAGCACAATCTTCGCTAAGTTCAGAGAAAGCTTCAAAATGATTTTGAGGACACTCAAGAGGGAAAGGAAAATCACACATAAGATCAGAAATTCCCTGTGACTCTCTCGGGATTGGGACAAGGTCCTCAACACTAGACTTTATGAATTCGTCCGATTCCTTTTCAGGAACAGTGTCAAGATGCTCATCCCCCATGTTCAGAGAGTGAGTGGGAATATCAGGTGTGATAGCAGTTATTTGAGATGAATTCTCAACTGCTGGGGTATCAACTGATTGAGGGAGTTGAGAACTATTATCTATAAAGGGATAAAAACTCTCCTCATCATCATCATAAAGAGCGGCCTTCAGAAATTTGGAACGTCTTAGAGCTGCTTGCTCTAGGACTAATGATTCTTCCTTAGATTGGCGGGCCTTTTGCTCTTCGGCTAGCAATTCTCCCATGGACTTTTCACCACTCACTTGATTCTTAAAGTTACTAATCATATCCTCAAGTGTTTTCATTGCGGTTTCAAAATCGTGGGAGATTTCTTGAGATAACGGCTCAGGTGGAGTTTGAACCGTATAATCTTTGTGGAGGTTGAAAATTTTCAAACATGTAAGAGTCATGATTGTTACAAGGAACTGGGTTCCCTATTTGACAATCGAGTGAAATGGGGACCTCCACAGACTCACACAAAGAAGCTGCTGAGTGCAGACAGGTGAATCATATGGATTTTGGTTATAACCAAAGTTACGAGCATCACCGAAAACTGCTCATAGACAAACGTGTTTCCGGATTGACACTCAAATCCTTGGTGAGGACCTCCACAAAATTCACAACAAGAATGTTGATTGTATGAAGAATAGTCGGTGTGGTGGGTAATTGGAAAAGTTTGAGGGTCGTTAAATGAGTTCGGATTAGGATCATAATCAAATGAATTCCTCGAACCACAAAACAAACAACTCCCGTTATGAATATCATTACCACATTGTACACAAGTACACCAACGACAGGGTGAACCATAAAGAGGCTCACCACAACCGACACAAGGAATAAACGATTGCATTTGAAAGTTATGAAGAGGAATCGGTTTATTCAAAGGATCAACAAAACCAACAAGGTGATCAGAATGACTATCAAGACTCAAAGAACATTTTGAAAAATCAGGAGGTGGGACAAGTGGTGTGCTCTGAGAGCTAGCAATTTCCACCACTTCCGTTATGGTCTCAGATTCAGGTTCTTGAGAAATGTGAAGAGTAGGCAAGTCATTCTTGCTAGTCACCGGACTGAATTCTGCATGTTTGCTTTTAACCGTAAATCGTGAAAGTTTAGAATCAATTCTAGACGGCTTATGAGCAATTGAGGGTTTAGAACTTTGGATAACCGTAGGTTGGACGTATTTAGAACTCCCATTATCAAAAGGAAGTACCTGGTCCTTTGTTACCCCGGTTTCTCGTTCCATTTCCCTACGCAGAATGAATGGATCATCACGAACAACTCGAATTCTTGACATTTGAGATCTGATCGAAGTTTTCAACTTCGTCCTGCAGTCGTCCTCGAGAGATTCCATGAGAATAGAAGAAGTGAGAATCAAAAGGATAGAGGTAAAGGGACAAAGAATCAAAATGGGTAGGAGGGTAAAGAGGAATGTTTTGAGATTTTTGAAAACATGATGATAACAACAAAGACCGAAAATATTTTTTGGCGTTTTTAACACTTTAGGAAAAGTGTTAATGAACTTTGGATTTTTGAAAACTTTACAAAAACTTTTACAAAAGATGGGGTATGTGCGGGAATGGATCCGAAAAGGCTAAACACACGCGAAAGCCTCCCGCAATGGCGCTAAAATTTTGATCTGCGCTAAGCGGTCAAGTCTAAAAGACTTAAAACAGCTCAGACACAAATACAATTAAGATCAGAGAATACAGGGGATTCCCGGGTCGTTATGTCCCACGGAGACTCAATGGTGTGTAACACTTGATCAGACGATAGAATGATCACTAATGATAGCGATCAGAAAAGATTTGGATAAGATAATTACACTACTGAAAAAGGAAATAAATAAAAGCGACTTAAATGCAAATTAAGAAAATTAAAAAGATAAAAGATATTAAATAAACGCTATCACTATTTTTACAATGATGTTTATATGATTTTATAAAATAAAATAACTTAAATAAACTATATTAACTAAAACGTAAACTTAAATTATCTAAAAACGTTACTAAAAACTAAAACGAGCGTTATTTACGAAAATGGCGCTGGAGCGCAAGATAAAACGTAAATTTTATGAAATAAAAGGCCTACGAGTGTAAAACTAATTTTATTACTTACTATTTGACAAAAGAAAATTTTAGAAAAAAGATTTACATTTTTTTGACTTTTATATTTTTTATTATGATTTAAATACTATTTTAATCTAATTTAATTATTAAAAATACTAAATGATTTTAGAAAAATATGAAAATTTCACAGAAAATACTATGAAGCCTACTGGTTTAGAGAAAAATAAAAAACTTGGGTACTACGTTTGGAAATAAGCTAATAAAAAGCTAAATAAGCTATAAGCTTAAAACTGTTTTGGGTAGTTAAATATAAAGTAATGCAAAGTTCTACCAATCAAAGTCCCTAGGGCAGTTGGTATTGAGTGTTGTGTTGGGTTTGTGAGCTAAAGGTCGTGGGGTGAATCCCACCCCGGCCTTTTGCAAAATATTTTTTTCAAACTTTTCCTTTTGCAACTTATAAATAAGACAAAATAACACTTTTTGTGAAAACAACTTTACCAAACTTAAGGAATAAGCGGTTTACAACCGCTTATTCATAACAAATGAAGAGAAATGCACAAACCAAACACCCACATTGGCGATTTCAAGCATAACAGGCAATAAGCTATTCACTAAATGATGAATAAGCCTTAAACAAACAATCATGAACTTGAGTTAACTAGAATGAGCAAGGAAAATGAGTTGATTACATGACTAAATGGAGAATAAGCAGTTGGGATAATGGGATATTCTACGAGTACTAAGCATACAACCAAGGTAATAAACTAGGCCTAAATAAGTACTAATTAAGCTAAAATCAAATGACACCTAATCTAGATCACCTAATAAGCACTAAGGATTCCTAAGTAAGTTAACTAAAGGCTGGAATAAGCAAAAGGAGGGGCTGCTATTTGGGACTGCGGTGGGCTGAATAAATGATGTGTTTATGTTATGGTTTTGATGGACTTTAGGTGCAATTTTAACTAAGCTACACTGTTCCTAACAGCATATAAACTATACCTAAGTCTAGGGGGGCATGTGGAGATGTGATAAAAGCAATTTAGAGAAGATTAAAAGCACAAATAAGCTGGGAAAAGTGGTTTAGCAATGAAATGAAATTGCTTTATTTAAAACAGTAGACAGAAAGACATTTGGGTTTTATTTTTCAAACCAAAACTTGCAAACATGTAAACTTAAGCTAAACTAAACTTCAAAACTTGCTCAATCCTTTAAACCACTTTGACTTTGAGAGTCAAAGTGGGTAAAAAGCTTGTTTTAGACTTCAAATAAGCTTAAACCAAACACTCCTTTATAACTACAAAATGCATTTTAAACTTTAAACCTTAATGAGATTATGCTTAAAGCGATCTTAAACTTATTCAAACAACAAATTGAGAACAAAATTAAACCCAACTACTTTGACTCACAATATGATCCGTTTTGACTTATGTTGACTTTTATTGACTTTGGATCAAAAGTGCTTAAAACTTGAAGGTAAACCCATAAAAAGCTAAGAGAGGTTTATATAAGCTTATAGAAGCTTAAAAATAAGCTGCTATAGTTTTGAGCATAGGAGTTTGAAAAGCATAATTGCAACAGTAAGCAGGAAAAATTAGAAATGAACACAACTATGAATTTGAGCTTAAAATTAGATAAAACTGATAAAATTACTTGAGTTTGATACAATAATACAAGATATAACAGCTTTTGAACTAAACTAAATCATCTACTCTAAAAACGACATTGAAGAGAATTCTAAAACTAGCTCGCCTCATTCGCTTCTCTCTTCTCTCTTTATATTCCAAGCTCTCTCTAGACTTTTGAGTTAATCCCACATCAATTTACAACCATTGGATTAGTCCAATTCATCTTGGCCTTCAATTGGTATTTTGGCGCCAAAGAGGATTGTGGTGGAGGTAGATTGAGTAAAGGGTGAAGGATCATTTAATGGTTCTTGGATTTGTGATGAGGTGGGAGACAAGGATGATAATATGTTGAGGAGGGGAATGGATATGTTGAATGTTGCGAGGGCGTTGGGAAGGATGAGAAAAAGGCGGGCAAGTTGGGTGTGCTTATTTGACCAGTTGGCTGACCAAGTGGTATTAATAACCAAGGGGTTCAAAAGGATAATGGCTGGGGTTCAAAAAGAATGGCAGGGGGTCATATGGGTTTAAGACAAGGGTCAAAATGGTTTAAAGGCTTATTAATGACAAGGACTCTTGTGTAAATTCTGAAAATGGAGGGACCTAAACTGCCAATCTTGCAAAGTTGTTCCAAGGGACCATAATTGACAATCTCAATAAGTACAAGGACCAAATTTGCCAATTTGCCATTTTCCAGGGGCCATTTCTGCCAATTTTGAAAGTTGAAGGACCATTTTGTAATTTTCTCAAAACTTTTTATATTTTTCACCAAAGGACTAAATTTGACAAATTATGATTTAAAAGGACCTTTGGTGACTTTTCTTTGAAATTATGTGCTCAGGACTGTTTTTGACAATTTTTGAAACTTGGGGACTAAAGCGCAATTTTGCAAATTTGATACGTTTTCATCCGAATTTGATATTTTGTATTTAAAACACATAAAACACTCGATTTGTGATATTTTGATCATTTTGATGTGTTTCGAGTATTTTCAGATGATTTTGCGGTTTATTTTGTATAAAATGATGAGTATTTACACACTCATCAACAATCTTCTTAATTTGTTTACTAGTTTTAATGAAATTATACATTTGAGTTCATTTTATTTCCTTTATACCGAAAAAATCTTTGTGCACCAGTAGCGTAAAGTCATGGCTCCACCCACTGGTTGTTGTGATGATTTGTTGCGTTTGAAACCTTTCATAGATGCCTCGATTTATAGGCAAGCAAAATACATTCCAACAAAAGCATTCAAACTTAAAAGCATTCCAACATGTAAATACCGACTTGAAAGCATTCCGCTATAACCATGCAAACTTGTAAAATATTTTAACTATGTAGCATTCCAACTTCAATGTTGAGTTGAGAATATGACTTGCAAGTTGTAGGATTTCAAAGGAATGAACTTCAGTTGTAGGATTTCAAAAGAAATGAGTTGCAATGCTTTTTTTTCCGACCAAGTGGGAACACAAGTTTATACCTAGCAAATTTCCACCTTTGACTTGGTTCTCAAAATAATAGATTGCTCCACCTCTTTCATGGACAACGCCCACTTTGGGCAAATCATAAACACTAAAGGCGAATCAAAGCATTCCTAAACTTGTAAATGGTAGAGCCTCGTGAACATATTAGTGGGATTGTCCTTAGTATTAGTTTTTGAACAATGACTATCTTTTTGCAATGGTATCTCGAGTGAAATGATATACCAATGTGTTTTATCCACTCATGATGCATCGATCTTTAGCCAAATGAATTGAACTTTGACTATCACAATGAATGGTAGTACCTCCTTGTTGTGGAGTTAATTCGCCAACTAAACCTCTTAACCATAAAGCTTATTTGATAGCTTATTGACCGTCATGTATATTGCTTTAGTAGTAGATAATGCAACTACATGATGTAGAGTAGCTTTGGCCACTAGATGCACCACTTCCAATAAAAAAAACATAACCCGTGAGAGATCTCGTCGCAAAGATCACGAGGTGTCTGAGTCCACAATACCAACTAGAGAGTTGTTGGTTCTACCAAATTCAAACATGTGTTCAAACTTCCTTTTAAGTATCGAGAATCCACTTCACCGCCTTCCATTGTTATTTTCTGGATTTTCCATAAACTTGCTAACAACACTAATTGCTTGTGAAATATCAAGACATGTACTAACCATTGCATACGTAATGTTGTCAATGAAACTAGAGTAAGGAACTCATGACATATAATCTTTATCTTCCTTTGATTGTGGTGATTTAGCAACTCATAGCCTAAAATGGCTAGCGAGGGGAGGGCTTATAGGTTTCGCATCCTGCAAACCAAATTTCACCAAAACTTTCTTGAGATAATCTTATTGAGTGAGATATACTTGACCAACTATCTATCTCGCCTTATCTCCATGCCTAGAATCTTTTTAGCGGGTCCTAAATCTTGCATTTCAAATTTACTTCTAAAAATTTCTTCAATCGATGAATATCTAAAAAATTCTTTAGTGCAATGAGGATATCATCAACATATAATAACAAATAAATGAAAGAAGCATCATCTAACTTTTGATAGTAACCACAACTATCATATAGGCTTTTGGTGAAAGCATTACCCAACATGAATGAGTCAAACCTCTTATACCACTGTCTCGTGGACTATATTAATCTATACTAAGGGTGAGCATCGGGTCAAACCCGAACCGACAAAAATCGATCCACTGAAAACCAAAAAGGAAAAACTCAACCGAGGCGGGCAGAAATTGGTCAAACCGAAATCGAATCGAATAACTCGGTTCGGGTCGATTCGGGTTTGAACAAAAATCGACAAAACCGAATCGCACCAAAACCGGAGCGAAACCGACAAAAACAAAATAAATATACAAAACCGAAACCGAACCGAATAAGGTCGTTTCGGTTCGGTTCGATCCTATTTTGGTCGGTTCGTCGGTTTGGGTCGGTTTTGAGTGGATTTGCTTAGCCCTAATCTATACAAGGATTTCTTTAACAAAAAGTTGGTATTTCTTTCCTTCAAATTCAAAGCCTTAGGTTGTTCCATACATATTTGCTCATCTAATTCGCCATGTAGAAAAGTCTTCTTGACATCAAGATGTTCTAGTTCTAGATCAAACATGACAACCAATTAAATTGAACACCCGATGTCGACTATATCCCATTGCAACCAACCGTGCTTTAAATCTTGCAACCTCAAAACCAAGTATCGTCTTTTTATAAAGACCCATTTACAACCAAATATTCTCTTTCTTTTTAGTGGATCACACGATTCCAAGTATCATTGTTTTAGAGATTTCATCTCCCAATTAATGGCTACAATCCACTTTTTAAATCAATACTTTGAATTGCTTCAAAATAAGTGGAAGGTTACGATCGTACAATAAAATTGCACCTACGGATCGAGCTTGTGGTAGACAAAATTTGATTACTTCTATAAGATACTTGGTATCGTAATAAGACAAAAGAACACGCTTGGGTTAGGCGGGCGTTGGGATGAACCACGAGAACACACTTTGGCGTAATAGTAAGTCGTCCGTGTATTTAGGGATAATGTTTAGAAAGAGAAAGTAGAAAGGTGGTGAGTGATATGCCTCAATCGAATGGAATGAGTCGAATATTTATAAGCAAACCCTAGGAATGATCTTGGATTGCCATGTGTCTCATTGGATTGGTGAGAAGGAGCATCTATGGCCAATAGGAAGGCTATGAAAATAGGCTCCGAGATTGTGCCCATGTGCAGTTGTCTATATATGCGAAGATAAAGGACAACCATTATGCGTGTAAGGTATATGAAATATTCTATTTGTCTTCTAGTGCCGGAGCCTTTATCTCCTCAGAGGCCGGAGCTCTTCAGAGTGTTATGGCTCCGTGAGTTGGATTCTTGTGTATTGGCGGGTTCTCTTGCTGTATCCTGGTGGGCTTTATGCCAATGAACATTTTCAGAGTGCCATGCTTACATCATCGGAGGCTAGTATCCGAGACGTAAGATGGGGTACACCATGAGGTTCATCGACTTCATTTGCAACATGTTTAGCTAAACTTGCATATCTTTGTGGTTGCCATGGCTACATTCTTGGTCAATTTCTAGTACTGGAATATATATTTTTTCCCTTTTGAATAAGATCTGGAATTTGTTCATCAACTTGATCTGTTTGGAATGAAGAATTTGAAGGGTTTAGGTTATCAATGAAAAGCTCCAAAGTCTCATTGGTATCATTCTCTTTTTCAAGATTACATGGATTAACAGTCTTTTCTAGAAATTAACGTAGAAGACTCCAGATGTTACGTATCTGCTGATTATAATTTTAGGTGATTTGGGGTCTGGATACCATAACTGATATCCTTTCACCCCTACAACATATACATTTTTTGGATCTAGGTTCCTCTTGAGTAATCGGTGGGAGTACGACCAAAGTTCCTCTTGAGTCTTGAAATCAAGAGGATCACAAGAGATCGATTGATTATGTAACAAGCGATCGATATTGCTTGACCAAAAATCAAGTGTGATCCCAACATTTGAGATCATACAATGAGCTCTATCCAAAAGAGTATGATTCATACGCTCGGCTACATCATTTTGTTGAGGTGTCATCCTTAAAGTATGATGTCGGGAAACTCCTTTGTTCTTTCAAATCGTAGAATTCGCTACCACAAAACTCCATGCCATCAACGATCGTAACCTCTTGATTTCTTTTCTGTATGCTTTTCAATCAAAGTTTTCTATTTTTAAATGTTACGAAAAAATCATTCGTATGCTCCAAAAATATACCCAAACTTTTACGGATTAATCATCAATGAACTTCAACATATATCTTGCACCACCTTTAGAAGGAAGGCGAGAGGCCCTCACAAATCGAATGGATATAATCTAAAGTACATTTTGTTTTGTGAATAACAAGTGAGTTGAAACTAACTCTTTATGCTTTCCAAAGACACAATGCCCATGCAAGTCCATTTTATGATGCTTTGACCACAAAGGAGGCATTTCTTGCTTAACAAACTTAAACCTTTCTAAAAATATGTCCCAAATTCCTATGCCATAATTTGGTGATGTCGATGATTCGAGGATAACAAACGCAACAACACCTGTAATTGTGGTTCCACCAAAATGTACAAACTTTGAGACTTGCAAGCTTGCATTAGTAATTGAGGACCCTTTTAAACATCGAGGACTCCACCTTGATCTGAATACCTAAAACCAAGAGCATCAACAGTGCCCAAAGAGATGAGACTTTTCTTCAAATTTGGAAAATGTCTAACATTAGTGAGTATTCTGATAATCCCATTATGCATGCGGGTACGGACTGTGCCTATAATAACAACTTTCCATTGAGCATTATTGCCCATCAAAACAATTTCACCATCCATTACTTCATAAGCGGAAAAACAATCCCTAATTGGACTCATGTGGTAAGAACAATCCGAATCAAAATCCACTAATTGTTAGACCTTAATTTATCTTCTTAGACCATAAAGACAATTCCATGGTTCCCATCTTGACTAAACTAGCTTCAGCGGTGTTAATGTTTTAGGAAGTTCATAACTCATGCTATTATGCCTATTTCACACGTAAGCATTAGCTTAGCTACGATAATTTGCTAATATTTCAAGGATCCTTACTCACTCACTGAAAATCCAAACATGTTGTGGAAAACTAGAAGGGGGGGGGTTGAATAGTTTTACCGATTTTAATTTAAGTTTCAAATATTTAGATTCGATCTTATGTGAATTCATATGGATGGATAGATAGTATGAAACAATAAGTAAAGTAAATAATGAAAGCAAGTAAAGTAAATGATAGAAAGTAGCGACACAAGTGATTTATAGTGGTTCGGCTACAAGGACACCTTCCTTGCCTACTCTACTCCCGAGTACCCACTCGAGAGTTCAAGCACTATGTCAACAAGCTCCTTCAACTTGGCGGAGAAGCCTCACAACGTCACTTACACTTTTTCGGTACAAAGCTAAATACCGTGTTCTTCCACGAGGTAGAACCAAACCTTTACACAACTACTACACAACAACTATGTGAAATATGAATTACAAGATCTTGCTACGAAATCTTGTGGATGGACAAATCAATCAAGGACCCTTTGATTGGATGACTTGTAGTATAGAGTGATCTCGCCTTTCGAAGGACCTATATGAGAGATACAACAAAAGATAGAAGAACTACTAGAATGATCAAATAATCGAGGTTAGGAGAGTGAGATAATATATGAGAGAGTTGTAAGAAGAAGGGTGAGTAACAATGAAGAAATGGCTCACTATTTATATGCATAAAAGCCTTACATCCCCACGGTTCCGACGGATCCTCACTGGGGATCCGGCTAGTCTAAAACAAGGGATCCGCGATGCGGGTCGAGCAGTCTGGATTTTGGGTTGCAAACCGGTTTATAGGTTATGGGTATGAGCCATGGGTCATGGACTTTGGGTCATGGGTCATGGATAATACCCAATCATGATTTCATGCATGATGTCATGCAATGGGTCATGGGTTATCGATTAGCTCCATGGTATGGGTCATGGGTCTTGGATATTACCCATCCTATTACATAAACTATTACAACAATTGAATTATTACAACATTTTATGTAAATGACCAAATAAATATACTTTGCAAAATAACATGTATTCTTATAATTTCACTTATGATAATAATATATTTGTTATCAACAAAACATAACGAGATCGCTAAATATGAATAAGCGTTACGATTTATTTGTATTAACACATGCTACTAATCTCATCTAACTATTCTTAATTAACGACATAGGGATAATAGTATATATAAAAATCATTCAACTTTCCACCTTTATTTTTGTATATACTCATCAAAGATTTTCCTATTTAATATAGGAACTCGTAAATTTTTCCTATTGTGTGTATTATTAGAAGATAAGATGATATGACATTGAGTTAATTAACATAATTACCCCCATAATTCTCTCACATGAGGGTATTTGAGTCCTTCTTCATCTTCTACCTCTCTTCATCTTCAAACGATCTTCATATTTAACCAAAAACACCAAATCTAAACTCACTTAAAAATACTAAATATAAACCCGTAATTTTATGCCATCTTCTTCAAAAATCTAAAACTCAAACAACACACAAACGTCAACACCCGCATCCTTGAATTAGTTTCCATTCCTTGCATGATAAATTTGGTTCAGAGGAATATAGTGATAATGATTAATGAGGCTTTGATTATTAATGACATGATTTCAATCTCAACCGGGACTATAATAATCACTGAAAACCAAACATAGATTAATCCCACCTTTCGTAGTATCATTGCACATAGATTAATCCCAACTTTCTTAGTATATATGTACAATACTCTAAAGATAGTTTCATGCTTTTTTAACGAAAATAATGACATTTTCTTTACTAGGGTAGTAGGGGTGATGGTTTGAGCCAATCACGTTAACCTCTTACGTTTACATATAGCTAAAGCGATAAACAAGTTACATGAATTAAACATATTAAGCGAGACCAACTAGCTAGCGGCTCTTTTAACCATTTAAGCGTGTAACCCATTAAAATTTTAACTTTTAACTTTTTCAAACCTAAACGGATTAAGTGTCTCGATGCTTATTTAACGAACCTTAAACTCAAACACGGTTCAAAATCGGTTTAATCTCAAACATAACCTCTTTATATATTTGTTTTAAATAATTGTGTCAAAGTTTCTAACCTAACTCTTTATTATAAGTTATTAAAATTAACAAGCTAAAATATAAGAGACAAAACCATTTTTAATATAAACATAGGCAGTATCCATGCATATAACGAGATTTTATAATGGTAAACAATTATAGTTGTAGTATTATGTTTATTCATTTTCATCAACTATTAACTAACACAATAATGATAAAAAAAAAAAAAAAAAAAAAAAAAAAAAGTTGTGTTGTCTTATATAGTAGAGTATATGGTTGAATTTTATAAATTATTCATGTTGAGATCAAATCTGACGTCTCCTTTATTTTAGAAACTTACTACAAAACAATTTTCAAGCTTTTTTTTTTTTTTTTTTTTTTTTTTTTTTTTTCCCGAAATTGTGTGGGAACATTGTTAAGACAAGTATTTTATTAAGACAACATTCTTGAATTTGGGCCTAAGGGTTTCGTGTTCATGAGAACTCGATGGATGTTTGTCGCTTATTGTAAATTTTCGTGAAAATTCTCGATTTTTCTAAAATAAATTTGGTCCTAAAATTTTGTGTCATATAAATATTACTTAATCCACTAATATGCCAAACAAAAATTATTTTTTCTATTTATACTCCGTAAAAAAAATTTGTTCACCTGATAACTTAGTGTTTTGGGTCCGCCTTGTTTCTATGTAATAATTTAAATTTTAAAAGATTATTTTGTTGGAGCATTAATGTTATAAAATCAAAGTTAAGGGTAGATTAGTATATTTATGTTATGTAAAATTCTGTATAAACTGAATTGTATATGGGCTGAGTCGTTTAAGTTTCAAATATAACCGTTTAGAAAGGTTATAACGATTAGAAAATATTGTGTCGATTCCTTTAGATGAAACAGTATTCCTCTCTTCCAATGCCACCGTCATGTAGTATAAATAGATGTTAGGAATCTGTAAACAAGCATCAATTGTAATCATTCAACATGATCAATCAATTTAATACAACATAATAGTTATTATGTTGTGATATCAAAGAATCAATACTTGTTAATCTTGTGTTTATATCGATCACGAAACATTATGGAACTTGTGAAATTCCGAACATGGTATCGAGCCGGTTGCAAGATTACAAGTCGTGATTCAAGTTTTATCAAGAAGACCAAAGGATTGGGGAAGAACCTAATCGAAGCTCTCGACCTAGAAAAAGAACCGAAGAAGGGATATCACCGGAGAAGACAAGCTTCACCAGAACCACCATCACTGGCACTCAATTAGGATTAGGGGAAGAACCCTAATCGGAGCCACTCAACCCAGAAGGAGAACCGGAACACATGAGGAAGACTTGCAAAATTGTTACAAACGAACCATTGATATGGTTGAGTGTTACTATAATACAACTTTTAGGCCGGGGTTCAATGAAGAACCTGTAAAAACCAAGACGGTTGAAGATGGCCGTGATCATGCCAAGAAAAGGATCCTACAAGAGTGTGGTGGATCGAGTAACGGGCTAGGAGTTGTAAGAGAAAACACATATAAAGGTTGTGAGAATTTTCAAGGAAATAAAACTCGTTTTGGTGTAATCTTAGAAGGCAAACAATAATGATACGGATGGTTATCAAGGGGCTGATAAAAAAGATGGGGCGAGCACATCGGAGAGTGATGACTTTGTGATCATCACATAAAACCTGCTGAAAAAGATTCTATAACATTAGGGGGTGAATGTTGGAGCATTAATATTATAAAGTCAAAGTTAAGGGTAGATTAGTATATTTATGTTATGTAAAATTCTGTATAAACTGAATTGTATATAAATTTGGAGTCGTTTAAGTTTCAAATATAACCGTTTAGAAAGGTTATAACGATTAGAAAATATTGTGTCGATTCTTTTAGATGAAACGGTATTCCTCTCTTCCAATGGCACCAATTCATGTAGTATAAATAGATGTTAGGAATATGTAAACAAGCATCAATTGTAATCATTCAACATGATCAATCAATTTAATACAACATAATCGTTATTATGTTGTGATATCAAAGAATCAATACTTGTTAATCTTGTGTTTATATCGATCCCGAAACATTATGGAACTGTGAAATTCGAACATATTTTGATAACATTGTTTATTTTTAGGGTTAATAACCTATTAAAGCATCATAGCGTTTAAAATAGAGCGTGAGCATGAAAAGCAATTATGACGGTTGTACTATACATGAAAGTAAACATTACATCAATTATAAAAAATACAACCGTTCTTTTGGCTAACAAGGATGGGATTAATGGTGAGCTTGAATATGATTAGCCCAAAATAAAATAAAAATTGGCTAACTATTTTGTAAAAGATTATAGGCATTTTACCACTAGAATGAGTGTATTTACCGTATTGAAAAGTTATCCTGCTCTATCTTCTCCATTTCACATAATTGTTTTGAACAAAAGTTAACTCCTAAATCAAAAGCCATGTTTCAATCTCTAACAAAACAATTTACATATCAAGAATCCGGTTCAAATGATTATTACAAATCAATGAAATATAATCGTTAGTTTGACTCAACTCATGGTTTGAGGCGTCTTGGGTCCCCGGTTTCAATATGTGAAACAAAACATCATCCTTACTTTTGGTTCATGTTTCATTAGTTCAGAGGAAGGTTATTCGGCTTTATCTATTCACGTTTGTATGGATGGTCTACAGTTCGTTTAGGAGAGAATGGTCGGGTTTGGGAAATGGATTTGCAATCCAAGATTTGTAAATATATGTACGTGAATTTGTGGTTTCGGGTTATTGTTTGGATGGTGGCGATGATGAGAATTGTTTTGTTTTGTTCTAAAAATCGGGTTATTGTTTTGTTTACCTTCAAGTTGTATTTGGAAGAAAGTGGTAATGGTTGATGGAAGAGATAGTGAAAATTTGCTTTTGTTTTAGGTAAAGGGTTGAATATTGGTGGTTTTAATTTGGTAATAGGTAAAATGGTTATAAAGTGACAAAATTATCGGGTCAAATAAGCCAAAATTGGATGTTTTTTTATTACGTCGAATATATTTTTTTAATAATATGATCTTTAATAGGTTATTTTTTATTTTAAGTATTTTAAGTTATAAGCAAAATATTTTTGCTTTTATGTATTAGAGGTATTGAAAAATAGCATCCAACCAGCGGTCAAGATCAAGACTCTCCCGCCCTATTTTGTTATAAAACCCTCCAAACCTTCATTCATTTATTTCAAACCATCATTCTTCATTTCCTTCATCCTTTTACATTTCTTCATATAAAATTCTTTGTGGGTTCACAACATGTTACTTCGCAGTGCATCTAACCCTGCTCTTAACTCATGGTTCCGACACGAAAACCACAAAGATTTATCACCTTTCGACCCATTATTCATTCGCCGTAACTCCATTTCTCTCCACTCTTTAACCGACTTATCAAAAACGATCACTCGAGCTTCACCAGAGTCTAATCTACACAGCTTGAGTCCAATCAAGAATGGTACTACTTGTGTACTATCTTCAATCGCGGTTAAAGAAGAAACTGAAAACGAGGAATATAGCGATAATGAGGCTTTGATGTTTTCGACGTCTGGATTATATGATAAATTTGGTTTGGAGGTGGATGATGGTTACGGTTGTGGTGGTGGTGGTGGAGAAGGGAAGGTTTTGGGTGGTGGTGGTAATGGGAATGATCATGATGATGGTGATAATACGGATGTTTATTATCGGAGTATGATTGAAGCTAACCCTGGGAATTCTATGCTTCTTAGTAATTATGCCAAGTACTTGAAAGAGGTATATATTATTTGTATTTATTCATATTTGTTGATATGATTTGTTGTTTTGAATAATCGCTAAATAGTCTAAATAGGGCCAAACTGTGTGTGCACGATATTTTGTTGCGGTCACGGCACAAGTTAGACAAACCCTGATTTGAATGTGTAGGACTAATCTTTATTATGTATGATGGATTCAGCGTGACCGTATATTGGGAATACTGCCAAGGAATGAGTGTAATAGTGCATAGGCGTATGAGTAAAATGAGTGAAGACTCAATTTCAGACAAGTTTAGGAGTGAAAATTTAATGTTTGACAAATATTGTGACCGAAATCTAGTTCAAGTTTGAAAAGATTTCCTATAATTTTGAAAATTGAAATTTCATTCCTTTTGATTGGAGAAAAGTTACTCGTACTCCACATCGGCAAATTTGAGATTTTTGGTTGCTCTTTTTTGGAAAAGTTCCTTGTGTATATAGTTAAGGGTTCATTTGATTAAGCTTAATTTTCAAATAGGTTCGAGGTGATTTTGTTAAAGCTGAAGAGTACTGCAGCAGAGCAATACTTATGAACCCGGGTGATGGTAATATGCTGTCTATGTATGCTGATTTAATTTGGGAGACCCAAAGGATGCTCCTCGTGCGCAAAGTTACCATGATCAAGCCGTTCAGGCTTCCCAGATGACTGGTATGATGAATGCTATCATGATACCACTAAAATTCTGCTTTAAAGCTTGATGTTTTCTTTATCTTGTATGATTTAAATTTGTTTGCTTGATGATGGTGCAGTTATGTTATGGCCTCATATGCTCGGTTTCTTTGGGATGCCGATGATGATGATGATGAAGAGGAAGAGAATGAAGCTGATAAGCGAGATGATTGCGGTATGAATGTATTAACACCAAGTTTCTTGACAGGAACTTCACAACCACCTCCAATTGCTGCAGCATCTTGAGATGAACACTCTTTTGTATATTAGCGGAAATATCTTATACAGTAGTAACTTTCTGACCCCATCTTTTGTTAGTTGTTCCGTGTTGTTTTTCATTTGTTTTTCTGCTTTTTTAGCACTCCATGTGATTCTGCCTCATCAAGGGTATGTTATAGATATATATCTATTGCAGTAATTTTTGTAATTATATGTCACAATGGAATAATATCATGACATCTTTTTACTATACTAGGCTGCCGCGTTTACATATGTTTTTTTGGGTAAAGGGTTTTAACCCGGTGAATATATTATTCAAAAACAGTTAAGTCATCGGATATGAGTGAATCGCATTTCGGTAGTTAAATAGGCGGTAAAGTATACATAACAAGATATAACTACTACTGTCAAAGGAAAACACCGCTTGCTTCATGTATATACATCATAGGAGAGAATCACATAGGGGTAATTTTATGCTACTCAGGATGTTATATATTTCAAGATACAAATAAATTTCTCTAGGCTTTTCAAGTCATGAAAAGATATTAGGACCATTGCCTTTTGTATTTAAGTGCAGCTGCTAAAATGATTGCGTGAATTATGATAAGAAATCAGTGGAGGCTTATGTTTTGTATAGTTGTTGTTTTGTGCTATGAGTAAAATATCTACTTAGCGTTGTCTGCTTGGAATTGAATGAGACATTGCACCTAATGTGTAGTGGTACAAGTTTCTTCCCCACAAGTGCTTGGAAATATCTCATGCAAATTGACTTGACTTCATTGTACTTTATTGAAAATATCTCATGTAAATTTGCATAAAATACATAAATAACACATGTCTAACATACATCATTCATAACAAATTCATGAATTTACTTCCATAAAAGGAACCATATGATTTTCTGTTGAATTATCTTCTTTAGGCATGTTCATGATTAACCACAGGTAGCCCTTTAATTTATTCACTACAAAAATTTAAGATTTGCACGACTTTCTCGTCCCAAAATTGCATGATGTCGACTAAGAAAAAAAAACGCGACGTATACGTCGCGCTTTTAGTAAACCCTATGTGTTGATTCAAAAAAAATTTGGGACGACAAATTCTTTTAGACTTTGGGACGACATATGTTGTGGGGCTAAATAAAATTCAATCTGAATATCGAGTTGGGGCGACAATGTCGTCCTTTTTTTTTTTAATCTTTTAAATTAACCTAAAAAGTAATTAAATTGCAAAAAGCGCGACGTTGTCGTGCCAAATATCTACACACGTGAAATTGTATACTGCGCGTGGAAAAGCAGTGGCCACTTTGTGCAGAATGGCACGACATGCTTTGTATATTAGGGACGACGATGTAAGTCCTAATTATCTGGATGGGCAAGAAAAAAATGCGAGGAAGCTGCATATTTTCGATTTTTCGGATTTTTTGGAAAAAATCTACCAAAACAAACTGCAACTTGTAATCAATCACAATCCACAATACCAAATCGACAATATGATACAATACCAAATTACTAAGCGGTTGAATAACGTTCCACGATTCTACGATACCATTTAACAACACGATACAAAGAAACTACTCTTAAACTAACAGTCTCAAACTAACATGTCTCAAACCAACAAGAATTTCCTAAATAACATATCTCAAATTTCCTAAATAACATTCGACAAATACAATACTATTCCATAATATTAATAAGTCTAAAATACACAAACTAACTTCGCCTTTCTCCTCAAAGAACTGCATGCTCGAATCGCCGCTTCGACTAGTCACCCGACTGTCACCCGACTCGTTGCCTCATTATTATCCCACTATCATCATCATTATTATTCAAGTCATTATTATCAATATGATCATTTTGGCTCAAATGGGGATTATTTTGTGAGTTGTATGCGGTTAAGGTGCGGTGGCGGATAGCATAGTTCGAACTAGACACAGGCACGTGATAGAGTTTGGAAGGTGGGCCGATAACAATAAGCAAATGCATTATTGGGGTTGAAAGTGGAAGCTTGGAAACCATAAGGTAGGGAGGGGAAAAGGGGTAGGAATGGGATGCAGGAAAGTTATTTAAATACAAAAATTAAATAATTCTGAAAATGGGACGACATTGTCGTCCCAAAATCATGGGTCAAAAGTTATTATCGACCTTTGATTTGTTGAAAACCGTGTGGGTCCTACGTGCAATTTGGGACGACAAAGTCGACCCAAAAAATATCCCCGTCCCCAAATGGTTATTTTGGTGTAGTGATTATAGAATAAGCTTATCCAGGAATCTCATGCGCAAAAGGGTTTCCTCTCTTGCACAGAGTTATACTAAAAATGACTAGATTGTGATAAATGATAAGTGTGCTCTACTAGCTAGCTTGTGTAACCAACATAGCTCTTGTGTTGAGCATCAGTTAAGGACAATATGGCAGAATTAATAAGGCTATTGCGGGATACTTGTTGTGAAAACTGTTTGGATATAATTAAATAAGTAAATATGCATTGTTGGAGCTTTGATAAGGAAAATAAGGCGGAAATTAATAAGGCTGTGAGAATAGCGCATTCGTTCATTTGGAGCTTTAGATGATAATCAAGAAGATCATATGAGAATAGCTAGCGCATTTGTTCATTTGTACATGTTTCTGCTTTGTTTATATGTATAAATGCATGTACATCAATTTGTTGTCTTGGTTTGCTTATTTTGTGGAGCGTCGCCGTCTTGGTGGAGCTCTGCTTATTTCAGGATACCAAATGGGGACGACGAGGTGAACCTCTTGACACAAAGAACACAATTTTGTTTTTAATATTTGTAGTGTGTGTGTTTGTGTGTGTAGTGGTTATTAATTTTTGAAATGAAAAGGTTGAGGTTTGTTATAGTAAGGAGGGGTTTGTTGTGGTTATGTGGGAAAATGAGTCATATTAATGCGACGGTGTTATGATCACATTTCTCGGGAATAAGGAGTACTAATTTGTCATATTAATGAACGGTGGACATGTGATTTTATTTTATTTTATTTTTATTTCATGTTTTACAAATTAATGATAATTTGGAATAGTATTAAGAACTAAACAATAGGACAAAGGAGAAATTACAAAGAGTCGCTAAAAATACTTCAGATGATCCAAAACCAACCAAGAACCGATCCGGAAACTAACCCCAATCCTAGAAACAAAGCCATAACAACCGCAGCCATTTCTGCTTCTGAAGGTGGCACTGATTTAGGCGCGAGAATCATAATGACACTTGTCAGATACCCATTGGTGAACCCCAAAACAATCGTCAAAAAAATTACGAATACTTCATTTTTAAGCCATATAGGTCCATGTAGGCAGGCTGTGAAGAGTGGATATAATAGCAGTCTCCCATACAACCCCATGTCGCCTTAGCAATACTCTCCAAAACATAAATCGCAGTAAAAGACTTCCCAGCAAAATCCGCCATATTATAAGTAGCAATCAACATTATCGGGTACCAGTCCTTAAGTAGTTCCGATTTTATGTTTTCTGCTAAGAATCCTGGAAATATTGATAGAGTGACAGTATATATGATGAATATTCCTAAAGCAGGCCACGAATCATTCTTGCTACATCCCAGAATTTAGGCCTTGACGGGAACTGTTATGTTGGAGTACTTTGTAATGGTGTTCCATGACTGGCAACTTGTATAATAAGGAACAACAAACCATGCACAACAGCAAAATAAGCGTGCTAACTAGGAAATATAAGTGTGCACTTTTCTTGAGCCCTTGTGGATTATGTGGGAGTGATGCTTTCGTTATGATTCGAAGAAAGGAGACTAGAATACCTGTAAAACAAGGGTTGTAATTATTAGCTAAATAAATGTACGACAAGTGATATTGATAGAGGTGGGAATTTATACCCATTTGCCTAAAAATAGTCGGTCTAGGGTGGAATTTATCTTCAGCGGATCCTGAAACCTCCTAAATCGCTTAATGTAAAACTCAGATTTTTATTTGAAGAGTATGGTTTTTATATAATTAAATAAAGAGTAAATTAACTCGCGTGGTTCTTTCCAAATCACTACCGTAGTCCTTGTTTTTTTTTTTTTGCTTTTTGCTCCCTATGGTTTACATATTGCTGTCGTCATTCCTTATCGCTAACCGCCGTTATCTTTTCCGTTAGTTCAATGGCAGCGTTAGTCCATTAACCAAACGATCGTTTTGCAACGTTAGTCCTTTACTAACGACCGTTAATAACTTAAAATTTTCTTTAAAAAATCTTTTCGATTTAAAAAAATCGTTTTTAATCGATTTAAAAAATTCGATTAAAAAAATACGCTTTTTTTTAATCGATTTTAAAGAAGTTTTTTCGATTAAAAAATTTGCGTTTTTTATCGATTTTAAAGAAGTTTTTCCGATTAAAAAAATTTGCGTTTTTAATTTGATTTTTAAAAAGTTTTTTCGATTTAAAAAAATTACGTTTTTATCTTATTTATAAAAAGATTTTTCCGATTTAAAAAGCGTAATTTTTTTAAAAACTTGATTTTAAATTTTTCCGATTTTAAACGTAATCGATTAAAAACTTTTGAAAATCGTTAAAAACGTAATTTTTTTAAATCGAAAAACTTTTAAAATCGATTAAAACGTATTTTTTAAATCGATAAAAAATTTAAAAATCGATTAAAAGCGTCATTTTTTAAATTACACCGTATAAAGCGGACAAAACGTAAGAAAAGCGGACAAAAGCGAAAAGCGAAAAGCGATAAAAGCGGAAAAAGCGATGTGGCGTATATAAGCGGACAAAACGTGTGTAAACGTAAGAAAGCGGACAAAAGCGTAAAAACAAAGAAAACGATATAAAGCAGACAAAATCGTATCACAACGTAAGAAAGCGTATAAAAAGCGTAGAAAAGTGAGACGAAACGTATAAAATCGGATGACGTAAGAAAGCGGTACGAAAACGATAAAACCGTGTAGAAAAGAATTTTTTAATAAATTTTTGAGTTATTAATGGTCGTTAGTATAAAGGACTAACGCGCAAGTGATCGTTTAGTTAGGACTAACGGTGCCATTGAGATAACGAAAAATAACGGCGACTAGCGATAAGGACCCGACAGTGCAATAATATGAAACCATAGGGAGCAAAAAAAAAAAAAAGAACAGTGACGGTGGTGATTTGGAAGAAACCACGGGACGAACTGTTGTAATTTACTCTTAAATAAAATAATGGCCAAAAAGGTTTTAAGGGTCTCAATCTGACCCAGACACATTCAAAAGTTAACCGTTTTGACCCATATATTGCAGCGTCACCCAACCTGACATTTGCCATCTCTAGTTACTGCATTTCATCATGCTTACTAACAAAGCTTACCTGATGAAGCTGTTCCAGCAAAAACAGCCTGCATGTATTCTTTTGGCAATTTTCCTGCGGACCCTATTAGACTCCCTCAATTAACCCATCGGCTAAACCACAGATCCAGACTGATGCAACCACTGCACAAAAGCTGCATCAGACTGCTCCTTTGACACTCCTGCCAAGCCCAGTCAATTGTTGGAGTTACCATGAGAGACACGACAAACATCGCAAATCCAACGTTCATCCTCACTTGAAAGGTAACTAATTTGCTGAAATTGTTCCAACGTATCATAACAATTAAAACTAGAAGAGAAGAACTCATATAAGCAACCGAGAACACTTTCTCTACATGTTTATCAGGATAAAGATAGCCAAAGTAGTCAATAGCCGTGATTAAAGCATTCCATGGAAGCAAATTGCCTGCACCAAGTAAGAAGTGGATTATATAAGCTAGTTTGTAGGTGTCTTTTGGTTTAGTCTGATTCGGATTGTTTTTAAAACTCTCCATTTTGGTATCTTTTTGGGTTCCTGGTATAGGCTTTGTGATTAGAACAAGGCATTATATAAGTAGCATTCAAAGGTCGATCAAAAAGATTTTATGGTTCCGTCGGTAAAAAGGAAGATTCTTTCCAATTCGTTTGTTCTGGATCATTGGAAATACGCCTTTAATACAAGATTGATGTGAGTTGCATATATCTCACTTTTTTAAACGATGGGTGTCTTTTGCTTTGTTTGTGAAGCACAATCTATCAATGTCTCAAATGAACAATAAAAGGATGGAAAATTGTCTTTATTTATTTACCTACTTTTAGAACATCAAAGGTAGAAAAAATTTGTGTTTGTTTTCTTTTATCTCTTCGGATAACATAGTATACATTACTGTTTTGTTTTTCTTGAAGTACAATTTACATGCAGCATAGGATTCCACTCACTGTGGCTAATTGATTCTTGTTTAAAGGATGATGTGCTAAGAGTTTGGAACCTATCCGTCTTAAAATGTGGTAACTTTATCATACAAGAAAATGTACTGTGTCCCAAGTGGGCATGTAAACGAATGGCGAGAAATGTTCCGTGCTCTTATTCATTTATATATGATAAGATTACAACACATGCATGCTTTTAGCTTTCTTTAATATTTTGATCCCTTCTAATCATATTGCAGGAATCGTCGTGGTCTCGTGGTTACTAACAGATCATATAGCGTGTTCAAGACTATATGGTCCATTCCTAACTTGGTCACTGGTAAAATATTCACCATATATTCTTATTTTCACCTTTAGATTATCCTCTTCACACACACATTTGTCTTTTTGAGTGTATTTGGATTATGGCCTAGCTTGGGCTATGTTTTTTGCTAAATGGGGTTGAAGAATGAGGTTTGGCAATTGGGAAGTGTACGTATATATATGGAAAACAGAAGATCATGTTTACCCCAAAATAAACCAGCACGAGCGTTAACAACCCTTAAAGCCCAATTAAAGTAGCAGAAGAGCCTAATAGTTTTTGGATCAAGTTATAATCACGGTGAAAGTTATTAGTAGCCAACTTAAGATGTATGAAGTGTTCAAACTTCCATTTTGTATTAATATGGGACTAACTATTACAAGTTTACGCTTTCTCAATTAGTACTAACTCCAGTACTCTCTTTGTAATTGCAATGTTTGATACTTGAGATGCATGGGCCACAAGTTTGGGATCATAGGTGGGGAGTTTAAGGCTGTGTTTGGCGGCGGAACATGAGTTATGGCAGAACTAAAATAAGTCGAACATAAAGGTGAAATTTTAACCCCAAAAAGGCTAAAAGCTTTAAAGCTTACGAACCATATATTACATATTTACCCACAAAAATATCTAACATATCCATAAAACTCGTTTAATTATATCCTTTTAGTAATTTTCAATAATAATAATTTATTCATCAAACAAGTTTACAAAATATTTAAGTGAATTTCACTTCAAATTTCAAATTTCAAATTTATCATACCAAATATACCCTAAAGGTGAAATTTATAGATCATCAATTAAGGTTTTAAGTGAACATCACCATCAAAATAGTGAACATATCTTTACGGGTTGGAAAGAACTTGAATGGAGCTAAAGCAATGGCTCATGATCTTGAAATGACTCTTGGTGAGACCTAAAAGCTTTTGTAGATTCATGGACCATTGGTTTATGTAGAACTTGATTCTTTAACTCCTGTAGATTTCTCTAGCTTTTTCTCATATGGTGTCATTTCACCTTTCATTTAAGAAGGTAACATCATAATATATGAATTCATATTTAATCTTAGAAATGACTGATTGCTTTGTAATAATTGTTGAAATTATATATCAAGACATTCAAATAAATAATCACAAAACATCAAAGTAATAAATGCGGAGCGTATATGATTTATTAATGAACAATTAATTAACGTAAAAGAATATCGTCGCACTTTTCTTGATTCTACCCGAACAAGAATCAAAATCCATAACCGAAGAACGGATGAACCCTAATTTGATTTAGTTAGGATTATATGATTACCTCACTGTTTTGTAATTCAATCCAAGATAATAACAATAATGTGTTATTACTATGTTTCGCATACACGCATCTTCAAACCGAATTAAAGTAATGCTAGTTTTATCAAACAAATAACTTGTTTTGTGGAAAAGCTTTGGATCGATCACCCTTGTGGATGTCGACCGGTTTTGAGACAAAGAAAATACACACAAATTTTAGGGTTTAAACAAGACAAGAGATGGAAAAATAAAACCACTGGCTTGTTTATATACTCCAAGAAACTTGGTGAACAAGTTGGTTTTCTTTCCTTGTTTTGAGTCTTGGCCGATCGGTATAGAGTCCCCAAAGGATTCGAACCTTCCCAACTTTTGCAATTTGATCCTTTTCCATAAACATTTAACGACCGTTAGTCCATTACATTAATTACTTAACGTCAGTTAGTTATTTCATTTAATAAATAAATAAATATAACATTTATATTAATTATTAACTTTAAGTTCTCATACGTAAAGTGTGCAATCCCATAGTCTCGAGTTCGATCCTAACTCACGCCTACTAATTTATATCCATAAAACCAACGACTCCCACTGGATATATCTTGGTGGTGATCACATTCGGTTAGCGTCTAGCAACACTTTGATGCCTCTAGTACAACTCGAGCAAGGCTCTGGAAAACCTTTTAATGATTTTCATTATTATTATCCTTTTGTTTCTAATACCACGTTAAATAAAGATATGGAATTAAGTCATTCTTTATAAAGCGATCTGTTCTCGTTTGTAAGTGATTGACCAAGATTACGAATCATCTAAACATATTTAGGGAGATTTGGGTGCGGCCGACAAACATCTTGTCAACCCTACGAGGGGCAGATTAAACTCAAATAAATTTGAAGGAACAAATTCTATCTTGACTACAAGAATAACCCATGAACTTTGTAACATTTGAAAACAACCCTTATAACTACCGATTCGTATAGCGTTAAGTTGCTTTACTGAAATGCACTACATTCATGACACTTATCCGGTATCTCAAGTCGAGGATAACTATTCATAATTTACTTATAACAATATCCACAAAGTAAATTATGTAGTTGGGATAAGTCCTATATTCAATTCATTGAATATCATCGAAATTGGTATGCATTCTCATCAATATACTTTCAAGTATATTCTACCACATCTCTCGGTTGTCTTGGTTTAATAATACTCCCATATCATTAATCGACAATGGACATTTAGAATAACTTTGTTACTCGCGGATTAAACATGCAAATATATAACAACAATATTATAAATGAAAATAAACATAATCCAAACTTTATTTCATCAAAATAATAAATGTTTTACAATATCCTTTATCCAAATACTAATCACGGTTATGCATGAAACTATTAGCTAAACGAAGTCCAATTCCATTGGCAAGTCCTACAAGCTTGTCTTTAGCTAAAGCCTTAGTGAACGGATCAACTAAGTTATCATCTGTGTGAACTTTCGGAGATTTATTTCACCTTCACGGACTTGTTCCGAACATAGTGATACTTAGTAGAAAATGTCGGTGCCCTTCATGACTCGAGTTCATTGGAAAATATGATTGCGTGAGAATTGTCACAATACATATCAATAGGTGATTCGGTTGAAGGCATAACACCAAGCCACGAAATGAATTTTCTAATCCAAACGACCTCCATTGCGACTTCCAAGCGGCTATGTATTAAACACATCGCGGACATCGTAATCGTAATACTACGCTTGCTTGCTCTTCCATCAGCTGCTCCTCCATTGATGACAAAGACATAACCCGTCGAGACTTCGTATCATCTTTATCCTGCTTGCCGGGACGCATCACAAGAACTCGTAACACCAAGCTCGTATTCCGGATTTCCACCATACACTAAAAACATATCTTTAGTATTTCTAAGATACTTTAGAATATGCTTATGAATCCGGAAACAATCCGATGAAGTTCACCGGATTCATTGATATCGATCGTCATGTTTTTTGAACGCCACATCCGGTCTTGTGCATCTCATAGCATACATAATAGATCCTACGGTAGAAGCATAAGGAACTTTACGCATGCGTGCCACCAAGGCGGTGTTGACACATATATCGCTACATAAGCCATGCTTTACTTCTATCTCGAGATATCCTTTCTTGGAATTTTGCATATTGAATCTCTTCAATATTTTATCAATGTAAGCGCTTTGACTTAAACCAATTAACCGTCTTGACCTATCTCGGTAGATCTTGATTCCCGAATATATGCGACCTCTCTAAATCCTTCATGGAAAAACACTTCCCAAGATATGCCTTAACACTTTGCATACTTGGAATATCTTTTCCATAATTAATATGTCATCGACATAAAGAATTAGGAAAATTACATCACTCCACTAACTTTGTGATATACATGGCTCATCAAGATTTTGAATAAATCCATACCTTTTGATTTCTTCATCAAACCTTTTATTCCATTGCCTTGATGCTTGCTTCAATCCATAAATGGACCTTTGAAGTTTGCATACGGTTTGGAAATTGTGGATTCACGAACCCCTCGGGTTGCTTCATATAGATGTCTTCATCTAGCGACCATTTAAGAAGCGGTTTGACATCCATTTGCCATATCTCATAGTCATAGTATGCCGCTATAGCTATGAGAATTCTAATAGCTCTAATATGCCGCTACAGAGAAAAGGTCTCCTCGTAATCAATGCCATAAGTTTGAGTAAAACCTTGCGCAACTAGACGAGCTTTATAGACGTGTACATTGCCATCCATGTCAGTCTTAATCTTATAGAGCCACTTACTCCCAACCACCGAGGCGTTTGGAGGTAAGTCGACCTCTACCCAGACTTCATTTTCTCTCATGGATTGCATTTCCCCATTTATTACAACCTGCCATTAGCCTTGTCAGGACTTTCCATGGTGGCTTTATAACTAGTAGGCTCTCCAAGATCTCCTAACATAGTTTCCTCAACTTCTATGTTAAGACATAGACGTTCAGGTGCACGTATATTCTTACGGATCTCTGACGGAATCACTTCAACTCACGGTGGAGGACCCGGACTATCGAGCTCTACCGAATGCGTTAGTGTTTTTAGAAGGTAATGTATCTTCTTGATCATCTTCCGGATCATAAACTCTCCCACTGAATTCTTGAGATCGAGATCTCTTTCAAGAAAATCTCCATACCTAGCGATTACTTTATTTTCATTGGATAGTAAAAGTAGTAACCCATAGTTTCCTTAGGGTATCCTCGAAGATACACTACGGATCTTTGTTGGGTTTATCTGTTGAGTCACGTTTAACATTCGCCTCGCAACCCCGGACCTTTAAATAAGACGGGTTAGGAGCTTTACCATGCCATATTTCATATGGTGTCTTATCAACCTTCTTTGTGTGAACCATATTTAGAATGCGAACGGTGATTCCAAAGCATAATCCCAAAAGGATAACGGTAGAGTGGTAGATTAAACATAGATCGTATCATGTCCAACAATGTACGATTTCTTCTCTCGAGATACACCATTTTGTTGTGGAGTATATGGGAAGTGAGATTCTGGACAATTCCATTCTCATTAAGTAATCTTTAAACTCTTGGCTCGAGATACTCGCCTCCTCTATCGGATCGAATAGCTTTAATCTTTTTCCTATGCATGACTCACATTTATCAAATGATTCATTATTGATATTTTGCAAAGCCCTTCTTGTTGCGACTTATGCATACGAGCCTTACCTATATGAGCAAGTCTTAAGAAGAATTCAAGTCTAACTTTATCTTCTTGTTAATGCTAAACATTGAATTATTATTATTATTAGATTCATTTCCAATCACATCAATTTCAAACACACCATTCACGATAATTGCTTTAAAATAAAATACACCATTTAAAGAAACATCAATTCCATTACGTGAAATAGTATGAGTATCATCCAACAAAGCGAAAAAAACAACACCTCTAATTATAGATGGTGCGTAATGACAATTGTTCAATAACGGTACTAAGCCGAAGGCAATACTAAACTAAACGTTCCTATGGCTTACAATTGCATATTAGCCATTTCCACGTCAGAGATATTGCTCCCCATAGGCAAGCTTCCTTTCCACTCTAAACCCCATGAGTGTATTGATAGGATTAGGGTTCTTCTTGACTAGTTTTGATTTTATGTGATCAATCAAATATGTACAAAGATGTCATGCATTCATCTTGTAGCATAATTTTAATAAAAAACTTTTATTACCAATTCATAAAGATCAAATTATCAAAGTTTTGATTGAGGTATTGGGTTCACTAATCAAAGAATTTAGTATTAATTATCATCCATTATACCGTACTTTTGCATAAGTGTAAACACTTAGTGTTTGGATAATTACCACCGAAGGGCATGAAATTAAAACTAATTACCATAAGATGAGCTTGTACATTTTATGGCTTACTAAGTAGCTCCATTCGAACTTACAGAGGCGAGAGGACCGGTAAGCGTAAAAGCATAACCTTAGACATCCATTCAGGTGTGATCATGCACTTCTTAAATAACCCCTTTATAGTTCATTCAAATGGGTGAATTGTTCGGTCATTGTACCAAAGTCACAAATCAATTAAACTATTGAAAACTTAACTCTTCCAAACAAATCAAATTTCACCATTGTTTAGTCCGTATTATTTTTCTATTTAAAATAACCTTTGCTTAAAAGCTGCCTAACATAATAAACAAACAAGTAACAATAAAAATAAACTACTAAAAACAATGCATACATAATAAACAATTTATACGTGTAAACAAGTAATTACACGCAACTTATTCGATAAAATCCTATTAATAATCAATATCTAGGTTAAATTAATGTATATATTAATTTAGGGTTTTCACTCCAACAATAGAAAGTGAGCCACATACATCGATGAATCGATTTCGTAAACCCTTAATTAAATTATACCAAATTGCACATAATTGATTCATTAATATATATAATTGGAGTCTTCCCCAATTCAAGATTTATCGTAAATAAATATGTCATAACAATTAAACAATTATCAAAGCAACTTATCCATGACTAACATGCATGTATAATCATGGATATCATAACAATTTATACAAATAAGTCACAAGATCGCATATAAAAATTCCATGACACATAACTAATTATTCATGAATTAATCACGTAATCAATATTAATTCTAGGTTTTAATAAGGTTAGCAAACAATTTCAAAACCTAAAAAAAATTATGTGTATGTTGACATAAAAAAATAAGTACGCCCAATTTACAAAAAATCGACCAAAACATAAATTAAACATAAACCCTAGATTAACATATCAAACAACATACAAGTATTTGTTTTTTACGCGTTATGTAATTAATAACTCATTAAAACCAATGACTCGTGATGCCACCGCTGGAATTATATATCAAGACATTCAAATAAATAATCACAAAACATCAAAGTAATCATGCGAGCGTATAGGATTTATTAATGAACAATTAATTAACATAAAGAATATGCGCACTTTTCGATTCTAGCCAACAAGAATCAAATCCACAAATAACAACGGATGAACCCTAATTTGATTTAGTTAGGATTATATGAATTACCCTCACTGTTTTGTAATTCAATCCAAGATAATAACAATAATGTGTTATTACGTTTTGATACACGCATTAAACCGAATTAAAGAATGCTAGTTTTTATCAAACAAATAACTTGTTTTATGGAAAGCTTTGGATCGATCACCCTTGTGGATGTCGACGGTTTTGAGACAAAGAAAAACACACAAACAATTTTAGGGTTTAAGCATGAAAGACAAGAGATGGAAAAATAAAACCCTGGCATTTTATATACTCCAAGAAACTTGGTGAACAAGTTGCTTTTCTTTCCTTGTTTTGAGTCTTGGCCGATCGGTATAGGAGTCCCCAAAGGATTCCAACCTTCCAACTTTGCAATTTGATCCTTTTCCATAAACATTTAACCCACTGTTAGTCCATTACATTAATTACTTAACGTCTGTTAGTTATTTCATTTAATAAATAAATAAATATAACATTTATATTTAATTATTAACTTTAAATTCTCATACGTAAAGTGTGCAATCCCATAGCCTCGAGTTCGATCATAACTTACGTCACTAATTTATATCCATAAACCAACAATAATTCTTGGACAAAGTGTTTAGCACTATTTAGAACTATTTAACAATGGTTATTGGTTGCTTTAAATGTCGATAGATGCTCATAATTGGCATGTGTATCTGCTTGATTTGGTTACGTACTTGCAACTCGATTTTGATAAGTTAAAACTTATATTGTACTAGGTGTATACAAGTTGAGGTTCTTTTCTATTTTTCTGTTTCATTATTGATCTTTTGCACAAGACAAGTACGTAATACGTGTTGTAGTCTATCTTGTTTGATTATTTATATAGTTAATATGTACGTTCTTAGTCTATGTATTCTTTTAGTATCTATATGTGTGTGTTTGGGGATATAAAATGTTGGAATATGCTACAGAAGAGTACTATTACAAAAGAAGCACAATGTAAGTCAGCCACGGCTTGTCAAAGGCTGAGCCAGAAGAAGTCAGTCTAAAAGCCCTTTCCAGGCAAGACCAATTTGATTGCGGTGGATTTACATGCCCATTGTCCGTAGCCACCAGCTCAGCATAAGAGCCGCCCACACCATCTTTCCGCTCACCTTGAATTTGCAATTTCCCCTCTTATTCTTCCTATGTATAATTTGTTTCTTAAAGTTGGTAGAGTACGCTATGTGTTTTGCAATACATGCAAGCTGAGTGATATGACCAATTGGATTAAAAAAGTCCAATTTTGTTTCATGTCAAACTGTCAAAGACATATATTGTAGAGAATTTTTTTTCTCAGTATACTTCTAATATCTGGTTTTGTGGTAAGAACGCTTTCATACATATATTTATTCAACTTTCTGAGTTGAACATATACTAAAAAGAAACTAAGTTTAGCTAAAGCTAATTTGTGCTTTGCAAAATAGTTTCATGTTGTGTTAAGTTTGAGAAGTTCCTAAGGAGATGCCAGAAAATAGTTGGACTAGAGCCCAAATGTTGATGGCCAACTGTATCCACTACCAAATATGGAAAGCAAACCAAATCTAGAATAAGCAGATTGAAACTTGGTTTTTGAAAGCATCATATACAAGCAGAAATCTGTTTGGCAATCACAAACCAGCACCCCATTAATTAGTGGCAGATGTCACAGAACTGTAGGCCTAGAGCCCAAATTTGTGACCCATCAGGAAATTCATCTAGCCCACTGGATCAGTTACCAAATATGGAAAGGTAAAGGAACCGAATCTAGATAGAAGATTAGGGTCCATTTGATAAACCAGAGAGATGAACCATATATGTATATGGTGATGCTATCAAAAGATAATTTTGCTTCTCATGATCCAATATATATGTTTCAAGTTAACCTGAAATACAATAAGTACGATCTACTGTGCTGTTAACTTGGAGGACCGGGTAAACATCTCCTCCAAGCTTACTATTCCTTTTGATGTCGTGATTCAAACAATCCTTTGGAGCTTATGGAAATTTAGAAATGACACGGTGTTTGCAGCCAAAAAACAAAGAAAGATATTATCTTCAACGACATACTGCTCGATCTCTTTCACTTATTTTCATCTAGAACCAAGAAATCAATAATCGTCCTTTAGTTGGATTGACTGGTTTAATACCCTTGTAATGCTTTGACATCCATGGTGTAACTCTTGTAATTTTGTCACCTAGCTCATTTCTAGGTTATTTTTATACAATGTGTCGTTAAAAGAATAAAATATGTACGATAAGCTATGTTGGATCTTTTGTATAATTTCCAATGTTGATCTTTTAGGCAGTTGAAGCAAATGATTAAAATTTTCATTGAATCATTCAACTTAGTCAATGTTGCATTGTTTTCAGATGTACGTGATAACTAATCAACAATCAAATAGAGAACTAAAGGTACAAAAGTATTGACACACAATTACGTGTATGCTTATTCTGTGCTACCGCTGCACATGGTGTGCATGGCTGGAAGGCGTCGTGCCATCCGTAATATACCATCTCATAACGCCAGCCTCACACCCTCTTTGTGCCATAGGGATTGGCTTCGTCCCATCTAGCTCATGCCATAACGCTTTTTTTCCTTTTGTTGTGCCAGATCAGATTTTGTTTTATTGGGTTATGTGTGGTATAGGGTGTTCAATAACGCCAACTTTTGAAGGAATGTGTTTTTGTTTAAGTTATAGGTAAAAGAGGTGCGGTGATAAGACTTTTGCTATAACGCGAGACGGATGACTTGTGGGCACCGGTGCTCTAAGTATTTCAACATAGGATCGAAATGCAAAAACCGGCTTATCGTTCTTTTGTAGTTCTTGTGGAATAATGAATCTTGTTGAACATGACTCACAAAACCCTTTTAAAAAGACGACATCGTGTTAGAATTTGTTTGAGTGATCGACACTCTAATATGTACGGTTTCTATCAAGAAACCATAAGGTTTGATTTAGCATATCCGTGTTTCATGGTTGAGAACCTATTAGGTCAAATTTCAGTATTCTTTCACACACTACAGCTTTAGTAACATGATTTATCTAAGACCCTAGTATCATGCGTGACTCACACACCATCTAAGATAAATGAATTATTCGATTTACTATTTCTTAACTTATGTTTGGGGTAAATTAAAATTTGTATTAATTATCATCTTTTTTTTTCAAAAAATTGTTGTATTGATAAAGAATTGCGAATAGCCCACGTGAGGATTCAATCATCTGCTTGACATTATTGCTATATCATGACACTGAAACTAACTGATATGAATAGTCCATGAACTAATTATACACTTAAGTTTTAGATAACTTGAATTATTCCAAACCCCAAACTTGATCATGTGAACTAGTTTAGCCTGTTGAACCACCATGAACCCTTGTTATAGCATACCAGAAACTAGTATTTACCATCTTGTGCTTCATACCCCGAAAGCTCATCAAATAAACTATTAGTAATATTCTATCACATGCGCATGCAACAACATTTTAATAAACCTTTTCTGTTTGTTCAATAAACCTTTAATTAACAAGACTTGAGAAGCTATACTTTAAGAAAATGAAACCTTGTGTGTTTGCTCATTGATATATTCCTTGTAACTTGTTAAACATGCTATTAAACTCAACAACTTCAGCTTAGTCTAATCATCAGTCATCACAATACCAATAATAAGCTAAAATACCTAATTAATTAGGAAAGTTAAGATTCACTTTTAAACTATCCATTATAGGAACATGATTCCATAGGAATCATCCATTATATATTATTGTTGTTCCTAATGTTCCCCACTAGCTAATTGAGTTCCAAACACTAGGAATTTGTGGGAATTTATCCATGTTATCATCGTTTCTAACAAAGCCTAAGAGCCATCCAAACATCCAAGTTGATGGGACATGTTTTATTTGTTTGGGTCCCAACAATCAACTTTGTTTGGTGTTTATGGAGAGGAGGAAATTCTTTGATGACATGGGTGTTTGTCTTTTAACATAGTCATTAATCATAAGGTTCTAAAATAATATTGAAATTAAATTAAGAGTAAAATATATTGTTCGTTCCTATACTTGTACAAAGCCATCATGCTGAGTATGAAAAACTTTTTTTTATCATCAGACGTCCCTTTTTCATGTTTTTTTTTTTATCATCAAACGTCCATTTGACCGTGATCTCACAGTCAACCTCCGTTTATTAGTGAAGGTATAATGGTTTTTTACTGTGACGTACTACTTAAAGCCGTTGTACAGTGTTTTCATTTCCCTATATTACTCTTCTACCACAATTTTCATCCTCACCCATCATCCCTAAACTTTTCCCAAAACTATTCTTCTTCAAAATCTTAAACCTGTCAAAATGGTCTATTGCTAGTGTGGTAGGCAGCAATAGTTCGCACATCGTGGACAACGATAACCCATGGCGTCGATTCTATGTTTGTCCTGATCAAGTAAGTGCATGTTAATATTATTTATGTTTTGTGTTATTAGCAAAGTACACGGTAACAATGGTGGTTGTTTTTATCTTTAATGACTTGCCATTTTCATGATTAGGGGTCTTCTTGTCGGTTCATAGGATGGTATGATCCGCAAATGTGTGCTTGTTCAACAGTGATCATACCAGGCCTTTAGAGAAGATAAATGAGCTTGAGGTAAGATTACAAGCTTCTCAAGCCAATGTCTGGAAGTGGAATGTGTACATGTTGCTCAGTTGGATCTTGTTCTTGAATGTTTATGCACTTGGTTAGCTCTTTAGGTTTTATGTATGATGATGGTATTTTGTGTTTTGTGGAAATGTAAGTACTTGTTAGGGCATCATCTTAGTGTAACAACCTTGATTAAACAATGATCTAGTATGTACTAACTTACATCCTCTTTAATATAATGTTTCATGTTTTCCTATATTGAAAATGATAGTAATTGATTCTCATATTTGATTACCAATTTTGTTCTTATAATAGCCGAGTCTACCTTATCTTTATGCGATTGGTTATGAATTTGGTTAGTATTGACTTTTAACTATCAACATTGTTATGAATGTTATTAGAATTGACTTTGGTTTGTATTGGTTTTATGCATGGTTATAAGCATTGTTACCTTTAGAGGCTAGTGTAAAAATTTGGTCATTTGATACTTGTTGATTTGAGTTAGAGGTGGCAAACCAGGCGGGCACGCATCGGCTAGAATGGGCACGGGCTTAAACGAGCACCAAGCAACCGCACGGCCAAACAGGCGCATGTTATACAAATCGCTTAATAAAAGACCTAAAACGACTAAATAAATTCCTTAAACGTAATATCTTATTTATATTAACAAAATAAATATATTATATAAAAAATCTTTAAAACGATCGTTAATGTTCAACAATCGAGAGAAAAAAAGTGTCTGTTTGTGCCCATTTTAGTTTTCAATGGGCTATATGTGCCCATTCAAAAAAATTGGGCTAAATGTACCAAATCTTCTAAAATGCCCATTTAGCCCATCTTTTGCTTCCCAAGCACATTTTGCCACCTCTAATTTGAGTCTTCAATTGGGTATCATTTAACCATTTTGGCCATTTACAATTGTAGGCATCAAATGTTTACTTTAGAATAACATCACAATATTTGACCAAATGCATTTCCAAGTTGAACATGTTTAGGCATTTGCTACCTTTGTACCAGTACAATAACACAACAAATGTACAAAACCAATTCACAAGAAATACCTATGAAAATACATAAACATAACATGGTTCCATAAATAATGCAAATTGATATAATTTCAAATGCATAAAATTTCATGCTTTTCAACATAATAATAAGAGTTAGACACACACATTTAATTTTAAAGTACATAACTTATCCATAAAAAACAAAATAGATGAAGCATTGTCTAGTTCAGAAGCATAACACAATTAACCTATGGTGAGGACATTATTCTTTCCTGTAGTCTGCTGCCTAGTCCTTCTTGGTGGAGTATGCTGGGATGAATCAGAAACTGCTTGCACACCACTTGAGTAGACCTGAGATTCAAATTGGGATTGAACATTAGTAGCTTGAACTTGACTTTCAGATTGAACACAACTTGCTTGAAATCCAACATCTTGACTTTGAACAACATTTCAATCTTCATGTTGTTTCTTTGCTGCAACTTTATTACATTTAGGTTGTGTCTTCTTTGCTGTAACATTGTTTGTTGCAACTTTCTTAGGCACTTTATTACCTTTTTCCTTAGTACTTGAACTTTTTTGTTTAGGCTCACTTTGAGTACTTTGAGTTCCATATACACTACCCCTCCAAGACATGCTTTTCATTGTGTCTAGCAATTCCACAAACACCACATTGTACATTCTTCCAAGCCCCACACTTACCATTCTTAACAATATCTTGAGTTTGAAGTTTTCTTTTTTTATTGAGCTATCCTCGGTTGTTTGATGTTTGGTGGAACAATGGTTGTGGCCACATTGATTTTTTCCTAACGCTCATTGCCATGGGTTGGTTAATGTGTTTGTAAGTTTATTTCAAGTGTTAAGATAGTAACAAGGATGAGCCCATGTTTCCATAGATCCTACTTGTTGTCAAGGTTATAAATAGCGAGGCGCGGCATGGCGGCATGACTCGAGCCTCACGCCTTTTGCCAAGTAGAAGCTTTGCGTTTATGAGGCGTGATATAGTGCACAAAATATGAAAATATTAATATATTTATATCATATTTCATATATATCGAGTTTACAAAAGACGTGGCATAAGGCGGCGTGGCGTGGCGCCATTACCAAGCCTCACACCTTTGCGAGGTCTTTATGAGCCTTTAGAACCATGTCATTGTACATTTAAAGTCATATCTTGATTGGTAACAACAACATATTTTTGTTATCTCCCATCTTCTGCAAGTAAAAGTCTTACAACATTCACTACAGATTGGTCTCCTCATGACTAACCTAGAACTTATCTCCCTAATTTCATAAAACATTTTACTTAACAGCCTCTTTCTGAATCACAACTTTCATGTGATGTGCAGTTGGTGTTAATGGCCCATTAGTCATCCCAATCACATTCACTATTCGCTTCATACATTATTCTTTGATGTATTCTAAGGCTGTACTAATTGGTTTATTCATACCTCCAACTATTTTTCCATGAAACACTCGACACATGCTATTAAGTAACACATTAGAATGAGCTCTCCCTATACAATAAAAAAATAATTATAATTCTTTCATAATGCATTAATATATAGCATTTAAGTTTTACAGATAAATAATTTATCTGAAAAATATGCTCTTAACCAATGGATTGGTGGTATCTTACTTAACCAAGCATTTGCATGTTCACTAAATCTCTTGAAATCAAGCATAGCTTTCTCAAATTATATAAGTTGAGGCTATTGCACATCTTCACAAATAGTCTTTGAAAGCCCAACTTTCAATTGAAGTTTCATATTCTCATGAATGCTTCTAAGATAGAATATGATCTTTGCATTTGGAAAAACTTCTGCTAAAGATAGAATGATACCCTGTACAAAATCACATATATTCGGTGTCTGCTTAAAAACAGAGCAACATGAATTCAAGACCAATTTAAAGGAGTACCTTTATAATGTCACTAATATAAGTGAAGTTGAGTTTGGTCAGTTCAAGATCATCAAGAAACCAAGTCTATGATTTTGTGTTTTCGATTACGAAAACCATAAGCTAATGGGTATATACCATTGTTGTTATCATTCTCACAATTGTAAGACGTTGACCATTTGAATGACCATCAATACAAAAAGTATCTCCCAATAACTCTCTCCGACAAGCTTTAAATCATGCCTTTAATGCACCTAAATAAACACAAATTCTCTTGAATACTCTTGTTGGAAGAGTATGATCTGCAGCAGGTTCCACATTTATCCTAACTATTGTATTAGGGTTTGTCTTCTACAACTATACAACATAATCTCTCCACATGGTAAATTGCAGCTTAAATTCACCTCTAATATTTGTTTATGTTCTTTAAATCCCTTAAAACCTTCTGCATTGACACTTTAAGTTCAAATTGGTTGGTAAGTTGATTCTAAACTACCTTGACTCTGAAAGTTGTTGAGGAGGTAAACTCTAAATTTGAGAATACCCTTTATGGTTACTTCCTTGGTAAACGTATTGATTTTCCGGTTGTTGATTATTACGTTCGTAATACACGGGCCAAGTATGGTATTCAAAAGGTTATGATGAATGCGAAGAGGTTCTTTTTCTTTAAGTTTTCCACTCGTAAAGGTGTTGATGATGTGCTTGAAAACGGACCGTAGATGATTAGGAATGTGCCAATTATTCTTAAACCGTGGACTTTGAATACTAATCTGCTTAAAGAGGATTTGACTAATATTCCGGTATGGGTTAAATTCTATGATGTGCCCCTTGCTATGTTTCTGATAATGGTCTCAGTGTCCTAGCTACATTGATTGGTACTCCAAAATGTTAGATTCTTATACTAGTCAAATGTGCTTGGAATCATGGGGTCAAGTAGTTTCGCTAGATGCTTGATTGAAGTTAAAGCGGATCGGGTTCTTAAGAGAGCATCATTGTTGAGATACCATTACTTTATGGAGCAGGATCTACTATTGAAAAGATTCGGTGGAATATGAATGGAAACCGCCTCGGTGTGATACATGTAAATTGTTTGGTCATACCGATTGATTGTCCTAACTGCTCCACTTCCTACTCACCTAAACAGATCGTTAATGATGGTTTTCAACCGGCACTAACAAGAATAAGGGTAGGAATGGTGGTCCAAGTGTTCCAGGTAAGGGTGGTTTTACTAAAGTGGGTCCTAAATTTAGGTATCAACCTAAAGCGCCTCCTCCTGAACCCAAGAAGGTGGATAGTGCGAAGAAGTCAGCCACTGATGTGGCAAGTACGAGTGGGACGAAGATTGCTACATCTAACCCTTTTGATGTACTTAATACGATCGATCCTGAGGAATCTGGAAATTATACTGATGTAGAGGTTGTTAATACAAATAAGCCGTAAAAACGTTTATTTATATTTTAAGATCTTCTAATATTTTGTCGATAACAAACGTAAAATCATATTAACGAAACAAATAAAATACGTAAATGGTTTGAACTAATAGTTTCTAACATATTCACATTTTCACATAAAACACTAAAGCAAGTATAAGTGATTTTATGATTTAGATGCATATGTACAACAACTAGTGTTTACATATTGGGTTAACATATACTTAAACTAAGTATACTAAAATGGGTAAAAATATGTAAATACTAAAATGGGTAAAAACATGTAAATACAAAAATGGGTAAAAACTAGCAAATGGTATTGACCCATAATCCATGGTTTTATATATACCACTTAACCAAGTTCATTGTATCCTTAAGATACATTGTATGTAGAAAGAAAAACATGGATCAAACCATAACCCATGACCCATGACCCATAACCAAAAATACCTATGGGAAAGAGAGCGTTCCACGGATCCCCGGCTTTGTGCTAGCCGGATCCCAGTGGAAGGGATCCGGATCCGGGAACGAGAGAATTTATCTATAAATAGAGAGCCATTTCTTCCTTTCTATGAATCACTTTACACACATACTTCCCCCAAGTATTCTAACCCTCTAACCTCAGATCCAAGTGATCTATGTAGTTTGTCCTTTGTTTTTGTGTGATCTTTTAGGTTCATCTTAAAGGAGAGATCACCACTTCTTGAAGACGTGCAAACTCAAGTCCATGAGTTGCCAAGCTTCGTCATCATCAAGACAACTAAGGTTCTCTTGTTGATAGTTCTTCCTTTCTCCATAGATGTTGGGTTGAAGGCATTAGTGAAGAATGCCGAAAGTGTCAAGATGCAAGCATTAGTGAAAGGTGCTCATCATCCGTGTCAAAGCATTAGTGAAGAATGCCGAAAGTGTCAAGATGAAAGCATTAGTGAAAGGTGCTCATCATCCGTGTCAAAGTATTAGTGAAGAATGCTAAAGGTGTCAAGACGAAGGCATTAGTGAAGGGTGCCAAGCGTTGTGTCAAAGGCATTAGTGAAGGATGCCGAAGAATCAAATCAAGTAGCATTTGTGAAGAATGCATAGGTCGTATAATTGATGAGGTGCATCGTTATACATATAAGTAGTTGTTTATTTCAAGGATGGTGATATCCTTGATGATGTTGTAACAAGGAGTAGATCTCCTTGATATTAGGTGTTGTGTTGTAAAGGGTAGTAGTTCCTCCATAGTAATGGAACTAGGTGCTTAGCCTAGTACCTAATAAAGGGTAGCGACGTTGTGATAGGATTAGTTCTCCTAAGGTGTGAAAGAACTCGGTGGTTAGCCTAGCACCATATAAAGGGTAGGCGACGTTGTGTTAGGTGTGGTTCGCCTTGGTGTGAAGGAACCGGTATTTAGCTTTGTACCGGAAAAAGGTTAAGCGACGTTGTGAAGGCTTCTCCGCCATAAGGAGTTGGTGTAGTGCTTACGAACTCTCGAGTAGGTGACACGGGAGTGGAGTAGGGCAAGGAAGGGTCCTTGTATCCGAACCACTATAAATAACTTGTGTCGTGGTGATGTGCTTCTTACTCTTTGTCTTTCATTACATGTTTATATATCTATCTATCAACGCCCAACATAAACAACCAAATAGATTGACATAAGTCGATCTAAATATTTAAAAGGAAGTTTCAAACGGTAAAACTATTCAACCCCATTCTAGTTTTCCACAATTGGCATCGAGCTTCGTTACCAAGTTTCTTAAAGTATGTTGTACTTTAAAGACTTGATACGATCCGTGTATGTTTGAAAACTACAAAGAATGATTTTTTTTGTCATATTTTTTAAATCATTTTGTTGGACATTGATAGATGATTCTAACAACTTTTGTTCTTAAGAAATCTTCATGCTAGAATCTCTCCAATATCTTCATTCAAAGAATAATGAAGTCAACATTCAAGGAAGGATCTAAAAGTAATCACAACTTATGTACACCAAGTACAAAGGATTACTTTAAAAGCTCATGAAGTATCTTTGGTATTATGCCAAACCAAGAAGCATAGAGGTATGTTTTACTTTTCATTAGATAGGTTACATGAGTTCAATTTAGTTTCATAAGTTCTCTTTGTTTATTAATCACTAACATCATTAGAAGTCTCTTTCGTCACTTTTCCATCTTTTTCATCGTCGGAATAATACTCCTTTTAATTCATCAAACTAACGTCGTCATCACATATGAACCCTCGATATGTGATTCATCAAAAGCCGTCATTCAAAAACAATCTTCATCTAATACCTCCAACTATTTTTTTGCAAGCTAAATTATAACCCTACTACAAAAATAATGCCAAACAACTTCTTTTACGTCTGACATGAGTCGGATCCTCTAGTTGTACTATCCGGATCCCAAAAACAAAGGATCCGGGGGAACCGTGGAACAGAACTTAGTTATACACTTTCAAAAATTAACCGTTGATCTTTTCTCTCTACTCACATAACACAAAAACAAATACACCACTGATTTCATCCTCATTGGATTCCATTATCTCAAGTATTCCTTCCTAGAACACCATTGTAAGTAGTTACATTAACTTGTTCTAATTCTCATCATCCTAATTCTAGGGTTTATGGTTTCACAAATCTCTAATCAATTATTTTAAATTAGGGTTTTTAAAATTAATCATGAAAAGGGCTCTTAACATAACTAAGATCACATTGTGTTCACAACATTGTTAATACAAATCAAAACCATAAACCCACCACAATTAATTTTACCTAATTGAAAATTTTGTGTTTTAGGACCAACCATGCCCAAAGCTACTCAACAAGATCATCATGATACCGCTCACTACCTTACTCATTATTATCGTAATGAGGAACTCTCAAAATCGACCGCAAGGTCTTCAAAAGCTCGAAAATGACTTATCCATGAAGGTCGTGTAATCAGGAATGTTTCCTTGAAGATACCGACATTCGTCAAGTCTTCTAGGCAATCAATTTTGATTGTCTTCTTGACATTGATGAACAAATTTGTCCGGTCTTTATCTTTGAATTTTATAGAAGCATTAGGATCATTTGAAACGTCGATGATAGCATTTCAATCTCTTTCATCATCAATAAACAAAACTTCACTCTTCCTTTCAACACCTTTGCTCAAATTCTTCGCATTCCTTGTGAAGGAACTTGTATGTACTCTCAAGATTGGGCAATTAACACTCAAAACCTTGCACTTCATCCTAAACCAATGTACCATACTCCTCTTGATGAACCCGAAACAATCCGTGACACCATTTTCAAAATAAGAGCCGACCAATCCCGTTTCGACCGAAACAAGAAGCTCATTCACCGTAATCCCTTTCAAATGGAACTTTTCGAAATCCATCCCATGTTTAAAAAATGGGAAGAAATCCTTAGGGAAAACATCATAAGTCTAGTTGGAAACAAAGATCATCCAAACGCATGTCTTGTGCAAATGATCTATTGTCTTATCCACCAAAAGCCATTTAATCTCGCCTATTACATGGTAATGAGAATGGCTGGGGTATTCAAAACTTCCAACATGTTACTTCCTTATGGTATGCTCCTAACACGACTTTGTAAGTATGTTAGTGCATTGCAACCATCCCCTATCAACAATGATCATTTCCTTGCCGATCATGCAATGGTACCTCTTACCAAAATACCCTCTAAACGCTTCAAGGTCAATGGAAAGAAACCTAAAGCTCTCTCGGACTCCTCGGCCGGTGAAGAAGAAGATGAAGATGAGGAAGATGTGGACCCAGAACCAACATCAAATTAGAAATTCTTGAATACCACGAACAACTTCCAACCATTCCAAACGAGACCATGAATTTAAACAATTGAGGGCATGATTCAAAACCTCGCCACAACCTCACTAAGTCACAAAAGGAAAAGAAAGGATTGACGAAAGAGACAATAGGATTGTGCTTATTTTCATTTATTTTATGTTTGGATGATTACGTGTTAGTTCTTTTTGGTTTATGGAAATTTGGATATTGTTACTTTATCATACTTTTATAAGAGGTATTTTGTGATGACATGCTTGTTCCTATTGCCTTACTTATAGATTTATTAGTGTGCAAAATCTGCACATCATTTCTGTGTAGATTCCGATATGCGGATGTCGGATCCCATGATTAGCCTAGCCGGATCCCTTCCTTGAGGGAACCGTGGTATCCGTGACATCGATCGAGAATTCAAAGATTTCTTGCATCAAGATAACTTTCTAGATAACATCTCATTAGCTAAGCATATGATTTTAGAATCCAACTAGAACCATTTCAAGGATGAGAAAGGCTTAGACTCACTAAAGTCTTACTTAAAATCTTAGTCAAAATGCTTCTTTATTTATCAACACATCAAAGCCCACCATATTTCCGCCTCAATAACTCACAAAATGTTTCTCATCTTTCAAAACACTTAGTGGACAAATTAAAAATTTTAGGAAATTGTTTCCAACCACTTCTATCTCAAAGTGATACAAAATTAGCTTTGTCAATTCTTGTGATTTTTAAGATTTCTTTTAAACTTTACCTCAAGCTCAAATCGATCACTAGGATCATTTATTATCACTGACACCTCCATAACTCTTAGTGTTATCCTTCGACATCCATTGGTAGTCATCTTGTCCCATCCTCCTTCCATAAGAAGCAATCATTTGCTATAACACTTATTACCTTTGATCATTCAAGTACCCTTTCATCTTAAAACACTTAGAAGAACTGAAACATTCAAAATGAGATAGGCTTTAGCTCCTAGAAAACTTATTTCAAACCTGTCATAACTGCTGAGAGCCGGAACCCTAGGATTAGCCTAGCCGGATCCCTCTAAGGAGGGAACCGTGGGATCCGGTGACAGCTTTATGTCAAACATTGCTAAAACAATCATTTCAACTCATCTTCCTAACTCAAACACTCCATCTCATCTTAAATGAGTTCCTAGATCGTTGAAACTCGAATCACAACCTTGTGCATGTTAATCATCACATTTCCAAGAACATTAATTTATTAAGTCTTAAATGCAATTGCCAAGTTCTTCCCTTTATAAGCCATATTGCTAAGAACACTTTAGTCATCCAACACAAACACAATTATCAGCAATTGCAACCATCTCCTTTAGTCATTTCATCATGAGAAAGGCTCCTAGTGCTAACTCATCCACCCAAGAACCACCCAAGAAACTTGCTAGAATCATACACGAAGTTTCCTCAACCGAATCATCTCCGGTTAAGTCCACCAATGCTAGGATTACCCCTACACCAAGGAAACAAATCAAACTAATCCCCAAGAAGAATGTTCCACTAGGATTTCTTCACCAAATTTTACTATACCAAACAAACCTCTACAACTCAACCAACATCATTAGTGCCTAGAGCCACCTTGCAATCATCTCCACAATCTCATAATGTAGAAGATTTACCCTCTTGGCCATCTCATCTTTCACCATTGCCAACTACTTCACTTGAAAAGATTGAGCAACATAATCAAAGTGTTGAATCAACACTTGCTCCAAAAGCAAACTCTATCATTCCTCCCAATAGTCCATTTTGGATTATGAGAAGACATCAAAGGCAACCACCGACCAAATGGAAGTTGATGCTTCTTTACCTCTACCTCAAACATTGTAGAACCACCACTTAATGAGCCTCCACCAAATCCTTCTTCATTTGAAGATCCTCAACCCACTTCACTTGAACTTTCACTTCAAGAAACTCAAAACCATGACAAAGATTGCTATCATTGTAAACACATTGAAAGGTTGATACATGAACTACGTGAAGAGCAACGTTTCATTTTTCATCACCTCCTCGAACGCGTTTCAAGAGGTCAACAAGCCTAAACTACAATGAGCATCATAGTCACAAGCTCAAACCTAGAATGTTTAGGAAACTTCTCTCATCCTTGATCATCATTAAGCTTTTAGATGAATCTTAAGTTTGGGGTAAACTCATTAGCATTAGTAGCACTTCTTTGGCTAGTTCATTCTCTTGTTTTAGAGATTTGTTCAATTATCTCTTGTTTTTATTGAATGAATATCTATATGCTATATTTATTGAGTGCATTGTGCTTGTTATTTCACATCTTCATTAGCATTGAATGGAACATTCTCTTTGTCAAGAAACTATCAAACAGATAGCGGATCCTCCTAAATACCTAGACAGATCCTCCAAGAAGGGAACCGTGGGATCCGTGGATCAAGCATAAATTTCTACTAACTTGAGTTTTACTTGCAGGAAATTATGCATTATACTTTTCTAACCTTTACTTTGTAGATTTTCAAATTAGCATATGAAGATTTTGACACCATAAAGCTAGGGGAGCTTTGTGTCAAACGATATTGCAAAACACTTGCAACATTAATCCGCTTTTGGATTATACTTCATGATACCCCATTGCATCTTTGCAATCTTCAATGGGGAGCACGTCATCACTTAGACGAACCATTTGCAAACTTAATTGCAAACACAATTAGTTTATTTTACGTCATGTCCTTGACGCCTTTCAAAGTGGATGGACTCGTCAAGGGGAGTTAAGACGAGTACCATTCCCGTCACTTGCTCTCTTTACATTTTTACATTTTTTCTTATAAAAATTTTGTTAGTTTCTTTAACACTTTTGTTTCGACAAAAGGGGAGAAGAAAGTAAAAACTACAATTCAAACTTTTACAATTTTTAGATTTTCCTTAAAATAATTTTATGTTTTGTCATCAACAAAAGGGAGATTGTTAATACAAATAAGCCGAAAAACGTTTATTTATATTTTACGATCTTCTAACATTTTGTCAATAACAAACGAAAATCATATTAACGAAACAAATAAAATACGTAAATGGTTTGAACTAATAGTTTCTAACATATTCACATTTTCACATAAAACACTAAAACAAGTATAAGTGATTTTATGATTTAGATACATATGTACAACAACTAGTGTTTACATATTGGGTTAATATATACTTAAACTAAGTATACTAAAATGGGTAAAACATGTAAATACTAAAATGGGTAAAACATGTAAATACTAAAATGGGTAAAACTAGCAAATGGTATTGACCCATAATCCATGGTTTTATATATACCACTTAACCAAGTTCATTGTATCCTTAAGATACATTGTATGTGAAACATAAATAATAAAAATTAGGTTTTCTCTCTCTCTATGGGCGATTCCAGCCACCACTTTCCCATCTATTCCAGGCCTAAATCAACCCTCCTAACCGCCTCTCTACTAAAATATGATCTCTGATTCGTGTTCTTGGTATGCAATCGGTTATAGGGTTGTGTTTTTTGAGGTGGTGTGCTGCGTTTCTGCCATAACCCTTTGGGGAGAGAAAAACCTATTTTACCCGCCATTACAACATCGCCTAAATGCTCTTTTTCGAGACGATTTTCTTCTAATCTTTTTATTAGGATATCGTTTTGTTATGGATCCGATTTTCCACCGTGTTGTTTTGTTTATTGGAACCTTAAAACTTTATTGTTTTTAGGTATTAGGTCGATTGATCTTTGATTGATCATGTCCTAACGAAACCCTTTATCGTGGTCTTTTCGATCATTGTTTTGGGTTTTGTTGCATTTACGTGTTTCATTCTATGCCCTGATATAATCGATTGATTTTCTTTAGGATGTCACGTGTTTGTTTGTGTCGAGGTTGCTGGGATTTGTATTGATCCATTGATGTGGGATCTGTGTCGACTGTGGTGTTCATATGTGGTTTGTATTGATCCATTCATGTGGGATCAGGTAGTGACTCTTTCTCATCTTTATGGCTGAGTGGAGTGTTATACATACATGATGATGTTGATCTTAGTACCTGCTGCTAATATGGGTAAAATGGAGTCGAGGTTGCTGGGATTTCCTTCTGATATAGAAGGTTTAATCTGTATGTATATGCTTAATGGTTGCTTTGTGATTGCTTCTTGTCTAAGGGTGATCATGTATGTGATATGGACATTAAGGGTGTGTTGCTCTTGTGCTGCTGCTTTTTAATGTTTCTTGGGTCGTCTTACTTGGAAGTTAGCCGCTTAGGCTATTTGGAAGTCGCTGCTGAAAGAAATAGCATGTATCATGCTCATTATGCGCCTCTTAATATTTTCAGAATGAACACATTACTGTGTTAACCATTGATGAGACGTTTTTTCAGGAGCTTGTGTTGCCATCTCGGTGGTTTGTTTTAGAAAGTTGTTTTGCTTCTTTCTTTGTAAGTAATAAGAATGGATGTGTCATTCTTATTTAGTGTTTTAGTTAGTAGCTTGTTGAAGCTTGTTCATGAGTTCGGCTTGTCATTCTCATGATGGTGTGGTTTGTTGCACTACGGTGCGTTCTTATTCGCCCATGTAACGGGCCGGGTTGTAGGACTTCACCTACACCTTTGTACTTAAATGTTTTTGGTATAATACATTTTACCGGAAACCCTTTACCAAAAAAATAAGATACATTGTATGTAGAAAGAAAACATGGATCAACCCATAACCCATGACCCATGGCCCATAACCAAAAATACCCATGGGCAAAGAGGATGTTCCACGGATCCCCGGCTTTGTGCTAGCCGGATCCCAAGTGGAAGGATCCGGATCCGGAAACAAGAGAGAATTTTCTCTATAAATAGAGAGCCATTTCTTCCTTTCTATGAATCACTTTACACACATACTTCCCTCAAGTATTCTAACCTCTAACCTCGATCCAAGTGATCTATGTAGTTTGTCCTTTGTTTTTGTGTGATCTTCTAGGTTCCTCTTAAAGGAGAGATCACCACTTGACGACGCAAACTCAAGTCCATGAGTTGTTGCTTTCGCCATCATCAAGACAACTAAGGTTCTCTTGTTGATAGTTATTCCTTTCTCCATAGATGTTGGGTTGAAGGCATTAGTGAAGAATGCCGAAAGTGTCAAGATGCAAGCATTAGTGAAAGGTGCTCATCATCCGTGTCAAAGCATTAGTGAAGAATGCCGAAAGTGTCAAGATGAAAGCATTAGTGAAAGGTGCTCATCATCCGTGTCAAAGTATTAGTGAAGAATGCTAAAGGTGTCAAGAAGAAGGCATTAGTGAAGGGTGCCAAGCGTTGTGTCAAAGGCATTAGTGAAGGATACCGAAGAATCAAATCAAGTAGCATTTGTGAAGAATGCCTAGGTCGTATAATTGATGAGGTGCATCGTTATACATATAAGTAGTTGTTTATTTCCAAGAATGGTGATATCCTTGATGATGTTGTAACAAGGAGTAGATCTCCTTGATATTAGGTGTTGTGTTGTGAAGGGTAGTAGTTCCTCCATAGTAATGGAACTAGGTGCTTAGCCTAGTACCTAATAAAGGGTAGGCGACGTTGTGATAGGATTAGTTCTCCTAAGGTGTGAAAGAACCGGTGGTTAGCCTAGCACCGATAAAGGGTAGGCGACGTTGTAATAGGTGTGGTTCACCTGGTGTGAAGGAACTCGGTATTTAGCTTTGTACCGGAAAAAGGTTAAGCGACGTTGTGAAGGCTTCTCCGCCATAAGGAGTTGGTGTAGTGCTTACGAACTCTCGAGTAGTGACTCGGGAGTGGAGTAGGCAAGGAAGGGGTCCTTGTCGAACCACTATAAATAACTTGTGTCGTGGTGATGTGCTTCTTACTCTTTATCTTTCATTACACGTTTATATATCTATCTATCAACGCCCAACATAAACAACCAAATAGATTGACATAAGTCGATCTAAATATTTAAAAGGAAGTTTTAAACTGGTAAAACTATTCAATCCCCCCTTCTAGTTTTCCACAGAGGTTTCAAGTAATACAATGGAAGCAAAGGAGGTTGGGTCTATCGAAATAGGTAATGTATCACAAGATCCGCTTGTGAATGATTCAATGGTAGCTAACGCGGCTGGTCCTTCCCCCATTGTTAAGAAAATTGGGGAATTTGAAAGGCTTCTTATTGATGGGAAAGCTACCTTGTTGATGATAATGGTGCCCATTAAAAAGTTGATTATCGTGGTTATAATAAGGATTTTCCGCTACTGCTTACTAAAAGGGTTAACCCATTCACTAAGGTGGAGAGATTGTGGATTCGATAGTGATGATGAGGAGGTTGTGAACACCTTTGATGACACGAGTAATCTATTTGGTGGTGTTCATGATCGCCAAGATGACTATGATGACTATGGTTATGATAACTATGCAGATCAGGTTTACGATCTTCCAGGAAACTTGGATGCCTATTATGACACGTATGGTATCAAGCTCCAAGGCCTTGGTAGGAAGTAATTTAATCTCCATAGGATCTAATGTTATATTTTGAGTAGTGGTTTATTTTCTTATATAGAGAATAGGAAGTATCTTGTTATGTAAGTTTTTTGCCTATGTAACGGGCTGAGATATGGGATTCACCCATATCCTTTGTACTTAAACGTTTTTGGAGTAATATATTTACTGGGTCTTTGACCTTTTACCCAAAAAATAAACTACCTTGACTGGAATCTGTGGATTGGCTTGAACTTGTTCTATTATTTGATGTGAGAGAAAGTTAGAGTCAAAATATGGGATCTCCCTTGACTGCAAACAAGTGTGTTCATCGATCTTCATAACTTCTGACATTCCAAGTTTTTGTGCCACGCCTTCACCGACATACAACAACCATGGGCGCAGTGTTGGTGAAGAATCGGTTTTGGTGATGGTTGCCATTAATTCCTTCCTTGTTGTACATCCGGTTATTTAACCTTACTTGCATTGTTCGCCTTATACCCATCCAACACTTTCACATGGGCTGAAACTAGAACAAAACCCATACATATGGCCCTTATTCTTTCTTGTCATTTTTTTAAAAGTCAATACCTTTCTAGTTTCTATTAAATGCTCTCTTACCTTCCCTTTAATTTCTTTTGCGTAACCAAATGTTGACCAAAGTAAAAGAATGTTTTATAAATAGCACCATCATCCTTTGTTCTAATCTTTCTCATCCTAAAATAACATACAATTGACTAAGTACCACAAGCAATTTTCAAAGACATTAGTATCTATGACATCTAACTTATTTTTTAAATTAAACCCTAAGTCGACTTTCTCCTATGCGATTTTCAAGAAAACCGAAACCCCTATTTTTTTCTAATCGTTCCTCCTTATTACCCTAATCCGTTATTCTCTAATACGTTTCTGATTACTATTATCAGATCGTCTTTAGTTTAATTCGTTAGGGCTTTATTCATTCGATAGTTAGGGTTTTTGGGTTTTCTGAATTGTTTGCGCTCTATTGTTGATTCTTTGTGTCGGTTTTAATCATTCAGGGTCATTGCACGCTTATATCTTTCGATTATGCTCTTGAATATGGAGGTCGGTTGATTGGTGGTGGGTTCTTTAAACCCTAACTTTCGCTAGGGTTTCTAGGTCGATTTAAGGTTGTTATTGGTCGTTGTTTGATTGTTTTAGGGTTTCGTATGATGGAGAAAGGGTTTTTCAACAAGGATGGCTCGTCGAATAAGTGTAGCTCTTCGGTGAAAGCTACAAAACCTGACATCAACTTGGCCGATCAAGTTGACATTAGTGCGTTGGAAGCTAGGATGAAAACGCTTAATGGTGAACATGGAGATTCCAATGCGTCTGCTACTGAACTGCGTCAAGCTGCTAGGATTAACCCCAACGTTAAAGATGGGAACCAGCTTGAGGGTGTCGTATTAGAATCTAACATGCATGATATTCATTCAGATTCTATTTGGGGTAATACAAATCTGGATAATACAAGTTATAGTTCTACGTTTGTGGGTGGATTCGATTCGAGCAATAAGACAAATTCTGGTCCTAACGTGTCTACACCCAAGAACGTGGTGAATGCTTCTACCTCTGGTCCGAAAGAGATTGGTAGTGAAAGTAACGATATAAGGTCATTTGCTAATGTTTTAAACCCGGAACGAGTCTCAAGGAAAGTTAATTTTCGTCCCTTGGTGAATGAGACGCGCATTGATAATCATGATACGGTGCTTCCGAAGGCTGCTATGGAGGGTGTATTCAACCGGTATGAAAATACACTTGTTGGCTTCTTTGTTGGCAAGAATGTTGCTTTTCATCTGGTTAAGAATTACGCTCCAACACGTGGGGTAAGTTTGGTTTTAAACTAATGAAGAATGATGATGGTGTTTTCCTCTTTAAATTCGATTCTAAAGAGGGTGTTGAGAATGTTCTTCAATGGGGCCCTTGGATTATTCGCATTCTCCTCTCATTCTCACTAAATGGACTCTGATGTGCTATTGTCTAAAAGTGAGGTAACTAGAGTTCCGTTTGATTAAATTGCATAATGTGCCATTACTTGCATATTCGGAAGATAGGTTGAGCTTAATTGCTACTCAGTGGGTGTTTCGATTATGTTAGATGCTTTTACTAGTTCCATGTGTGTTGATTCATGGGGTCGCATTAGTTTTGCACGTTTCTTGTGGAATTATCGTCTCAATTTGAGCTTAAACATGTGGTGACTATGGCGATCCCTAATAAGGATGATAGTGGCTTTACTACGGCAAGTATAAAAGTGGAATATGAATAGAAGCCGCCACACATGCGCTATGTAAAGTGTTTGGGCATGATCACGCTTGTTGTCCTAAGTGTATTAAGGAAAATAATGATGTTCCCCCACCTCTAATGAGGATGAACCCGATGATGGTTTTAAGGTGGTGCATAATCGGAAAGCCAAACCTAAAGGTACGAAGATGATGGTGGTATTAATATGGGTGGTCCTAGATTTGCACCTAGAAGCGGTATATGTTGCAAAGACGAAGACACCGGCATTGCTAGTGGTAATACTAAAGATACACCGATTACTACGCCTAACTCTTTTGGGACTCTTGAGGTGGAAGATGATTTGGGCATCCCAAGTACTATGGTCGATTCTTCTACTAACAAGGTCCAGACTGGAAGTCTTCTGGTACTACTAAGGAAGCGGTATTGATGGATCTCGGGAACGGACTCGATTGATATTGGTGAGGCGCCTAAGCCTCAGGAGAATGGGACTTCTTCACGCCAAGCTTGTGAGTGATTCAATGGGAACAATGGATGTTGGTTCTACTCCCATAGTCGAGAAAATTGGTAAGCTTGAAAAGCTAATTATTGATGGGAAAGCTACTCTTGTGGATGATGATGGTCAACCTATTCCGCCTACCTCTTCTACTAAGAGAGTTAACCCTTTTCTAAAGTGGGAGAGATTGAGGTGTCCGATTCAAGATGAGGTTGTTGCTAACCCGCTTGATGAGTCTGCAAATATTTTTGGTGGTGCCAAGAGTTTGAAGATGAGTATGATGACTATGACTTGATGACTATGCGAAACAGTTCGTGATCTTCCAGAATTTGATTCCTTTAATGCCATGTATGGCACAAAGTTTCAAGGTCCTAGGAAGTAATTTTATTTTGTTGTGTCATATGTTATCATTTGAGTAGTGGTTTGTTTTCTTGTTTAGAGAATAGGAAGTGTCTTATTATGTAAGCTTTATGCCTATGTAACGGTGAGATATGGGATGTCACTCATATCCATTGTACTTAAACGCTTATTTGGTTAATATATTTACCAGGTGCGGATTACTCCCTTTACCCAAAAAAAAAAAAAAACTTATTTTTAAATTTATGTCATCGGTATATGGCTACATGTCCTTCCATTGCCTAACATGTACTATTACTCACTTGAAACAAAGCAAGTTATAAATCAATCTTCTCACAAGTATTCTCTTCATTTTCCAGAATTAAGTCATCAGCTATCCGGGATGATATTCTACATTGCTTAACTGCCTACTCTGACTCAGTTGGAACAGAGTAACATCAACATCAGGCTCCTCAAAAGTGTTATTCACATCAATCAGTGATCTTACTACGTTGCCTAACTGCTTACTCTTACTCATTTGGAATAGATTAACCTTAACATTAGGCTTCTTAAAAGTATTATCCTCATCGATCAGTATTAATGCAGGATCACTGTTGTCACTAACATCAGCTTTGCTATCAAATCCAACATTCAACTCTTTAGCATTTTGAAAGACTTCAAAAAGTTTATATTTTTGCATATGTGATAAGGATTTAAAACGTACGCTTTTAGGGGGTCATTTAAGCCCTATTTCGACACATTTTATATCCGTTATTGCTTAATTTCGTTCCTTTTCACTTTTTAGGTCTTTGGAAGCAAAATGCTAGAATGAAGCACATTTGGACGAAAAGGAGCAAAAACATGAAAAAAATGGCAAAGTCAAGATCGAAGACACTCAAAGTTGATCATCAGAACCTAACGACGTCCCATCCAAAGGCGACGCCGTCCTCTATGAAGACTTGATCAAAATAACACTGCGTGAAATTCTGGTTGTAAAGTCGACGACGCCACGCTTTAAATATGAGGGCGCCACTCGCGCTTTCACCCGCAGGGCGACCCGGATCTAGAATTTAGACGACGTCTCAACTAAAGACCGATGGCGTCACAACTCTCAAGTGACGCCGTCCCATCGATGACTTGACCCACGAAATCCTAATGATGGCGACCGACGACGTCGATGCAAAAGGCGGCGCCGTCGCGATTGTAAATCTATATATAGAATTCGATTTTTACGTATTTTAGAGGTAGGATTTTGAAGAGCAAACCTAACTCGGTTGTAGTCCGACTTGGACAATATTCTAGGGTCCCATACCCTATTTTACACATCAAGATAAGTTTGTTAATCCAATTTATCATTATGTCTACCTCATGTTCGATTGATTGTGTGTATGCTTGCTTGTCTAACATGTCTAGCTAAATTACTTCTGTGTTTGCTTAGATCTATGAAACCTAGTTATTGATTGTTGATTAGGTGTTTCTTGCCTTAATTGAAATTGGCTTAGAAGTGCATCTAGGCTATCGTTGTATTTAATGCTTGAGTATACTTGATGATGATATGGTATACGGATGTAATAACTTAGGTTTGTCGATTCCGTGAATCATATACGAGAGATAACCTCATAGAAGTAGGGGATACGCACACCCTACGACTTTTAGGAATATAACGCGTTAAAATAAAGGACGTGACAATTCAACCAACCAATAAAAGATAACTATGGAGTAATAGTATCCAAGTGAACACATTTTAATCATCATACGAGCACACCTCAATTAAACATAGCTATCCGTAGTAATTAGATAATTAGTAGAAGTAGAGTAATCGGTGAAGTACCAACCCCAACCAATTGCTCGAGATTTTACCTTAGCTTTCTAAAAACTATAAAAGGATAAAAAAAAAAAAAAAGAATCATCCTCAACCCCACATTCTCGTCATATATTTCTTACTAGCATTCCTATTCCCCTAGAGAACGATATCAATCTCTGAGGCTTACCCCATACTACACTACAACGATTAGGTTCACTGCCTAAATGGTTGAAAAACTTGCTCGTAGAAAAGGAGGTTTTCTCGACCCCGAATGCCTTACTGCGCTATCAATATGGTCAACAGGTTGGTTAGCAAAAGACATGTCAAGTGCTGAAAACACAGGTTCAATCTCTGACAACTTACTAGATTCCCCAATACTATTGATGTCCAAAGATAGTTATATTAGTTGTATAAAAGGCTCTACTACATGCTCACTATCACAGTTATCTAAAACCAATCGTCTACAACATGATTGGATAGCAACACTACCTATTTCGATATAAACATCTATCATCTTATGGTCACTGACAATGTCTTCAAAAATTTAAGATTCACAGGCTCACGGAAGCTATGCAAGCCATCATCCAGTGTACTACCAAGCTTAACAAAGTAGCAGTAATTAGTTTGTCCTTCCACATAATCAGGATGGACAATATGAGCATCCATTTTATCAACAAACACCTCATTAATATCAACATAATCAATAATACATTATTTACCTCCTTCGTATATTCTACCTCGCCAATTTTTAAAAACACCATTGTGATGAACCCTCATGTTAAACTCACCTAATCGTCCATCTATTGAAACCAAGAACAAAACACTGCTAAGATTATGTAACCTAAACGGCAAATACCTTAAAAAATCGTACGAACGTATCATTGAAAAAAAAACAAAAAAAATAAAATAAAATAAAATAAAAAACTTAACATATCTTCTCAGTGCAAAGTTTTATTCTTTCGTAGGGTCATCAATAAAAGCTTGTTCTCTAACTTGTCATAATGTAAAATCAAGGTTGGGGCTTGTTAATTTGTCACTCAGAAAATTTGATTTCAGTGCTGACAATGCATTAGGATTTTTGAGTAAGCTTTCAAGACAAGCTTGGGGATGAGTAGTGAGTACAAAGCTATGTTATATTAGAGATCATGGCGGGAAAATGAACGAGATGTTTGAAACAAGAACATTAAATGAGAAAGAGAAAAAAAATTCACAGTAAAAACACCATTATTTTCTCACCAATAAAAGGATGTTCGGAGGTTGACTGTGAGATCACGATCAAATGGACCTTGGATGATCAAAAAACATGAAAAGGGACCTCTGGTGATGAAAAAATGTATTCCAGACTTAGCATGATGGTTTGTACAAGTAGGGGACGAACGGTGTATTTTACTCTTAAATTAATGAGCAATTTTTTTCTACGCATTCCAAAGATGTCCAGACACAGTTGAATATAAAATCTATTTAGAGACAATTTTGGTATGTAATTCAAATATCTAAAATCAATTGGTTAGTCTTTATACTCTTTGCCTTGGTCTATATTTAACTTAATCGCCAAGGTTTTTTATCAAATTTTGAAAATATATTAAGCTTACAAATTCACTATACATAACACAATTATTTCACACAATTATCTGGAATATTACCTGAGTACGCATTGCATATATACATTGCATATATACATTGCATAATGACTTCTAAAACCAAAAGTATAATTGCGTAGCTAGGTTAAAAGCCATTTGCTGAACATATATACATTGCATAATGACTTCTAAAACCAAAAGTTGTTTAATGAAATTTAATTATCAACATACATATGTTCTGAGTTCTGTTTCTGTATTTTTACTCACATAATAATAAATTTTATTAAATACAATTTACTTTCTATTTATAGGAATTCAGAGAAAATCTACTTTTACTTTCTGTAAACAATAGATTTAATTTCAAAGAAATTAAATGCACCTCTTTGAATTTAGTAAAAGAAAATGCTAAAGACTCGCTAAACTCTAGTATTTTTTTTAACTCACATCCGTGTCTTTTTGTTATTAACAATACGAAATAAGAAAAAAACATGTCATTATTGACTTTACTATATAAGTAGTGTTGTGAAATAAGAAATTAAATTTTATATGTTTTAAAATTAAATTCAATTATATAACATTATTATTACAGCATATCTAATTAGTTATAATTTTTGGTTTTTCATTATATATTACACGAATTAGAACTTTATTTTGTAGCTTTAAAATATATTTTTTTAACCACTGCAAGTCTGCAACAAATAGCCAAAATTCTCATATTATTTATTTTTTTCTTAACTTTGTTCCATCTCATATAAGGACAAAGGGGAGAATATGCTTTTGATATCGAAATCAATCCAATGCTTAACAATAGAACGTTCAAGGACGCTAGTCATATTCCAAGATATTAAGAGGTTCACTTGGTTGCGATTTTTATTGTATTCCTTTAATCTATTTCGTGTCAATATATTCCTTGAAGTTTAAGAAAACACGTTTGCAGTCTTTGTGCCTTGTTACCGAATAAACTACATTTGCATCTAATACTATTATTAGAAGATTCCTAATATCAACTTATTCAGAAAAACAATTGACATTGTGTCTATGTACTTTAAGAGTAAATAATGTGTCTTAAGTTAATCATCTAAATTACCAAATATTATAGTTTTGCGATTTTTGGAGTAGATGTAGTTCTTCCACTCTGTCCAATTGAATTAATTTTTTCTGTGAGATCGTATGTGATTGTCAAAATTACTTATACCCCATTAAACACACACACTCAACACTTTCCTCTCCTATTTTTGCACCACCGCACGTGTTGACTTACCACCACAACGAACTGGCCAGGCGTGGTTGAGGGCCTTATTATGTCTATCTAATGGTGATGCCAACACACATAATGCTCAAAGATGAGATGTTATTAATACATACTATATGTAGCAATTATTTTCTACTAAACTTCTATTATTTTTCTCCTGAAAATATCTAGTCCTAGCTACTTGTCCAAAAGATTTTAGTAAATATACGGAAAACTAACAAGTCAAATACATTCTACCAAAATAGCATAAAAAGTCATATACCAATAATGCACTTGGTGGGAAGAAACACACATAAAGTATTAAAGTTATGGCATACATATATTACTTTTTTTTAATTATATATAAGTCAACATTAGTTTAAGAATTTTCGCTAATTATATTTTTCACCAATTCAAATATTATATCTATTTGCTAAAGTGTTTTTGGTTTGTTAAAATATAAAAGTAAACAAGTATTTAAAACAATTCAAAAAAAAATGTAGACTTATAAATTAGCGGGGGGAGTAACGTACACGTAGTTTAAAACACTGAAATGTGGTAGTAATATATAACATCTCAAATAAGAAGATTGTAAACATTAAACAAAAGTTACATACGTATATGAAATTAAATTAAATGGTGGAGTAATCTAAAATAAAAGTGAAATAATGGAGATGTGGGGTTGAGCTTGAAATGACAAGATATGAAATGAAATAAATGAAAATGCAGACATGGAAGTGACATTTCAGATTCTGGTGCAGCCGTTCCTTCTGCACACACATTCACCCATGAATAAAGACAAGCCAGGCCTGCTTATAAATCTAACCTGAGGAAATTAGCTTATTATATTCTGTAAATTTATTTATTCACTGACTTAAAAAGTTTGTAAACTTTTTAAATTGTGGAATAGAAAATTAGGTTTTAGTTAGTAGCATAAAAAGCAATTCACATAAACTCTGTTGATTCATGTATAAAACTGTGATATTAAACTAGGTAAATATATTATATATATATATATATCGATTTTCACTTCTTAAGTGAACTAGGTGAGTCGATGTGGCCCGTCGACATATCACATGTAGTTTAACATCATATTAGGATAAAAGTTCATGTCGCACATCAGTGATCAAGCGAGTAATCTCCAAAAATCTTTTTTGCATAGTCGCACAAATATTTTAAGCAAATGGTTGGCCAAAAATCTGTAAATCATATCCTTTTTGTTAAAACTCATCTTCATTTTAACCTTTTAAGTTATTTTCGCTGGTAAAAATTAAACCAGTAAATAATTTAGTCTAGAAGAAATATTAGAAATAATTGAAAATAACCTAGCTATAGCCACAACTAAATGAACAAATTAAGTAACCTGACCACATCAAGATCTGTTTCAAAAACAAGAACATATAGATCAAAATTTTCATCATGTAATATTTAAGCAAGGGTTTAGGAAACATCCTTTCTAAACTCGATAACCGCACTCATATGAATAGAAATTTTAGTCCAACTTGCAATGTGCCGAAAAAAGTCCTAGTTGGAATGCATGGATCTATGATCTTGCTTGAGTTCTAATAAAAAAAATTGTAAAATTTCTTTCTCGAGCTAGCTTCTTGCTTGAATCCTAATAAGATTTTCGCCGTTAAAAGTAATTTAGCATGGGTTATAACAATGCAAACTCTTATCAACGAAACAAATTTATTTATAGATCGAGCCATAATCATGCCAGAAGTGGGACGCATCTTTATCCGATATCATGTTGTTTTCCACATTAGTTCGAGTAGAATGGAAAGCCGTTTGAGACGGTGATATGAACATATATGGACCACTTGATATACTTTTATGACACCAATAAAAATCAAAGCTTCAAGGCATTGATTGCATAGACTGAAAAAAGTATTGTGGTGGATGAAGAATCATGAGTTGCAAAAGATCATTAAGAATGTGGTCCAAACCAAAAAGGTTCTCTAGCTTTTATCAAGGGGGTTTAAGCGTTGATTTTGCTGTTCAAATAGCTTTATGGTCTATATGTATGCATTTGGACACGAATACTCTTTTAATAGATTTCTCATATCTAGGGTTTAGAGGTTACCCTTTTCCATCAATACTATTTCACGGAAAGGTGAACAAATATATACATTCAATACATATATGCTAGTAGAAAACTTGAACCGCAATAGAATTTACCAACGGGGATTGTAATTAATATAACTTTAATCTCGTTTGCTCATCTCTACCTCATTATTGAAGCTAGGCGAATAAAAAATTTCCGTTCACAAAAGAAAAGGCCGTACTCATAAAGTATATGTTGCTCGTATAAATTTTACTCAAGAGTATCATTGAACAAAATTGATAGTTTTGCTGTCCAACTAGAGGTAGTAAACAAAGGCTTTGAATCAGTGAGTAACATTTTGCTGCATGTTATATTAGGAGTTGTGAGCTGGATTAGTCAAATTAACATCTATCTTTTTCGGTTCAAGTTATCAATAGTAATGTATTTAACAATTTAGTGGGATGCAACTACAGCATGTATTGCTGTGGGATACAGAAACTCGGCTTCCTTGAACCAAATATCCTTCCTACGGAAAACATTACAGTGTAGGAGTCCTTCAAGTTGGTTAGAGTGAAGCGGTAATCTGAGCATCAAGTTGATGTAGAGATTTATCGTTTGTATTAGCATCAACATGTAATATATCTAGCTTCAATTACTCTAATTGACTGAACATAACGAATAATTTCGTTATATATTCATGTTGTCGGTATGAATAAGTTTTCAGGTAACTTTGCCTCATTAGGTTTATATATGATTACATTTTTTTTTTCTTTTATATCTTTAATTAAGAAAAATTAAAACTGTTGCCCCAATATTTTTTCTTTTATATCTTTAATTAAAAAAAGATAGTAATAAAAAGAAATGTAAGTCTTGAATGAACTGCACAAGATCAAGAATCAATGGCTGTGGCTTCACTTACTATATATAGCAAGGCCATTAAACGTGACTGTGTGAAGCAAGTACGTACTAAAACATGAGACGAAGTGGACAACTGATATACTATGTATAAATTAAGATAATTAATTTTATAAATCTTGCTACTTCTATTTATACCTTCTAAATTCATCAAAGTTAGTACTTTTAGGCATTATGTCTCAAGGACACGATACATTTGCTTCTTTTCCTTTATGCATTTAAATAGGTCGATTTTCATGTATTGTCACTTTATTTCAGATATAATTGTTTTCTTACACTAAATAAACCATGTGAATTTCTGCATGTACTAACATTTAATTCATAGAAAAATAATGTTTTCCAAGTGCGTACTAGAACAGTGTATGTAAGGTACGTCAAATATAATGTGTCGTGATGGCAAAAAAAAAAAAATTATCAAATTAATATGAAATGTATTTATCTTGTATTATTGATGTTTGCAATTATTTTATAAAGTATCCGAATTTGTTTGCTACGTATACCAAAAAGAAACATTTATTTAGTTGAAGTAAATAGATCTAAAACAGAATATCTCAAGGACAATAGTTTTGTTTTTTTTTTTTTTTTTTTTTTTTTTTTTTTGCATTGCTTTTCAGTGATCGATCGAAACTACTTGCATTTACAAATATAATGTCAAGTTTATCTTTTGTTATGGGATTGAATGATACTTAATTTGCAAATATAGGGCTTTATAGTTTAACAATAGTAGTAGTATAACTATCGAGTACTAATTTATTCTTTGATTATGTAACGGGCTAGGATGAGGGATTTTACCCACATCCTTTGCATTTTAAACATTTTTTGAAGTAACATATTTACCGAGTGTAACAACCTTTTATCAAAAAAGAAAAATTTCGATCATCATCAATACTTTATAACTATATTGCCTTCAAAACTATAAAAATAGTCATTCTATAGACATGTCCCATGACTAATACAAGAAAACATCGTTCAATCTAGTCTTAACATTCTATCTAGCATATATTATTACCAAGTAGCAAGGTAAACAGCGTGCTACGACAACGGGTACCATGTTATAACAATTTGCAATGAGTAATGTTTTTGATATTACATTTTCGTGATGATAACTTTCGAAAAGCGGAAAATTTATTTTGCATAACTTTAAGAAATGGTCCGATACACTTATTAAATATTTTCTTGTATAAAAAATTCACTTTCCAATCACTAAATAAGATTTTTATTTTAAAACATTGCAAACATGTTTATTATATTTATTATTGATCACTATTGTTATATCAATAAAACTTAATTTACTTTCATAATTATATATTGCGCTATATAATAGATATATACTTTATACTGTAATAAATAAACAAAAATAAACTTTGTCAAAGTCTAAAGTAGAAGACAACGTTTGCTTTTGTGAGTATTTATATAATTAGTTTTTAACTTTTTGTTTAAATCGAAGGCTCGTTATAGCATTTCTGTCTAAGTTGTATTTGACAAACAAGCTAATTGTCTCGAAAACCCACCACTAATTATCCACGATGAAGTCCCGATTCACTCCACCACTAATTATCCATTCGCCGTTGATAACAACGATCAAATCCTCCATCCATTGCCATCTCTTCATTAACATTGATATTTTACCAATCACTTTCTCATACGATTTGTCGATTCACCAATCATCTACATTATATATCTATTCTTTTTATATAAATTTCTTTACCCTATTCTTTTTTATAAATTCTTTACCCTATTTTTTTATAAATTTTCCGTTTAGATCTATTTTCTTTATATATATGTTTTTCAGTTGCATCACTGAATTTACGTGAAAAATCAATGTTTGTTTAATTATTACATTTTACAGATATTTTGTGTATGTGTAGTACTTTGGTTTGCACAATGATATTTATTAGTTGTATTTTTAATTGAATTGGTGTTTTATGAATTATAATATTTGTGACAAGTTAATATATTTGTGTCTTGGTTCATAATTTGTATACCTTGCTTAAGTAAGTGTAATTGCTTAAAATCTAAGTATCTATATGTATTTTAGATACTAAGAGTCTAATACATTAATACGTACTAATGCTACAATTGTTCGCGTTAAAAAGAATCACTAGAGAATCTCCGATTAGCATTAACGGCATTGCTTGAAGCATCTCTGATCACAAATAACGAATGCTCATTGGTCTCTCAATCTGTATGTTTTTCTATGCATGTCTCATCTTCATATGTATATGTATTCACGTATATTATACATGAATATACTTACACATCACACAATAGATACACCATAAATATATCTTACATGTTCTAAGTATGATATTCTATCACACAATAGATACACCACAAATATATCTTACATGTTGTAAGTATGACTTGAACTCACAACTATTTAGTCGATGAATTTTTCACACAACATGAGATAACATTGAGTCTTTGATATATGAATACATTTACAGTGGTCATGTTAATTTGCACGCGATCGATTTATTTAAAGGCAAGCCAAACTAGCTTAGTTCTGGAAAACAAATCAAAACACAAATAAAATCACTCATATGACTGTAAATTGCAACTTAAAATATCCAAATATTAGTTTTTATCCTTAAAAACAAGTTAAGGCCACGGTCTTCTTGAGCTCAAAATATATATAAATATATGAGAGGATTTGCTTTAATTTCTCCTTAAGATCAAGCTTTAATCATTTCTTGAATAATGAGGTCCTTGATCTGTGTCGTTTCTCGGATCCCTGCACACAACTCAGCTGCATACAAATCAAATAAATTCAAACTTACATAATCATAGTTCAGTAAAATGAACCATCTTTTAAAACTCATTATAGATGTATATTATTAAACAAAATGATAAAATACATTAAGGTTCCTTCAGGAATTTTTTTTTTTTTTTTTTTAAAAGGCCATAACGTACGTCTTTTCCTCGTAAAAGTTAAAAATTTTATGTAGCGGGATGATTTAAACTCATAAAAACATTCCATGTAAAAAGTCTGTAGGTTTTTTCGTTCACCTTTGTTGATTTCTTTCATTACTTAATCTTTTAGATAACTAATCCTATTTACAGATATAATTGTATGAATACAAATACAAAAATATTTATTTAAAAGAACAGAAATGTTAACATACCTCATCAAGTTTAGCTTGGTGATTATTTGCGTCCAACATCAATCCAAAATGAATGTGAGGAAAATGTGCCCACTGCATCACAAGATAGTTAATATTGTCAGATAATATATAATGTACATGCATACAAAACACAAAAGTACTTGACATTGTGCAAGCCACCAAATAAAGAAAAGGAAAGTATAGTACTGTAGTATGCAGAAAACTGCAATATGATGCGCATGCACTTACATTTTTTGCAGCCGTACTAAAAGCTTCCCTATGGCTGATATCTGGATTATTTGCCTTGATCCTTTGGATTTCCTCCCTACAATAATCCCCACATTTCAATTATATAATAAAAAGAGAAAATGATATCTGAAGGTTATTTAAATTTAGCTAAGAACAAATTTTAATGGCTGTGTGACTAGTAAAAAAATAAAGAGGGGATATGAAAGAGTAGCGTCTGTACTTTATGAACTGATTATACGCTGAAGGAACCCGTTGTCTCTTCTCCGGGGCTGAAATATGCAAAACATCGGTGTAAATATATGCATTGATAAGACTCTCGTGATGTATAATATAGGCAAGGATTTTGAGCTTATGTATGCTCGGTTTATATGAGAATCGAGGGAGTAAAGGAGATATTTAGACTCACGGCGATTGATCTTCGGGTCACTTGTGATGGAGGCTGGGGACTGCCTCATCGGCATTCGGCTGTTGTACTTTGAAGATGAGCCCAAGTCAACCCTATAATTTGGAGGAGTGTGGGTTGGAGCCTTCTGAAATATCAAAAGTCAGTCATGTGATTAAAACTAGTTTGAATGTATTGAGATGAACACTTTCAAAGAAGTTGACCATTTAATGGTAAAAAATCTAGTGTGTATCATTGAAAAAAACATAACCATTTTGAATTTAAGAATAACACATAATGTCCGGGTGAAAGTTAACAAAGATACACTACACAAATTGTATCTAAACTTGTATCTAGCTTTTTGCTTGTTTAGATACGTATTCGCCGTTAAAAACATGTACTAATTCTCTTTTCGAACGGCAATGTTTATACTAAAAGCTAGAAAAAAGATACAAACACTAAACAACAAAAAAACACTCCTACGAAGCATCCGAAAGACGCCCCCACCCACACACACAACAACCACAACCACAAACACACTGAACTAGTTGTTCTTGAAATTACTTGTGACGATACTTCACATGCTCACATTCACAAACCTTGCTCAATTCAATTTGCACTATTATTAAACTTATTCCTTCCTATGTTGTCTATTATGCTGTATAATCTGTTACTGAAATTACATTGCTAAGGTTAAGCACACCTCATTTAGCCTAATCTTGTTACTAACTTTATAAAAGTTAGTATTGGAAGTGATATCTTGATATGAAAAGAAACTAAACTAACAACATTGAGGTGACTGAATCAGTTGGAATAGAAGAAAAGTAAAAGCTAAAAAACACCACAGAAATGAATGACACTTGCTGTCATTTGTGTCCCAAAACATATCTACCATGTCTTTAATCTAGAGAGAGAGAGAGTATATATGTTTGCAGAAGTAAACGACAAGAAAGAATCTTAAAACTTGCTTGGTTTTTCTAAACCAATTTAAGAAACAAATAAAAGGGTTTCAAGATTTAATTATTTTATTCTAAAAATATAAAATTCCTGGCTCATTTATACAGATGCTGGCCGCAAAAAAATGAACCTATAGAAAAACGGCGGTTAGCTAGCTAGGGTTCTTGATGTAACAGCAAAAATAAAGGGGGAGAAAAGAAAGAAAGAAAGAAACAACAGATAGATTTGTGTGGTCTTTAGATTATCCTATATATGACCTAGAGTAACTAGATATCCCTAGCTACTGATAATTTCCTCAAAAGTACAACTATTTAATTAAAAAATAATTAAAACCTACAAACCCTAGTCAGATCAACAATTAGAGTTTGACTTTTTAATGTCAAAAGTCAAGTAATTGCTGTTCCTGCTAGACACATAACAGAAAAAGCCACAATGAACATTAAAGGGATGTTTCTGCTTTGTATGTTGATTAAAACTCAGAGGTCATTTGGGTGTGTTTTAAATTTTAGTTTATTAATTAATTTAAAAGTCAAATACACAACTTTAGATTATTAAGCTAAAATCAAGTGATTGTTTTAATTAGTAGATATCAGATTATTAAAAAAGTCATGGTAATAGTTAGCTCATTTCTAGCTTCTTGCTAGAGTGTGTTCCGATAAAAAAATTGCCGTTTTAAAAAAAATCCACTTATCCAAATTGTACTCAGATTTACAATCTCGTCTTTAATCGCTTAGCAAGGTGCTATTCAGATCGTTCTTGGTCTGAATTAATAGCACCTTTTAAACTAAATTTCTTAAATGAAATTTTGACTTAGTAAAGTACCATTCACACAGCTGATGGTCCAAACTACCAAGCAACGGTGTGGAATTTAATGGTGAAACTAACATTTCTTTAAAAAGAAAGTCATGATTATGTAAGTTAAGAAATCTATCCTAATTAGGGTTATGATATACAAATCATGAAATTCACCTGAGTATGGTGATGAGCAGCTGAATCTTGGGAGGTGGAATTGGAATTTGAGAGAGACTGATGAAAGGCAGCAGCCATGCCCATATTCACAGACCACAAATTGGTGCAGTGTCCACATCTTACTGTCACTATGTCAAACAAGCTGTTGCATGGTACACTCACCTGCATTACAACCATCCATCAATTATTACCTCAAAATCAAGATTACCCCTTTCAGAAATACAATCAAGAACATAAATTTGTCATCCATTTTTGTCTTCAAGTCTAAAATAACATCTTTAAAGTTCCAAAGTTACAAATTTATCATCAACAACCCTAGAGAAATGACATTCATATAAGATCAAGAAAATTAAGTAAAAATCTTTACAAATAGGATCTTGATTTGTTTCTTGAAACATGTATATGATAATCTTGATTATGACCCACAAAACCCTAGCTTTTAGGTTGTTTTTTCATACATGCAATGATGTTTTGTGGCTGCTTATAAACTTATAATAGCCCTTTAATTTGGTCAAAATTTGTAGTATCAATTATGGAATTTGATAATGAGAAATAAATTTCCATAAGGAAAGAAAAAATCATATTGTGTTTAATTTGTCCTTCTTTACTAGTCATTCAAGTACTGTCCTTAGTTCTGAGTGTGTGTGAAGAGAGAGAGATTTCAGATATTTGAAGGACTTTATCTTTTGACTGCAAGCTGAAGAAGAAATGAGAAAAGAAAGCCACAAGCAAGATAGAGACTTGACAATATTAGTTTGTGTGTGTGAAAATAAAACATGATTTCAAATGATCAAATAATATGTTGTTTTTAGTATGAAAACACCAAAACAACATATGATCTTAATCAAACAAATATCATATTGAAAATCTTTCATCATTCTTAATCCCTCAAACTTATGCAAGAACACATCCTTTGACTCACACCCTATGCCAAAAAAAAATAATAATAAAATAAAATAAAAAATAATAATCACAAAGCACATACAATTAACAAAAATAGATAAGCTAGAGTATATATATGTACCGCAAGAACAATATTGCAAAAGTTACAAGGGATATAACACAATTGCTCAGATGATGCTGCTACATCTATGCTTGACATCTCTCTTTGATGATCCAAGCAAGTATGTCTCTCTCTAGAAATTTAAGTAACCCTCAACTCTTTTTGTGTTTGTTTGTGTGTTTGAAGTTGTGGTGATCACTACAGTGTTTTCTTGTTTCAAGTGGCTTCTATTTATAGATGAAGAAACATATGTAGATATATGATGTTATAAATCTGAAGGTGGAAATTGTAAAGATGGAAAATGGGATAGGATCCAAAGAGCTAAGAGGCAAAGGCATTATAGCAAAAGGTAGGTTCAGATAGTGCATGTGGGCCCTGTTTCATGCACCTATACTAGGCACAAACTTTGCTCGGTTATGCATTCAATCAAGTCGGCCATGATCAGAACGTATTACGGTTTTATTTTTTCAAACACGATTCATCGTAAAACACAAAGGTTAACAACATCCGTACAAGTCACACAAGAGGCAAGTTCATTTCGTTACTCAAAATTAGATTGGTTGTAATGGCGGTGGTAACGACCACTTTACATCAACGCCATATTATCATTTTTCTCACTATCTTCCTACCCTTTTTATAGGCGTAAAACACACTCACACATAGAGGTGGCCATCCAAACCGGTTCTGGAACCGAAATCGAAAAAAAATCCGAAACCTTAATCGGTCAAAACCGGTTTCTCTAGGAATCGGTTCGGTTCTTGAAGAAACCGCCGGTTCCTAACCGGTTCTTGAATTTGAGGCTAGAAACCGGTTCGTAAACCAGTTTGGAGAAACCGGTTCCAAACCGGTTTCTAGCCGTTGGAAGTAAAAGCAGGACAGTAGCATGATTTCGAGACAGTGGGCAAAAAATAACCGTTTGGCTATGTTTGTGACTGTTTTTAACTGTAATAATACAAAAAAAAAACACCCATTTAGCCCTCCTAAACATCCCTATAAAAACCAAGGTTGATTTTGATTGAATCACAACAATCAAACACTCTAAAAACACTCACAAACTTGATCAAAAACGCTCACGATGTCTACAAACCGAGCTTCTCAAAACACATCATCAAATACCGCCGGTCAAGGTTCTACAAATGAACCGTATGAAGTTGGGATTGAACCAACAACCCGAAACCAAGAGGTTTGGCGTCATTTCCACATGGTTAAGTTCTCGGATGGTTCAAAAAGGGCTCGTTGTAAAGCTTGTAACACTATGATGAAATCCGATGGGAACACTACGTTGAAGAAGCACACGAAAGAACATTGTAAAGCAACAAAAGGCGGTAAGGAATCGGAAAAAACTACTATGGGATGAGATGGGAGTATTTTTGTATATGAAGAGATGGCGCTTCGTCAAGATTTCGCACACTTTGTGATTCAAGAGGGTTTGTCGTTCAACCACTTTGTCAACCCTCGGAAACGAAGTTGATTCAAATACGCCTTCAACCACGATATAATCATGTAAGTCGTGAAACTCTTAAATGTGATTGTATTAAATCTTGGGTAAAGGTTAATAAGGAATTAATACTTGATTTTGATGCTTTAAAAACTAGTGTAAACTTAACAACCGATGTTTAGTCGGCGGGTCATGGTTTGCCCGGTTCGTACGTTTGTGTTATCGCACATTGAGTTGATCTCGTTACTTGGCAAATGATGAAACGTACTATTGGTTTTGAAAACTTTGAATATCCGCATACGGGTGAAAATTTTAGTATGATGTTGCGATATGTTATGAAAACGTTTAAAATAGAAAAAAAAAAAAAAACGTTTTTTCGATATCATTTGATAACGCTTCCAATAATACAAATGCGGTTAAAAAGCTAATACTAAAATACCGACCATCTCTTGATGGCATTTTTTATCATAGTTGATGTGTTGCACACATCATTAACTTGGTTGTGCAAAGCGGACTAGCATCCGGGCAAATGTATAATTTAAGAGAAGCTTTGAGAAAAATGTTACAAGATATTTTTCTATCGGGAAACAAAAGATACGTGGATTATATAAAATTGTGTCATAAATCGAATTCCTTTTTTATCCCCAATTGGGACGTTCTACAAGATGGAACTCGACTTATAACATGGTTGTTTGTGGTTTACGCCAAAATTAACGTTACAACATTTTCATGATGAACTTTGCTCTAAATCTAGGCGTCGGGATATGGTACCATTTTCGGTTGAAAATTGGGCTAGTATTAAAAAATAACCGAATTACTCAAAGTTTTAAAACCGCAACAACTATGTTATTGGATGTTTATTATCCCACGAGTCATTTGGTCCTCAACCAACTTTTATGATGTGTAAAAATTAGGATCATACGAATATGATGGTCCACTTTTGCGAATATGGTTATCTGAGATGAAAGAAAAACTTACCAAATATTTTGAAGAAATTCCACCGGTAATTACTTGTGCCGCCGCAATGAACCCATGTTTGAACCTTAGCGGGGTGGAATATCTTATCGATAAGATTCCTAACAATTTGGATTTGCTTCAAATAGACCATTTTCATGTAACAAAAGCACAAGAGATGTTTAAATGTAATTTCAAACGTTTATTTGATGTTTATTTTGAGAAATATGGTACAACAAATGTGGGAACGAGTTCGGCTTCAACGATTTGGGCTTCGACTACAAACGTGGATCCGGATTTAGACTTATTTTCAAATTTAAGACACTAAAGCGGTAAACGGGCTAGGAGTGAGAATTTATCGAGCAACGAATATGGGAGATATACGGGAACCGATTGGTTAAACACAATCACACCCGAAGAGTTCAAGAATTTTGATGTTTTGAATTGGTGGAAATAAAGGGAACATCAATATCCCGTTCTAGCCGCAATGGCCCGAGATTTACTAAGAGTACAAGCTTCTACCGTTGCTTCGGAATCCGATTTTTCTACTAGTGGAAGGATATTATCGGTAAGAAGAACAAAACTCACACCTTTATTTTTGGAGATGCGTATTTGCTTGAAGGATTATTTAGATGGGAATGAACATATACAACACGTTTCAATACTTGAAGAACCCACATAATACGAAAAACAATTACAAGAGATCGAGGTGGAAGAGGGTTATGTAATCAATCTTTTCGAAGAAGAAGTCGCTTTCGATGAAGCTATAAGCGCCGCTAGAGACACCACCGAAGTTGAAGATGAAGATGAAGATGAAACCGATAATGAATAAGTAGTCAAAATGTATTAAATTTGTAATTCAAGTACTTTATGTGTGACGTTTATGAGTTTATTTAATAAAAGTCAAAGTTTATTAATATGCCCATTGTTAACAATGTCGACTGGTTCTTGGGAACCGGTTTTGACCGTTTTAAAATAGAACCGGTTTAGGAACTAAACGGAACCGGTTAGACCGGTCTCGGTTTTTAGACGCGGATCCGAAAAACCAACCAATTTAACGAAACCGGTTCGTTAACCATTTGACCATGGCGGAACCGGGTTTTGACCAAACAGGGTTTTGGCCACCTCTACTCACACACACATAGATTTTTTTTAACAATTGGAAATATCTGCACCCCCAATTATGTTTATTCCTTGGCCTTCATGCATGACTTTCCATCATATGTAAATGACCATGCGTGGTTATGTGTCTTCAAGTGTGGTATTGCATCGTTGTTACATTCAGCCTTCAAATCATGATTTAAAAAAGAGGATTTACATATCCCATGATTAAAAGGTAATTGCCATTTAAATCAGCATAACAAATCGGGGCGACAAAGAGCTGAATCTCAGTGGATCTTGAGAAAACCTTTTACCCAAAAAGAAAAAAAGGTAATTGCCATGGAACTTTTCTTAAAACCGGAATAGTGATAGGGAAGCAAATTACAAAGAGATGGTACAAGTATGTTTAGGGTCACGAACCCATTCAAACCAAATAGGTCGAATATACCCAAACCTATGAACAATTAACTCAAAAGTTTTTCTTGAACTACAATTCGGATTAAGTAAAGAGCTAGAAAAATTACAAGAGAAGGGATAACGCATTACAAGGATTGCATAGCCATTATATCCAATTGATTCTACCTTTTCTTTATTTATTGGAAAGTTTGATACATGAAATTGTTTTAACGTCACTGACCTCTGTGACCCGCGAATTTCTAATTAATCATGAAGCGCCAAAGAACCCAAAATGCGAATGAACACTTCAAAAGTGAAACAAGGTTTTAACTTCATCAATGAAAGTGTCCTATAACGCGGTTTAAGTCAATACAGACTTTGTTTCTATAACACAAAAGGAGCTACACCGTCGTTTGAATGATCGTGTGAAAGCATAGCTTAAACTTAGCGTATAATAACGCACTTGAGTCACTCCATGATATCAATCACGACTACAAAGAGGTAACTACTTTACAATTCAAGATGCACTATGAGATTAGGTTAGCGTGCTATAACGACCTGGAAAAACGATTTCAAGCTTCATGCATCATCAACTATAAATTGATAATTTTATTTTTAAATGCATTTTATAAGACTAGCAAGATGCTAGGAAAAGCGAAAAGATTTATAAAAATTTGATAGGCTCACTAATCCATTTGAACCATAATGGATTAACTTTACTATTTCTATAAGAGATCCAAAAGTAAGAAAGAGTCTTGATTTCTTTTTAAGGGTGTCTTTGTTTAACAATTTTGGATTGAAACTAATTCGATTCCTATACCTCCAAATGATCCACAAGATTTTACGAACTACAACGTCAAAGCAAACTTTACCATACTAATTTTGTTAATCTTGTCTTCCTTTGATAAAGGCAAACCAAATCTTCGGGTAATCCTCACAACCCCATCAAACCGCCACCATGGTTATTGTTTTCTTTGCTTCCTAACAACAATTACGGTGTTTGGAATTTGTATTTAGATTTTTTTGTGTGGCAAGTCAATATCCTTTTGAGCAAATTTTCTTGAATTGTTTTTCTTTGCTATACCCAGACAGTAATAAATAGAGCTAGCTTCTTTCTTATGCCGCCTATAATCATGGTTTATAAGTAAATAGGATAGGAATAAGCTGAAAACAGATTCGAATGTTGTGGATTACTCATCTAAGAGTAACGAAGAATCTACTAGTGTGAATGTGGAAGATACAAGTTATTTAGCTGCTAAGATTCAGGATATCAAACGTCAAATTCTTGAAGGTAAGCTCGTGTTGATGGGAGATGATTGGGAATCTTTAAAACCTTTGAATACCAATGGTCAGGCATATATAATGGAATCATTTCCATGTTTTTCGAGATATGTTTAGTACCCCTAATTAGGGTTGTAAATGAACCAGACAAACACGAACGAGCCTGTTCATGTTTGTTCATTTAGTTTTAACCAGACAAATAAACGGACATGGATGCTTAAACGGGCGAATTTTCTTGTTCATGTTCGTTTATTAAGAAAATGAGTTGTTCATGTTCGTTTATGTTCGTTCAATAAGACACTAAAAGAACGCTAAACGAACATTAAACAATCGAACATAAATGAAAAAAAGACAAACAAACATAAACTTGATTGAATTCTGTAGAATATATTCTTTTATAAGTGTTGTTTTGTTTAAACAAATCAATTTTAAATTATAAAATTAAAATATATGATATACGAACATAAATAGATAAATAAACATAAATGAGCGTTAACGAACGATAATCGGATTCTCACGAACATAAATGAGCGGACGCGAATTTTGTTTATGTTCGTTCATTTAACTAAATGAATGTAAAATATTGTTCATGTTCATTCATTTAATAAATAACGAACTTTTCTTGAGCAGTTCATGAAATGTTCACCGAACGTTCGATTCGTTCTGACCCTACCCCTAATACATCCACCAAAGTGGCTACTACTAGTCCAAATGAGAATCCATCGAATAAAGGGGGTGATAGTTTTTATGGCCACCGATGGTGCGAAATTGTCAGTAATGGGGTTGTTTCATATGAGAATCTTCTTAATGGAGAACCAAGTGAGAAAACTATTAATTTTCATACCTTTGTAGCCTCAGCTGGTAATGGGGTTAATCTTGCTATTTCATTAAAATCGGTTCTTAAAGTTAATAAACGATTTAGCAATTTAGTTTATGGGTATTTCTTGGGCAAAAGAGTGGCTTATCCGGTTGTGAAAAATTATGTTAAGAATATTTGGATTAAATATGGTCTTGTTAGAAGAATGATGAACTCTAAAGGTTCATTTTTCAAATTTAGTTCTAAGGACGAGATGTAATGCTTAAAATTGTCCATGGTTAATTAAGTAATGTGCCATTAATTACGAAAAAGTGATCTCCGAATGCGAATTTATCAAAAGAGGACTTGTCTAACGTTCTCATTTGGGTTATATTCCATGATGTTCCCCTACAAACATTTACGGAAAATAGGTTGAGTGCTATTGCAACTAAACTTGGTACACCATTGATGTTAGACTCCCATACGACATCTATGTGTACGGAGTCATGAGGTAGGTCGAGTTACGCGAGAGCTATGATTGACTTACGGGTTAATTTGGATTTGAAAGATATTCTTGTGGTGGCAATCCTAAATATAGAGGTGATGGGTATATTTTGAACACTATTCGAATTCAGCATGAGTAGAAACCACCAAGGTGTTCAAATTGCAAGGTTTTTTGCCACGTCTTAGACCAATGCCCGAAGAAAATTATCTCCGATGTTTTGAGGATACAAAGGCAATTAGGCAAACGGTTAGTGGTGTTCATATTGGTTTGAAGTCGCATCTTGTTTACAAACCGGTTCAACAAAAGAACGACAAGAAGAAGGATTATAGGTAGCCAAAACCGAAGGTTTGGAGTGCTACTCAGGTTGTTGTTAATACAACTTCTATTTCAAATTCTTTTTATCCTAAGGGTAGTATGGATGACATGGAGGATGCTACGGGTATGGGCCATTTCCGTTCCATTATTGAAAAGAAGGTGAATAATTTGGAAGAACATGGGCCTATGCCTAATCGTGTAGAGGTTTTTAACAAGGATAAACAAGTGACTGAGGATTCGGGTAGTACTTCAATAGATCTGCAAGATGATAATTCGGAAAGTGATGTTGAAGTGTATGATAATGAGACTGCTCAGTTTATGGCATCTTCATATAACTGACATGGTGGCGGAACATTTTTTTTTTCTGAAGCAACAAATTTTTTGTTGGTCACAAAAATCCTAGTATGCGTAAACTTGATGAGTATGACTTGTATGACATATATAATGATGTGGTGTCGGACTTAACATAAGAACAAATTGCATTTTGTGATGCGGTGATATCACTCTCAGGGCATATTAAGCGTTAGGTTATATTTGGTCATGTGAGTCAAATGTAAGCTAGTTAATGGTTGTTTTCTTTATAGTAGTTCGTAAGTTTGGTTTGTCGTTCTTATGATAGGTATATTATGAAGCACAAATGGTGCATTTCTTTCATACATATAGCTAAGTGAGATGTGAGATTCACTCGCATCCTATATACTTAAAATGTTTTTGGAGTAATATATTTGAGTCTAAAAACTTTTACTCAAAAAATCATGGTTTCTAAACTATTTTTTTCTTTACATTCGAAGAATGAAGCATCAAAAAGCATCTCCAATCATGTTTCAAATTTGAAGAAAATTTTGAAGCATTAATCAATAGCATTCATATTTAATAAAAAGAATGGTTATAAAAAAAACTAGTTTAATAAAATATTTTGAATTTGAAGTTCGGAGGATATGATTTGAGAAAACAAGTTTTTAAAAGAGCAATGTTTGTAAAATATGCTTGTCTTTAAAAAAAAAATGATGATTTTTTAAAATATATGGTTGGAGATGCCTTACCGAGCAACCAAAACTGTTGTTTCAGGACCAGGTTCTAACCCCGCATCATTCGCGTGCCGAATAGAGCTTGCACAAACATTTTACGGTTTTACCATCAAACACATAAAAATATATAAAAATTTACTGTTACCGTATATTAAAAGTAAAATAAAAAAAAAAAAAAAATCATGGCTAAAAGATGTTACTATGAAGTTTGTGGGACCAGGTACAGCGTACAAGGGGGGCGAATTTCTGGTCCTTTTCTTTTACTTGACTCGCATTAAAATCAAAATCTAAAAAACCAAAATACAATAAATGACTAGTAGCGTGAATGTGTTCCACCATGCATTGATTTTCTTTTACCCAACTAAATGTTTCATATGCATAATAATCAAGGAAAATAATCTTATTAATTGTGTATTATCCATGGTTTTTTAGATGTGACATGAGATGCAAATGTTGAATCTATAACAAGACTAAACTAGTTTTTACTTGTCAAGTAAAGCACAGGTTGTTCACAAGATGAGTTGAATTATCAACGTTTTGTAAAGACATCAAAATCCAAACAATATCTATGCAATTGCGAGAAGATGGTATTAAAACTCATTATTTGCATATAATTACGTGATGTCTAGTCGAAAGTTTACCTAAATGTCATTTTCCTTTATGATGTTTCAACTCATACCATCTTGAGATAATGCTAGATATTAGCTTTAATTAAGTTTAACATGAGAAAATATACATTTTGTTTTGTCATTTGATATGAACCATCTTTGGTCATCGTACTATAAAACGTATTAATTTGTTTACATTGCATGCTGCTTTCGTTACCTGTGTTCAATCGTATTAATGTCACTCATAAATAGAAAATTTAAGATGCATATGCTTAGTGAACTATGTTATAACATTATTTTTGGGTAAAGGTTAAAGACCGCGTAAGTATATTACTATAAAAATGTTTAACTACTGAAAGATATAGGTGAATCTTATATTTCAAAGATTACATAAGCTAAAAAACATTACATGTGAATCTTGTAGTCTCTAAACAAGAAAATAAACAATTACTCAAAAGATGACATTAGACTCTTATAAAAACAAAATTACTTCCTACCAAAGTCGCTGAAATTGATACCATACGTGTCATAAAGAGCGTCAAATTCTCAGAAGATCGTAAGCGCGATCCGCGTAGTCATCATAATCATCTTCACGATCATGACCACCACCAAATAGGTTCATTGACTCATCAAAGTGTTCACAACCTCCTCTTCATCATCCGTCGGAATCAACAATCTCTCCCACCTGCAGAATGGGTTAACCTCAGTAGAAGAAGTAGAAGGAAAATCCTTTTTATTACCTGGATAATCAATCTTTTTAATAGGATTACCATCATCATCAACAAGAGTAGCTTTTCCATCAATAAGAAGCTTTCCCAACTCCCCAATTTTCTCAACAATAGGGGTATGACCAACCTTGTTAGCTTCCATTGAATCACTCACAAGCGGTTCATGCAATGTATTACTAGTATTTGGAGACTCATTCTTCTTTTCTTCCATTGTACTACCAGTATCCACATCCTTATTCACTTCCTTAGTATGAATACCAAAGTTATCAGTATCATCCATACTAAGGGCATCAAATTTATTGGATGTAGCAACCTTCGTTGCACTCATACTAGGCACATTAGCAGCCTTTTTTTTAGTGACATCGACTTGCTTAGGTTCATCAGGAGGCTTTATGGGTTGATATTGGAACTTTTTACTCACATTAGGTTTCTTAAACCCTCCTTGACCTGAAGCAGTTGGACCACCTTGCTTACCATTCTTCTTGCTGTTGACAGTTTGGAAACTATCATTAACACTCTTAGTAGGCTAAATAGGGGGTAAAACAAATTTTGGACAATCAACAAGAGTATGACCAAAGATCTTTACGTATTACATCGAGGAGGTTTCCTTCATATTGACCGTATCTTCTCAATAGTCGAACCCGACCCATCAAGTAGGGTATTTCAGCGATTCGTTATCCCTAAGTACCTCGCCCGCTTAACATCAATCAAGCACCTAGCAAAACTCTGCGGCCTCATGATTCCTTGCACATTTGGCTAGTATAAGCATCTAACAATTTCGACGTACCAATTAATGTGGCAAGAAGACTAAGACCGTCATCGGAAAATATAGCAAGAGGAACATCATGGAACTTAACCCACTTTGGAATGTTGGTGAATCCTCTTTAAGTAAGTTGGCGTTCAAGGTCCATGGTTTAAGAATAATAGGGACATTTTAATCAACCACGGACCATTTCCAAGGACATCATCAACACCTTTCTTGAATTAAACTTAAAAAAAAAAAAAAAAAAAAAAAAAAAACCCTTTTGCATTCATCATAACCTTCTGTATACCATACTTAGCCCACACATTGCATACATAATAATCAACAACATGAAAAGCAATGTGTTTACCAAGGAAATAACCATAGATAGTATTATCATACCTAATGTTCACCTCTTCAACCACTTTCATAGGGATAGTAAGATCCACACCATTCGTTATCTTGCTACACTCCCGCCTACGAAAGTTAGACGTGTATTTAGGGTCAATAGACATAGCACCCGCATATGAAACCGGCTTCACATTAGGTTGGGGCTGTTTGAGAACATTATGAACCTTGGGTGATGAATTAGAAGCAACATAAGGACCTTTATCCTATAAATTAACCACATTCTCCGCATTCTTTGATTCAACACCATGCATAACTTCCTCAAAATTCCTACGCCTCGATACATTCCTCTATCGTGTCATGTATTAAGTATCAACTATCCGGATCAAATTTCTTTCGCCTTGTTTTGTACTCTTTTCAATTTTGTTGACGTACGAAAACTATAACCTCGAGTGGCCTTTTGTATACATTGCAATCCTACGAAGGTAATCATGACACGAGAGTGGAATGTGAAGAACTGAAGCAAATGTCATGATGCTCACAATACAGAAGAGAACATAAAGAGAGAATATATTGAGACGACATTAACAATCACCAAACCCACCACCTTCACATCGGCGTCACATCACCATTCAACACATCATCAAACCCACCACCAAACAGATGTAATGCTCACCACGAAACCAAACATATAAAAATAGCTCACTCTATACAACACATACCCAACAATATACAAAAAAAATGTCAAACCGTTTGGTGCAAAAACTAGGGGGTGGCGCGCTCTTAAGAATGTGTGTAATGGTGATGGCGTGTGGTTGGTGAAACCACCATGTAGTCGACCACCACCATAACGCCCAACCTAATGACCAAATCCTTTTAATACAATTCCTCCCAAAAAAAACTTAACAATAACATAAAAACCAATCCGAAATGCACAACGCTTGTGTTAATGATAACGCCAAGGACATGATAGCTAGCCCAACAAGGCCGCACTATGTGCTATCATTGTTAATTTGCAATTTTGGCATTGGACCATCAAAATCCACATAACGAACCTGATATTTTATGTGCCTTGCAAGATCTCATCGAGGTGCATAAAAAGGTACTCAGCACAATTTTATTTAGTAAATATGATGTGGAAAAGTATATTTGACCATGAAAAAGTCTTCAAGTTTATAGCAAGTAGAGCAAGTAAAATGATATATATGTACATGACTCAAATATGTGAAAATGACAAAGTTTTTCAAAGGGGAAAGGGTGTTATCTTGTTTGGCCCAAGTCGTTTTCGTTGTCTGGAGTAATAAATGGCTAGTGTATTTCTCATTATTGATACACCCGTGACCACATGCACCACGCACACTTCCATGTGCTAGCTAGTATACCAAGACTTAATAGTGTAATATTAATATGTACGAAGTAACTTTCTCCTGGTTGATAATCAACAATGAAAGCTAGCTTTGGATTCAAGTTCAAACATGTGGGAGTAGTTATTAGATGATATATATCAGTGTCTAAATACTACATTTATCATTTCCTAAGAAAATGTATATATGGACTATGGAGTTAATGAAATCTTCATGGTGTGTCGATGAACGGGTCTCATAAGATAAAAAAGAATCGCGTAAAAGTCTTTCGTCTTATGTTCGATTTCGATTAAAGTCTTATTCTTTTTTTCGATTTAAGTCTTCGACTTTTTTTTTGTGGTAGGTTGGGTGTTTTAACTTAGTTAACTATTTCGTTAGTAAATTACATATTTGGTCATTGAGTTTGTATAGGCATTACGTGTTTGGTTCTTCATCCGTTTTTGTCGTTTTCAAAAATATTTTCAAAATAAATTTTTTCAAAATAAATTTTGAAATATTTTTTCCAAATTTTTCAAAACAATTTTTGAAATATTTTTTCCAAATTAAAAAAAAAAACTTTTTGAAATATTTCAAAAAATAAAAATCAAAATATTTTCGTCCGTTTTTGCACGAAAAAATATTTCGAAAATTTTTTGAAAAATATATTCGAAAATTTTTTTGAAAAATTTGGAAAAAATATTTCAAAAGTTTTTGAAAAATTTTGGAAAAAATATTTTGAAAATTTTTGATTAAAAATATTTCAAAAAGTTTTTGAAAAAATTTGGAAAAAAATATTTGAAAAGTTTTGTTGAAAAAATTTGGAAAAAATATTTCGAAAAATTTTTGAAAAAATTTTATTTCGAAATTTTTTTGAAAATGTCAAAACGGATCAAGGACCAAACACGAATGCCTATACAAACTCAAGGACCAAACATGTAATTTACTAACGTAAATAGTTAACTAAGTTAAAAACCTTCAATCTACCAAAAAAAGTTTCAGTCTTAAATCGAAAAAAAAAAATAAGACTTTAATCGAAATGACATAAGACGAAATTTTTACGCTGCTCAAATAAAATGAATGAGTTTCCATGGTTCAACTCTTACAGGGTCTTATCCGGTGTATCCCATGACGGTTTGTGACCTTTTCTTTGATCACCTCAAATGTGTATCTAGTGAGAGTCTCGTTACTCTTTTGGGTAATAATGTTTACTCCATATTATTTTACTGTATTAATCTTTGCGTTTACATCTTGTTGTGACGTGTGTCGTAATATTTCAGATAAAATGATTTGAAAAGTATATTTTGGAGCACATATATTTCAGACAGAAAATTAATACTCCAGATGGTACAAGGGTAGTGATTAAACCATCTAAAACGGACACTTGATAAAGGACACTTGTTTTGTAATGGGAGATGATTGTCCAACTTTTTCTGCATGGTAATTAATGCAGAATGTTAACACGGTACAAGTAACTAGTGTCACATCAATCAATTTATAATTACAATCAACTTTGTAATTGTCACATCAAAGTCATAACTAGTTGGAATTGCAATTAGGCTGATATAAGTTGAAAAATTAGGAATTGACGAAAAGCTATAACTATGCGGGATATATATGGCCGGGTTATAAAAAGATATGGATATCAACGTTGGGTTGTGAAATCGCGTTACACATACAACTTGTAGACGTGCAGTTGATTTGTGTTGGCAGTTTCTGAGTAATTAGGTGTGAAGAAACGACAACGACGGGAAATTTTATATATAGGACTTCAATAATGTTATTCACAAACTTCTCTACACGGCTACACAAGTACGTACATTAGAAAATTGGTAACATATATGAAGAGACTATACCATTAGAATATGCCAAAACATGTATATACTTGCAATCACTTGAGCTGACACAAAATAGTGTTTGATAAAACATTTCGCATAGCACATAACATGGCCTCTAACACGATTTTTGTCCAGTCTTTGTCATATGTTTGTCCTAAACTCCTAATCAAAGTACTCCTAATACTCCTACCAAATGTTGAAGTCGTTGCATGAAAATGTGAAGTGCATGGGTTTATTAGAAGATTTTTTTTAATGGCGAAGAAATTATCAATATATAAGAAAAAGTAGAGAGAGAATTACAATAGTTCAGTAGAGATGAATTACAATAGTTTAACTAGATACATAACGTTGGATTGGTTATACATTCTTCAAAATTTATACTGATTTTCCAATTTTGATTGTTAATCTAACCAAATGCAAGAGCTTGAATCTTGTTAATGAGACCGATTGCCGACTTGGAAGAGTTGCAGAAAATTGTGTCATTACAAAAGCCCACATTACTCAAATGACTACTTATCGCATCAAAAATTACCTTGGATGATCCTGAAAACCTTGAAGCTTTAGCCGTGAGCCATAGAGACTCAATCGAGAGCTCAAGTGGGTTTATTAATCCAGGTTTATTGATACTTATATATATTCAAGCTTTCACGTTTAAAATTTTACATTGCGTAACCTAGATATATAGTACGTACAACCAAGTTCACCAATTTTAGACCCGGCCGCACATGTGCATACCTGGAAATTCTTTTACTAAATACCAATGTTCAATATTCGATCGCTAGGATAATTGAGAACTATATCATCCTACTCATCCGCACAACCTCATCAAATGTGATATATGTTCATCCTAAGTTCTTTTTCCTCCTATTCTCTAATTATTTTTACACGTGTTTTCTACAAAAATGTGTGAATTGGCGGGAATACCCTGACTCTGAGTGACTTTTAGTTTGTAAAAGAAAGTAGGTCATTCTCTTTTAGTTTGTTGGTTTGTAAAAGAAAGTAGGTCATTCTCTTTTAGTTTGTTGGTCTGAATTGTAAAGAATTTTATTGCGCCAAGCTTACTTGTGATTTGCCCTACAAACATGTTGGGAACCGGAAAAAGGGAACAAGAAAGGAAGAAAAGTAGTGTCTAATGGCAATAAACACTATAGGGCCTTTCTAGCATCAGTAGTGCCCCATTTCCATTACTTGAAAGTCACCTCAACTATGTTCTTAAACAACATTTGTTTATTTCCTCCAGTTTTCATACATGTTGGTTCATTCACAGGTCATCTCATAACAATCGAATTACATTAGTAGGACCTACAAACTAAATAAAAATCTATACAGAAACTAGTCAATATATAATGCCCTTATACACCCTGATTGTTGTATAGGAATATGTTCCCCTTTATTGTCTCATATCCCTTTCTTTACATGCTAGTTTATGTTAACATATAAGTTGTAGGTTCAATCTAGTCTCAGCTAAAAAACAATGTGATGTTTAGATATGTGAAAATTTAACTTTAACGAAAACTCAATTACTCCATATCACTATGAAAATCATGATAAAACTCTAAGGAGTATTAAAAACAAAGTCCAATACATCTAGAATTGGTTTATTATGAGTGTTATTATACATATCATTTTATGGTCAATTTTTACCCTTCTTCGATATGACATTAATAATTATTTATTTTTTGTAATTTATTATAACTTTTATATATTAATCAGTCAAACCACTATCAAATCAGGTCCTCGTTTTACCGCGACTTGGAGCATTTGGAGATTCTGGAATGAGACGGTTTTCGGCGTCGACAAGCCTAAGAACGCCTTGATCTTCAATTTCATCGTTTCTCAAGCTTTCTTTCGGATGTCTAATAGGAATAAAAAAAATAGAGATGTAATTGGATAGGTTTCTTACAAAGTCTTATGTTGGCATTAAACTCTTTGTAATTTTGGTGTTTTGGCTCTAGCTTCTTGTTAGAGCTTGGTTATGAAAGTTGATGTTCGAAAAAGAAAAACAAAAAAAAACAGCTCTAGGTTTTAATTTTAACTTTTTGTTTAATTAGTTTAATATTGCTTGAAGTCGGTCTTTGATGAAGGATCAGCTGACCCCACGAGTATATGAAATTGAGGTTTTTTCGCCGATTTAAATATTCTAAAAAATCACTATAAAATCAACTAATTTTTGTTTTGGTTTTTATAAATTTATGTTTTCGCACATGAAAAATTAAAATTGGTTTGTAGACACTAGAGTCTTATTACAACAGCATTTGTTAATTCATAGATACAAATATATTGAATTTTCTTTATGGGCAAATCTAACATTTCAAATGTATTTATCAAGCTTGTCAAAAAGAAAAGAAGTTGAAACATGACGATCCTTCTATAAGGGAAATGATTTTCACGCCTAACTCGTATTACTACCCGTGAGCAATATAAAACCCATATTTAAATTCATTTTTTGACATATAAATTGATTTATATGTCAAAGAACAAATTGCCATTTATGAACAACGTGCTAAGTTTGAGTTAACTACCCGTGAGCAGGAAATGGATAACCAAATCGTTAACTACCCGTGAGCGGGAAATGGATAACCAAATCGCATAATTATTAGAAAAAGTAATTTTAGAGAGAAAGTTTAGAGGTTTAGGGGCTTGAGAGAAAGTAAAATCTTATTATGAAGCTCCAACCTCTACCTGGGAGGTAGAGGGTATTTATAATACCCACATAAAACGCCACCCTACGGTGTGGATCGGGCATACGATTGGGAAAGACACTGTCCGTCCTCCACGGTGTTACTTAACTAAATACTAACTAACATTAAATAACTACGACTACGAGCTTTAACGATTACATATACTTGGGGTGACCGACACTTTAATAACCTGGATTTTCTAAATCCTAACAATCTCCCCAAGGAGGTCACCTCAAATTACATAGAGTACAAACAGATATTACATTAAGATTGTTCTTGGATTCTTGTTTAAGTTCATAGCTCAATGTCTGTAGTCTTTGATTCTTCATGTTTTGCATGTTTGGATAATCCAGTGGAGGTCTTTAAGCGATCCACGTGATAATGAGTTTGAGCCGACTTTGAGATCATCAGCTACCATAAGTCTCTGATTTTTCCTTTGTAGTGTTGACATTATGTGAAGTTGTGACTTTGTAGTGTTGATCATTTCTCTCAAATGGATCTTCAAAGTGAAACTTGATGAGCATGGGGATGTATTAAAGAACAAGGCAAGACTTGTTGCAAAAGGATATCGTCGAGAGGAGGTATTGACTTTGAGGAATCATTTGCTCCAGTTGCGCGTATTGAGGCAATCGAATTTTCTTAGCTAATCTTGCTAGTAAGAACATGGTGGTCTATCAAATGGATGTAAAGCGCCTTTCTTAATGGAGATCCGAAAGAAATCGTGTACGTCGAAGAAACTAGAAGGATTAGTGGATCTGAGCGTCCTACTCATGTCTATCGCTTAAAGAAGGCTCTATGGTGCGAAACAAGCTCGAAGGGCATGGTATGATACTCTGTCAAAGTTCCTCTTATCTCTTGGATTCGGCAAAGGAGCGGTGGATCCACATTTTCACCGAAAATCGTGCAAACACTTAATTCGCATTCAAATCTATGTAGATATGATATCATTTTGCCTCGACCGACCCTACTGAATGTGATCGTTTTTCAAATGAAATGGGTTCCAAATTTCAAATGTCTATGATGGGACAAATGTCATTTTCTTGGGATTACAAATTTCACAAAGTCTCGGAGGCATTTTATCAATCAATCTAAATATGCTAATGAAATTTTAAAAAATTTGGATTTGACACTTGTGACACCGTTGACACTCCCATGGTGGAGCGTACCAAAGCGGATGAGGACCCTCAAGGATCATGGTAGATCAAACAAAATATCGTAGTATGATTGGATCATTGATGTACCTCATGACTAGTAGACACGATATTCGTCATTGTATGCATGTGTGCTAGATACCGGGCTAAGCCTACCAAAAAGCACCTTGAAGAGGTTAAACGGGTCTTCGGTATCTCAAAGGTACCATTAACATGGGACTTTGTATCCAAGCACCAACATGTCACTAATAGCATATGCGGATCTGAGACCATGCGGTGTCAAGATACACGTCAAGCACATCGGTGGTGCTCAATTCTTGGGAGAAAAACTTGTAAGTTGGTCTTCTAAGAAACAAATGTGTCGTCGATATCCTCTACAGAGATCGAATACATTGCCATGTCATCTTGTTGTGCTCAAATCCTATGGATGAGATCCCAACTATCGACTATGGCTTTGACTTCAACAATATTACTCGTATTGTAATAACAAAGTGTCATTGCTCTCTCCTGCAACAACGTTCAACATTCAAGAGCAAAGCACATCGACATTCGACATCATTTCATCCACGGAACAAGTGGAAAAGGTGGTAGAACTTTACTTTGTGAAGGCGAATACCGGTCGTGAGACATCTTCACCAAAGCTCTTCCTAGAGAACGTTTGAGTTTATCCTTCCACGACTTGGTCTAAAGAGTCTACAACCGGAAACACTCAAACGTCTTGAGAGGAAGGCGAGGAGTAAAGTTTTCTTCATCCATCTCTTGTAAATATTTATTCAAAATCAAAATACAAAATTATAAAACCCACAAAAGAAAATAGAAAAATATACAATTTCAAAAATCCATAAAAATCGGAAAATCTATGAAAAAGCTAAAATATTTTTCCCATCTTTCTTTTATTCGATTTCATCTACGATCTTTGTGTTATCATTCAAAGAGTGACACGGGTCTTTAGATGAAGTTGAATGTACATAATTTAAAAAACAAAATTGAGAGAAAGAAAACAAAAGGTTTATAGTCATTTCGGACTATACCCCGTTTTTAAAGAAAAACGAGCCATACTTTATCTTATTTTTCAAATCTCATGCTCGATTCTAAAAACAAATGTTTGTCACCATAAAGACAAATGTTTCCTTCACAAATATTTTCCTTCTATAAATTCTTCGAAAAATATTTGTTATCTAATGAAAACTAATAGCTTTGAAAAATAACTGGACTCGAGTTTTGAAAATCATCTGGACTTGACATTTGTCAAAATCTCTATCTCTCGATCAACAACTTATGTCATTGATTGAGGGAGAATGATTTCAATTAAATCAAAGGTTATCATCATACAATTGGTTCGGACCAAGGGTTATGTCATGTTTTCAAAAGATAATCAAGCATGTTTAATCGTTGGGTTTAAAGACTCATATTTGATCCTTATCGGTTAAATGTTTTCATAAGCAAGTCACAATTCTCTCAAAAGCTTTCAAAAGACAATTTAAATCTATAAGAGATCACAAATCCCAATGACTTGAAAATTGTGATCGGGGGAGAATTTGTGTTTAAATTGGATTTAAACTGATAATTCGACAAATGGTTTGTAAGTGATTAGCAATCTCTCCTCCCTACATGTGCCAAACGATTTCAAATTTTCCATACACATGTTAAGGGGAGCATCTATATCAAACCAAAAAGGATTAAACGTGATTGATTTGTCTCTAAGTGGGTTTTCCCTAAATATGTGAAAACACTTTCAAATCTAGATGCACATATTGAGGGAGCAACTTTTTGAAAATCACATCCTTTCCCAAAAATATCTTTAGAAAATGTTAATCAATGAATTGAATTCTTCCTCTTGCCTCCATGTGCCAAAACGATTTCAATTATTCGATGCACATGTTGAGGGGAGCTCTTTTTCGTAGTATCAAAACAATTCGGTACAAAATGCTTTGATAATATATCACAAGTACCGGATTGATTTTCAAATAGTTTTCAATTGGTTCCAATGGCGGAAGAACAATACCAAAAGACCGACCAATTTACTTTATGCATAGAGTTATAAGGATGGTTAGGTTAGGTATTCGTTCCCACGATCCCGCCTTGAGCGGAGGGATCTACCTAGGACAATCCACTAGATAGTGTAGAGTCCTTAGGTATGATGAAAAAGGAGAAAAATGAGAATATGGGAAGAGTACGGATGAGATAGAGCTAGGCTGGAATAAACCCAACAAGGTTCTAGTAATGAAGTCTCGGTAAGCACTTAAGGGGTTGAAGAATGAAAAGAAATGAATGTAAAGGGGTGAAAAGAAATAGCCCTCCAATAATTCAATCTTAGGGCGTAAACCGGGTTCAATACATATACTCTTGGTTGTTACTAAGGTAACACTTGGTATTGAAGACAAGACGTCATAGACCCGATGACGACTGCACTAAACTTCCCAAGCTACTCAAGTTCCTCTTAAAAGGGGTTTGTTTCATTCTCACGGGGAACCTACATTATCTATCGACTTTCTCTTAGAGATGGTTGATATTGAAGAAGGAGACCCTCTCCCTAGTCTCCGGCATAGGAACCAAATGTGCACTTTTGAGTATAGAACCACGAGATCATCAATAAATCTCATTAGGACACTATCAATGAAGACTTTCTATTTCACACAATGTGGAAAGAGAGAATATATTTTAAGAGTCCTATGCGTTATCTTTGTGGTATTGCCAGAACATCTGAGTGATATGCAAACATATTCACAATGACGATGGAAATCCTTCTATAGCCAACATCAAATAAGCTCTTGGTAGGTGGCATGTGAGATCTATCCAATAGATCAAACTTGTGACAACTGGATTGAAACAATGGGGCGATTCATTATTGAATCAACCTTGGTCTAGGAAATGGATTGACGGATACCTTTGAAAAGCCAGTCGTTATGCTTAAAATTCTTTTCTCTAGCACATCAACTGTGTACTAATATTTCAAAATAAAAGGTGTTTATGATTGCTGATTTTTCATAAAACTTTCGTTGTATTGCAAAAACACTTTATATTGAGCAATTCACGATTGTTTTTCAAATCTCTTTTCATCAATCAGTGAATCTCAATTCGCTGGTTCACTCACTCCGTGTTGTCTTCTTTGAGACGTTCTAGTTTGAGAATGGTTAGAGCAGCTGCGAAACCCTGTCAAAGATTCTTCGGATTCATACCTAATTACAGGCGAGACTTGTAATCGATCAGCGGGAACCGTGGGTGTGTACCTCAATTCAACGAAGTGATCAAAGACACTTTCATGTGCTTTATTGCTAAGCTGTTGTATGCGGTACACCCAACGCGTTGGTAATGATCGTAATGGAGAGGTCAATCCATGACGCATGCTCACACAACACATTCATATCTAAAGAAATCATGATAAGTGCATCAACGACTACGATATTGTCACTCCATGCTTCGCTACTACCGCTACAAATATCATGAATCAACTAAATTTTCGCTACTCGATGAGAAGAAATCATGATCGAGAATGTGAGCATGTCGGTCCAATGTCACAACTTCACATAATGTCAACACTACAAAGGAAAAGTCAGAGATTTATTGTAGCTGATGATCTCAAAGCGGGCTCAAAACTCATTATCACGTGGATCAGTTAAAGACCTCCACTTGGATTAACCAAACATGCAAAACATGAAGAATCAAAGACTACTGGCTACTGAGCAAAGAACTTAATCAAGAATCCTGGAACAATCAAATGTAATATCTATTTGTATTCATTGTAAGTTGAGGTGACCTCCCTTAGGGTGTCTAGTTTCTTCGCGTTAAATAGAGCGTTAATGTTTAAGTGAGTGTGGAGGTTTATTTCTCAAAAGACTTCTTTATGAGTGAGAATGATTAAATCTTTGCATGGTGAAGACGACAAAATTGGTAAACAGTTTCAAGCTAGCTTTCCGTCTATATGGCTTAGTATTATTAAAGAAATTGAGGCGTTGAAGATGCATGGTATTGATTTGTATAGTTTTATTACCCCGAAGGTTGGTAACGGGGTAAATACTTCGTTTTGGGATGTTGCGTGGTGTGGGGAAGTGGCTTTTAAAAGGTTAGTTCTGTAACAATTCGCAATTTCAGGTCACTATTCATTTTACTATTCATTGTTACTATTCATTTTTACTATTCATCACCAAAAATTTTATTTCAAGTTCTCGTAAGATAATTTATTTTAGTAATAACACGAGAGTTTGACAATCGTTAGATCATCTTATAAAAGTTATTAAGAAAATATCGTCTTAAAGTTTCGTTTTGTTTGAGCACCATTTAAACATCCCGCATAACAAAACCAACTCGACAATTTTCCCATATTAGATTAATTTTTAGATCACTCATAATTAATTAGAGAATTTTAAGATTTCATTTAAATGTTACCAAATAAACCCCGAGTAGACGAGACTAAACTTACGTTTTAAACAATTCTACTTAGACCCGGACTTAACCATTCCCGCACTATATTTCCTAAGATTTTTAGACACTTTTACATTTTGAAAAAGTCAAACATATTTCCTCTCATTTGTCCATAAAGAAATTAACCTTGTACGTACTACATTTTGCTTAAATCGCGTAACTTTTAGACTTCACGTATAATGTTAAGTTATCCCACGTATCTTGAAAACTATATTTTGACATCTCATATCACTCATAGACTAATTTTAGTCTACTTTAAATATATTCACGGTCATTTCCGAAATCTCGTTCTTTTCGATAAATTGCATTTTCACGTATTTAGCCAACGTTTCCAGTTTAACGGCGTTTACCGACCCATTAAACTTATCACTCATTTTTATAAGATAGTAATGAGTATATTGATGAGTTTAATCATTCCTACAAGTTTCATATTTTTACGACACCCGGTTTCGTTTCATGAATTATATACTTACCGTTAGCGATTTTCGGAACCGAACTACACTCCGTAAAATCAAGATAATATCAAGAAATTCCAATCTTATCACCACCTCCTAATATGAAACGTGTAAAAACACATGTAGGGATGATATTTTATCATTCCTTAGATCATTACAAGTATACAACTTAACCATGATTAGTTTTAACCCAATATATAGTTAACTCCTAAATTTTCCCTATAAATACCAAGCTAAAACTACATATTTTCTTGCACCACACCTCTTTATCTATCAAAGTCCTAAAACCCTAAGGCACTTATCTTATATTTTGTAAGAAAGTTAACTAGTTTTTGAAAGAAAACTAGTGTTTGATCTTCGTTAGGGAAGTTTTCAAGAAAGAGTCGTTGTAATCTTCAAATAACTTTAAGTCTCTAAAACACGTTGTTATAATCGTCTTTTCTTCTTGGGTTCCCAAGAAGGCGTTGTTATAATCTTTGATAGCCTTGGGTTTCGAAGATTGCAAATTCACGTCGAAGCTCCGCTAATATTTTATTTTTCCATAATACTCAAGCATTCTATTTTAAGGTAAGTCTCATAAGACTCAAACTTATTTAAATACTTATAAACTTGGTTACTTTATTTATTGTATTTATAAACTCTTAATATATCATATAATCAAGTAATCAAAATACATGTTTTACGTATTGAGCACTACAACACTAGGGAACTTCATGTGAGGGGTTCATTTGGGTAAGCGGATCGACGAGTTCTTTGGATTTCTGAATTAAAGTGTCCTAGCTCCTTGAGCGTTCTTGCATGACCTCTGAATTATGATGGCCCGAGCGGTAGTCTGAGATATACAAACTAAAATCATTTCTATAAACAAACATACAAATACTACATCATGATCAATATAAGGGCGTATATAGACATGTTTATACTTTAGCATTGATATTCCAAACCTAAGAGTTGACATCATATTCTAGGTTATACGTAGAGACTTCCAGGCTTATCTATTGATTCCGTTATACGTTGTGATATCATTTTTTAAGGTGAGTTTTCATAGCCTCACTTTCTATTAATTGTTTACAAAATTTTGGGGGAGATACATGCTCAACTACTTGCTTTTACAAATACAAATACTCAAAACATTTATACTTTTATGCTACGCTATACTTTTTATACTTGATTGCATAATACTTGATAGCATTTATACTTGATCGCATTGCACTTGATTGCATTATACTTGATTGCGTTATACTTGACTGTGTTATACTAAACTTGAAAGTCTCCCAACATACACGGAGTAGTCCCCTCGTTCGCATGATAAGTCTCCTTGGATAACACACGCATTGGGTTTCGGAGATGAAGAAAACTAATGCTATTACTTTCCTTATGAGCAACACAAAGTTTCCTTGGATAACACACGCATTGGGTTTGGAGATGAAGTAGAACCAATGCTATTACTTTCCTTGTGAGCATCATACCCGGTGAGGTTTACGGAGATGGAGTGGAGACTCATGACTAATTGCATAAGTTTTAATGCACGTGTACGTGATCAATATACTAGTTACATACTTAAAACATTTATACTTTTAACTACTATGATACATGCATACACGATTGACGTACTATTTTTAGCAGTGGGTTGTAAACACATAGGTTGCAAGTTATGTATGGGCGAAACTTGGAACTGAGTGGATTTACAATGCCTTTGCTGTGTGAATATTCTTTAAAGGCTTTTCAACTTATTCAAAACAAACTCTATGAACTCACCAACCTTTGTGTTGACACTTTAAGCATGTTTATCTCAGGTCAATAAGACGATAGCTGTTGCATGGAACATAGAGTCGCACGACATATTTTGAAGACTTATGCTTTTACCATTTACCATTCGAAGCATTTATGTATTATACTTTGGGACCTCATTGTTTGTAACTCTGATTTCATTTATCGAATGGTAACTTTTCAAAACGTCTCATTTAGAGGTCGTTTTCTATAACTTGTACTTTGTATTATGAAGTAGTACCTCGATGACACAATCTTAGTTGCGGTATTTTGGGGTGTTCTGATTGGTATCGAGCATTGGTTAAAGAGAACTAGTTTGCATTAAAGAGCCTAGACTATAAGCGCTTTATCGTTAAGACTCTCCACTATAATTGCCTTACACACGCCGATGCGCATATGCTTCTTGTTAGTTGTTTGCTTAGATCCACGTTGTTGGATGATATGACATTAGTAATAATTAGAAACCCGAATTTAATCGAGTCATTAAAATATGGAGCTCAGTAATAACTAATTATTTAACTTGATCTTGTGACAGTTCTTGTTTGATGAGACATGAGATTTGAGTTAAATAATATTATTTCTTAACTTTAGGGATTTGATGACTTGTTTATCTTATTATCTTTCTTAGAAAGCGAGTTTTGTGTCAGGAAATCGTAGGATGATTTATAATCTCCTTATTTGAATGAATTGGGGCCTCTTTATTCAAATAAAGAAGTTATAAACCATCGAACCATATGTTTATAACCCATTAATTACATAAACTTGGGCGCATCTTTATGTAAGTAATGAATTATAAATAAGTGGGCTTATTTGCATCCGTCGATTCTCTAACCACATTATGGGTGTATTACAACGTAACCCATACACTATTCTGTTGAATAAAAGAGAACCCCACTGTTTTAGAGACCACACTTTTCTTAGACACAATATAAGTAGTTAACATCAACGAACTTGGGACGAAGTTCCTATAAGAAGTAGAGGCGTAACAATTGCAATTTGGGTCACTACTCATTTTACTATTCATTGTTACTATTCATTTTACTATTCATCACCAAATTTTTATTTCACATTCTCGTAAGATAATTCATTTTAGTAATAACACGAGAGTTTAACAATCGTTGCATCATCTTCATAAAAGTTATTACGAAAACATAAATCTTAAAGTTTCGTTTTGGTGGGAGCACCATTTAAACATTCCGCATAACAAAACCAACTCGAAAATTTTCCCACATCGATTAATTTTTAGATCACTCATAATTAATTAGAGAATTTTTAAGATTTCATTTAAATGTTACCAAATAAACCTTGAGTCGCACGAGACTAAACTTACGTTTTAAACAATTCTACTTAGACCCGGACTTAACTATTCACCTTGTATTTCCTAAGATGTTTAGACACTTTTACATTTATGGAAAAGTCAAACATATTCCTCCTCCTTTGACCATAAAGAAATTAACCTTGTCGTTTTACATTTTACTTAAATCGCGTAACTTGTAGACTTCACGATAAGCATTAAGTTATCCACGTATAATGAAAACTACATTTTGATATCTCATATCACTCATAGACTACCTTTAGTCTACTTTAAATATATTCACGGTCATTTTCACGAAATCTCGTTCTTTTTCGATAAATTGCATTTTTACGATTTAGCCTCGTTAACAGTTTTAACAAACGTTCTGCGACCCATTAAACTTATCACACATTTTTATAAGATAATAATGAGTATATTGATGAGTTTAATCATTCCTATAAGTTTCATATTTTTACGACACCCGGTTTTACGTTTCATGAATTAAATACTCACCGTTAGCGATTTTCGGAACCGAACTACACTCCGTAAAATCAAGATATTATCAAGAAATTCCAATCTTATCACCACCTCCTCATATGAAACGTGTAAAAACACATGTAGGATGATATTTGATCATTTCTTAGATCATTACAAGTATACAACTTAACCATGGTTAGTTTTAAACCCAATATATAGTTAACTCCTAAATTTTCCTATAAATACCAAGCTAAAAGCGCATATTTTCTTGCACCACACCTCTTTATCTATCAAAGTACTAAAACCACGAGGCACTTATCTTATATTTTGTAAGAAAGTTAACTAGTTTTTGAAAGAAAACTAGTGTTTGATCTTCGTTCGGGGAAGTTTTCAAGAAAGAGTCGTTATAATCTTCAAATAACTTCAAGTCTCTAAAAACACGTTGTTATAATCGTCTTTTCTTCTTTGGGTTCTCAAGAAGGCGTTGTTATAATCTTCTAATAGCCTTGGGTTTTCGAAGATTACAAATTCTACGTCGAAGCTCCGCTAATATTTTATTTTTCCATAATACTCAAGCATTCTATTTTAAGGTAAGTATACATAAGACTCAAACTTATTTAAATACTTATAAACTTGGTTAGTTTATTTATTGTATTTATAAACTCTTAATATATCATATAATCAAGTAATCAAAAATACATGTTTTACGTATTGAGCACTACAACACTAGGGAACTTCATGTGAGGGGTTCATTTGGGTAAGCGGATCGACGAGTTCTTTGGTTCTAACTAAAATGTCCTAGCTCCTCGAGCGCCATTGCATGACCTCTCGAATTATGATGGCCCGAACGGTAGTATGAGATATACAAACTAAAATCATTTCTATAAACAAACATACAAATACTAAATCATTTCTATAAACAAACATACAAATACTACATCATGATCAATATAAGGGCGTATATAGGCATGTTTATACTTTAGCATCGTTATTCCAAACCTAAGAGTTGACATCATATTCTAGGTTATACGTAGAGACTTCAAGGCTTATCTATTGATTCCGTTATACGTTGTGATATCATTTTTTAAGGTGAGTTTTCATAGCCCCACTTTCTATTAATTGTTTACAAACTTTTGGGGGAGATATATGCTCAACTACTTGCTTTTACAAATACAAATACTCAAAACATTTACACTTTTATGCTACGCTATACTTTTTATACTTGATTGCATAATACTTGATAGCATTTATACTTGATTGCATTACACTTGATTGCATTATACTTGATTGTGTTATATACTTGATTGCGTTATACTTGATTGTGTTATACTAAACTTGAAAGTCTCCCAACATACATGGAGCAGTCCCCTCGTTCGCATGATAAGTCTCCTTGGATAACACACGCATTGGGTTTCGGAGATGAAGAAAAACTAATGCTATTACTTTCCTTATGAGCAACACAAAGTCTCCTTGGATAACACACGCATTGGGTTTCGGAGATGAAGTAGAACCAATGCTATTACTTTCCTTGTGAGCATCATACCCAGCTGAGGTTTCTGGAGATGGAGTGGAGACTCATGGCTAATTGCATAAGTTTTAATGCAGGTGATAAGGTTTTAAAAGGTACCATTTTGAGGGTCGTTTAGCCTTATTTGATCACTTTTGTATCCGTTATTGCTTAATATCGTTCCTTTTCACTTTTAGGTCTCTTGAGGCAAAATCTTTGGAATGGCACTTATTTGACCGAAAAGGCGCGAATATCTGAAGAAAATGGCCAAAGTCGAATCGAGACACTCAAAGTTGCTTGAAGCAGGCGGCGGCGGCCATCGCTTAAGCTGCGCCCGTCGGAGGAATTTTAATGACTTAGAAGAGAAATTTCTAGTTTTGAAGGACGGTCGGGCTTTAAAAAGTAGGCCGTCATAACTCAGACGGCCTAGATTTGATCCGACGGCGCCGAGGCGAAGGGACGGCGTCAAAGCATAAGGTGGCGTCACAAGTCGATCAAGTCACAATATCTTGTGAAGTAGGCGATCTTTTTTAGCCATAACTTTTGCATACGAACTCGGTTTAGGTGATTCAAAGCCAGCGACGAACAAGAAAATCTGATCTGGTGAAAAAAAGTCATCGCGACGCCGTCACTCTTTAGGTGTGACGCCGTCGCTCTTCCGACTGTAAAATCGCCTATAAATATAACATTATAACTTCACTTTTGTAAGCCCTAAACCCTAAGTCCGATTCTAGGGTTTAGGTAGGTTTTTCCGAGAACTTAAAGGGTTTCAAACACTCTAGAAACATCGTGTAATGTTTGTTTGTTAATCCAATCCTATGGTATGTCTTCAATTATCATGATTGTTGCTTGCTCTTCATTAATTATGCTTGGCTAATTCACTAGTGTTTGCTTATGATTGTATGAAACTTGTATATAATTAATTAGATCTTATTGATTTCTTAGTGATGCTTGTGTCTATCTTCATCATTAGGGTGTGACAATTTCAATGAGTCTAATTGGTTTAGTTTATAATTCTTGCATCCTCATCTCTTGTTTGATTGGTTGTCTCTTATCTTAATTGTTAATGATCTAGTAATGCGATAGGTCATTCGTTGTGTTAATGCTTGATTCATCTTTGTGAACCTTAGAATATAATTACTTGAGTAGTTGTAGGCTAAACCATCCAAAGAGTGCCTTAGAGTAAGAGTTTATCATCCTAGTGGGTTTTGTAGGCGAGACCATTTGGTAAGTTCAAAGACTTAGGGAGAAACGCACACCCTACAACCTTAGACACACAACGTGACTAGGAATAAGGACGTAACAATTCAACCATCAACATGGCGTGACAATTCAAGAGGTAGAATTGGATAGCTAGCAAGGGTAATACATCATAGTAGATCGCTTCACGTTCTTGGTAGACCCTAATTTAGTTAGTACCTTTTGGGATAGTTGACTAGCAACTAATTCCACCCTCCCTCAAAACCGAGATTCACAAAATATAAAATACAAAATAATCATCCTCATCTTTAGACTTAACTCGACATATACTTGATTAACGACACTATTCCCAGAGAGGCGATATCAATACCCGCGACTTACCCTAATACTACACTACAGCGATTAGGTTCATCGCTGGGGTGTTGAAAAACTTGCTCGATTTAAAAGGAAGTTCCTTTGACCCCGAGCGGCGCGTGTAGCGTTATCAAGTTTTAGGCGCTGCTTGCGGGAATAGTTATTGTTTAGGCTTGATTTCTATCTCATTTAGGTCTACTGCACAAGATTCCTATCAAGTGAGATTTTTTTCTTTTTATTAGCTTCCTTGTAGTCTATCACCCTTCTTTGTGCCTTTGTTCGTAAAACTTGTCCATTGACTCTTCCGTTCACCATTATGGAGAAGCGAATCCACTATATCCGCGATTAGGTTTTTCATAAGAAATTATGATATTACTAAAGCGGATTATTCAAGATAATTGGGAAGAAAGTAACCAAGTCCATAAACCTTTTGAGATTTCACCATTCCATCAAGCCCACAAAATACCTCATCTAGTGAAACCTATGCTTCGTTTGAGCCTTCACCTAGGATAGACTTTCATGAACAACCTCGTGTTTAGAAACTATTTTTAGTGAGGCCCTTGGAGAATCGACCAAATTTATGAAAACATTATGGTAAGCAACAAGCATTAAACCATAAGTTGGATCAATTACTAAATTGGTTTCATCGCGACCTAAGGAAATATTACATGACGAGCAAATAGATGATGTAGATGTGATTGAGGATGAAGTGAAAGTCTAGACCCACAAGGTACCCACAAGCCCACCATCATTTAAAGCATACACACGCACGTGACTTACCGTAGTAGTAGAAGAGGCGTTAGGAATCCCAATGGAGGTAGAACATTTGAACCAGAGCATGGCTGGAGAATATAGGTTTGAATGCTTGTAGTCTCGGTCTTACTCTTGGTTCTAGGGAATTTCCTAGTGTTGATGAGCAGGAACCTCAATCTTTACTTCCATCCTTAGATAAGCGAGGAGCCGACCCACCCATCAACCAATTTAGTCCGGGTAGTTTTAGGATGAAGAAGCCATTCACACACCCCTTCACCTCACGTGGCATATTTCCACCCTAAGGGTGTGTATTGCTACTATCCGCACTTAAACTTAAGTGTAGGGAAAACCTCCCTTTATCCGTTAAATAAGGGTGAGAGTCGGGCTCGTGACTCGAACAAAACAAGCGCTTCTTGGGAGGCAACCCATGTGTATTTGTTTTCATTTTCATTTGTGTGTCGTATATCTTTTATTAATTGTTTATTCTCATGTTTGAATTTGTAAAAATGCTTTATTTTGTCTTTAACCTCGTCTTAATTACATATAAAGGTATTTTACATAAGGGATAAGTGTAGGGAGGATTTCACGCGTTTTCAAAAGCGTGAACATGAAATTACAATTATTTAAAAGATATACATGTGTGTTCGTTCGAGTCAAATGCTTGTATCGAGTCATAATGGATGTTATTGCGAAATTTTCAGTTTTAAAGATATAAATTTTCGAATTTTGTTTTCGAAAATCGAGACGGTTCATCATGATAACTGACGGCGTCGTGGTCTCAACAGACGGCGTCGAGAGGAGTAGAAATTGCTTACTACTTTTCTAGTTTTCACGTGCTACTTATAAATTTTTGAATTTTCGGTCTCAATTTTCTAGAAAATCAGCAAACATCCATTCCACAAGCATTATATCTTACTAAAAGTGGAATTACATCTTGTTGAGATTTTTGTTTGTTCGGTTTGATCGTTGGGTTGTCTGTTTTCTTAAAGTGTGCGGTTTTATTTATCAAGAAGAAGATACATAAGATTGGAAGGAGCTTTTCACGATACATTCTTCTTGGAAAGGATTTAACCACTACTTCACACACGGATCTCCGAGCTAATCGGGAGTATTAGTTTCTTTCGTTTTAATTACCTTCCATTATCATAACTTTGATACTTTCGGGGAACATTGGGGACAATGTTCAATTTAAATGTAGGGAGGGAAAATAAAATGGGAACTTTGAAACTATGCTTATCCTTGATTATTTGTTTTGTCATTGCATTTGTGTAATAAACCATGAGAAAATGTCGGTTAGGGTAATTTTGGCACCAAATTTAAAATTTTTCATGACATATAGGGTGGGTCATTAGTCTTAACAAAGCGTCTCATGGATAGGAAGTTGCATGACTAGCACAAAACCCTTTACCACCCAAATTCCACCCAAAATGTGAGGATCGCCCTTAGATTAGTAGGAATTAAAGCATTCATCTTCAATGCTTAGAGTGTGAACGGTAGTATATTAGATTCTAGAACTTGTTTTGTGATGCATTCCGAGATCATGAGTGAGACTACACTGTGTAGTTAGGAACAACTAAATGATAAGAGGCATTAGGATAACCCTTGTTTGATACGTAATATAATTACTTCTTCCACATCGGTTGAGTAATTCCCCGCACCCTGCGTTGTATTCATCTTTAGTACACGAAACCCCTAGTTAACCCCTCGAGCCTATCCTTTTCGCGGTTCTCGTGATGTTTGGTTTTTCCGAATATCAATGAAAACATTATTTACACCACTTTGAATATACACCCAAATCGCCTTAGCCTACCCCTTATGCACTCACTTTTAGTGCAAGCGTTTATTATCACCCTAAACCCTTAGTTCAATTATCTAGTTGCTTGCATGAGTTGCTAAGTCGAGTCATATCCTTTGTATCTGATTTTGGGACGATTGGGATTCATGGGAAAAGTTAAAATTTATAAAATGACGGAAGGGAATGTTAAATTCAAATTCCCTTTGTTTGCATAATAATGTACCCCAAGTGTTTTGATCTTTTCAATTCGGGTCAAATTAGTGTTAGAGTAATAAAAACTCAAGTGTAGGGATGTACTATAAATCCCTATCATTTTGATGTTACCTTAGAGGATGGTAGAGTAAAGTGTATGGAAAAAAAATCGAAAAAAAATAGAAAAAGAAAAGAAAAAAAAATAGAGTAAAAAAAAAAAAAAAAAAATCGGGCTACCATCCTACATCTATCTTTTAAATTTATGTTTGTTTATTTCCGTTACCTAGAGTTTTAGAGTGTCGAGTCTTGGCTTAGCAACGCCATTCTTCGTATGCTTGTAACATAGAGATTTTTACTTGCCACCACTAAAAAGCCTACCCCACCAAACCCTTTGTTTCCTACTAGTAAGCCTAACGTTACAACCTTTAAAAGACCTCTTTGATAGTCTTTCCTAGGTGCTTACGCCAAAGCGATGGAGGTTTGATCTATTCTCGAGCCTATGGTAATCTATGTACTAGGACGGTTAATGAGTGTTTATCTTCCATTTCCTATTTGTTATATTTCATATATACACCGATAGAGATGTGAGTATCCAAACACCCATGTGAGGTGCTAGTATGTAATTTTCGTGCTTGTTATGACTTTTAAGGGCTTATATGTGTTGTGGACCGTTTTGAATTAATGCTTCATGACCCACAACTTATAAATTAATTGGCTAAAAGCACATTTGCTTGAGACAAGCAAATAACAAGTGTAGGGATATTTGATAAGGTTTTAAAGGTACCATTTGAGGGTCGTTTTAGCCCTTATTTGATCACTTTGTATCCATTATTGCTTAATATCGTTCTTTTCACTTTTAGGTCTCTTGAAGGCAAAATCTTGGAATGGCACTTATTTGGACGAAAAGGCGAATATCTGAAGAAAATGGCCAAAGTCGAATCGAGACACTCAAAGTCTTTGAAGGCAGGTAAGGCGGGCGTCATGCTAAGCGCGACGCCGTCGGAGGAATTTGTGACTACTCGGAGAGAAATTTCTAGTTTTGAAGGACGATCGGGCTTTAAAAGAGTAGGCCGTCGCAACTCGCACGGCCTAGATTAGATCGAGACGGTCGAGGTGAAGGAGACGGCGTCGCACAAGCATAAGGTGGCCGCCACAAGGTGATCAAGTCACAATATCGCATGTAGTAGGCGATCTTGTTTTAGCCATAACGTTTGCATACGAACTCGGATTTGGGTGATTCAAAGCCCACGCGACGAACAAGAAAATCTACGATCGGTGAAAAAAGTCATTGCGGCCGTCACTCTTTAGGTGTGACGCCGTCGCTCTTCTTGAAAATCGCCTATAAATATAACATTATAACTTCACTTTTGTAAGCCCTAAACCACGAGTCGATTCTAGGGTTTAGGTAGGTGTTTTTCCAAAGAACTTAAAGGGTTTCAAACACTCTAGAAACATCGTGTAATGTTTGTTTGTTAATCGATCCTATGGTATGTCTTGATTATCATGATTGTTGCTTGCTCTTCATTAATTATGCTTGGCTAATTCACTAGTGTTTGCTTATGATTGTATGAAACTTGTATATAATTAATTAGATCTTATTGATTTCTTAGTGATGCTTGTGTCTATCTTCATCATTAGGGTGTGACAATTTCAATGAGTCTAATTGGTTTAGTTTATAATTCTTGCATCCCCTCATCTCTTGTTTGATTGGTTGTCTCTTATCTTAATTGTTAATGATCTAGTAATGCGATAGGTCATTCGTTGTGTATAATGCTTGATTCGTCTTTGTGAACCTTAGAATATAATTACTTGAGTAGTTGTAGGCTAAACCATCCAAAGAGTGCCTTAGAGTAAGAGTTTATCATCCCTAGTGGGTTTTGTAGGCGAGACCCTTTGGTAAGTTCAAAGACTTGGGAGAAAGCGATACCCTACAACCTTAGACACACAATGCTGACTAGGAATAAGGGCGTGACAATTCAACCATCAACAGGACGTGACAATTGGTGGGTAGAATTGGATAGCTAGCAGGAGTAATACATCATAAGTGATACGCTTCACGTTCTTGGTAGACCCCTAATTTAGTTAGTACCTTTTGGGATAGTTGACTAGCAACTAATTCCACCCTCCCTCAAAACCGAGATTCACAAAATATAAAAATACAAAATAATCATCCTCGTCTTTGGCCTTAAATCGACATATACTTGACCTAACGACACTATTCCCAGAGAGGCGATATCAATACCGTGGCTTACCCTAATACTACACTACAGCGATTAGGTTCCTTGCCTGGGGTGTTGAAAAACTTCTTCGACGAAAGGAAGTTCCTTTGACCCCGAGCGAGCGTGTGGCGTTATCAGCAGGTGTACGTGATCAATATACTAGTTACATACTTAAAACATTTATACTTTTAACTACTATGATACATGCATACATGATTGACGTACTATTTTTAGCAGTGGGTTGTAAACACACAGGTTGCAAGTTTTGTATGGGCGGAACTTGAAACTGAGTGGATTTACAATACCTTTGCTGTGTGAATATTCTTTAAAGGATTTTCAACTTATTCAAAACAAACTCTATGAACTCACCAACCTTTGTGTTGACACTTTAAGCATGTTTATCTCAGGTCAATAAGACGATAGTTGTTGCATGGAACATAGAGTCGCACGACGTATTTTGAAGACTTATGATTTTATCATTTACCATTCGAAACATTTATGTATTATACTTTGGGACCTCATTGTTTGTAACTCTGATTTCATTTATCGAATGGTAACTTTTCAAAACGTCTCATTTAGAGGTCGTTTTCTATAACTTGTACTTTGTATTATGAAGTAGCACCCCAATGACACAATCTTCCGTTGCGGTATTTTGGGGGTGTTACAAGTTCCTCGGTTGTACGCGCTTGAAACGATGAAAAGTATAGAGGTTTCATCAAAGTTGTTATATGGAGGTTTGGATCATTCGTTTAGACGTAAGCCGAGAGGTGGAGTGGAGCAGGCTCAATTTGAGTTATAAAGGAAAAGGTAGAGGGGATTATTCTCATAATTCTCAAGATAGGTGGGCGGTCTTTAGTTGGTTGGGTGAATTCTCCGTGTCATCGGTTAGGAAACTTATTGATGATGTCATTCTTCCGACGTCTGTCGAAGACTAGATGGATAAATGTGGTTCTCATTAAGATCAATGTTCACGCTTGGAAGGTTAAGCACGATTGTTTACCCACTAGATTTAATTTATCTCGTAGGGGTATGGAAATTGACTCCATTTTATGTCATATGTGTGATTGTTCGGCTGAGTCGTCTAGGCACCTTTTCTTCTCATGCAAGTTCGTTAGTGATGTTATACGTAAGATTACGAGTTGGTGGGATATGGATTATCAGGAGAGCAACTCGTTTGAAGACTGGTGCATATGGATGTCGAATCTCAGACTTCCTTCGAAGCTCAACAAATTTTTGAAGGTATTTGTTATATTGTGTGGTGGTTTGTTTGGAAGTGGCGCAACACAAAGATCTTGGGTCAAGAGGATCGTGCTAAGGTGAATGTTTTGGATGAAGTGACTTGGCGTTCTTTTTATGGATTCGTTCTCGATGTAAGACTTGTTTTAGTTTCGTTGATTGGTAAAAAACCCTAATCTTATTTCGTTGTAAGTTACAAACTTGCTTTAGTTTATTTATAAAATCCCGTTAAAAAATAATAATAAACCGGTCATTAGCATCTAAGTTGGTGAAAAAAGTCGACTATTATTACTAAAATATAATGTCTCAATAAATCTTGTATTGTGTAAATAATTTTGAAACAAGTACATCAACTTTTTTGAAAATATAGAGTTTTACTGAGTTTTTGTTACGATATATTTAAACATAAATTTCTTAGAAGATATATGTGTGGATGAAATACTTTGATGAATCGACCAAAATGTAATTGGGGAAAGCTATAACAAATTAACAAAAGAAAAAATAAAAATAAATAAATAAAATACTACGTAGCATAATACTGATTGAACATTAATACGAGTAGTATTTGTCATTCATTCATACAATTAACATGAATAATGTATATTTTTATTCATACATACCTTATACTTTTAGACATTCTTTTATTTTTTTTCTTGATAAAATATACTCTTACACTTTCTATGTTTGAAATTTTGTTTTGTATTTTTTTATAGCATTTAGGTTTTGTCATATATTTGACATAAAATGTTGCATAAATACAAGGGAAGGGGGTGTCGATGGTTGGGCCAAAAGCTAGGGTCTAAAATTGGTAGCTAGCCGACTAGCTGTTGTATGTGTTTTGTGGAGATATATACAAAAGCTCACAATTTGC